>LPNX010340325.1:731334-770007 GCA_001517045.1 Pseudotsuga menziesii | reverse complement strand
ACTTATCTTTATTTGTTTCATGGGTATATTGAGTCTTCAACTTTATCGTCTTCTTCATTCATGATAGCATCGTTTCTTATCCAAATGCTGAGGTGGATAAGAAGTTCTTCAAGAGTTGATATCTTCATATTCCTCACTGATTGAGGGATCTTCTTTGGAAGATGAGAGCTTGATCTTCAGAGACGAGATTCTTCTTCTTCCCAAAGTCTGCTGAAAGTAATCAATTCCTTCTGGAACACATTCCTTGAATGAATGAATTCCATGATCCTGGGAGGCCATTCAAGTTGACCATCACCACTTCTGCATTCTTCTCTTCTTCTTCAGCTGGTTTCTTAAGGTCATATTTCGATCTATGTTCTTCCCTTCAAATAGCTTGGTAAAGGAATCAAACCTCATCAATGTCTTTAGGGAATAAACTTGTAGAACAAGTTGTTTTGAGACTGAATCATCAATAATCTTCTGGGCTTTGACCAAGTTCTTCTTGTGAAAGGCTTCTAGCCTCATCTCCCTCTGAAACTGGAACCTCTATGCTCATGAAGGTATCCAAACCATTTTCTTTAGAGAGATCATATACTTCTAGGCTTGGAAGTTGTCAACTTCACCAAGCTTATCATCAATCTGATGTGATAGATCACTTTGAAATGAGAACCTCAAATGAACATAGCAAAGGATTAGATCTTACCGATTTGAGGTGTCCGTCCTGGTTCTGGAGTTGGCTGATCTAAGGTTTGTCACAGAAACCCTAATTTTTAAAACTTGGAATATTTCAGATATGATTGGATAGAAAGATAGATCTCTTCAAATGGAGCTGTCCAATGTACTCCATTTCTGAAAACAGTGGAGGGAAGCTCTCGGAACAGGAAGCCCTAATTTTCCAATTTCTTCTGCAGAAATTCATGTTACTGTTTCTATGATATCTCTGACATTTATACTCCTCTATGCCTGAAATTTTGTACTGAGGTAACCTTGCATGTCCCGGATCCACCACCATAGGTTTCATCAGAATTTGTTTCACCATTTTGGATTTAGGATCCTTTTCCCAAGGTGACCTGTTACAAGACTGTTCAGAACATCGAAGTTGTACGGAATGCCACGTGTCACTGGTTCATCGTCTAAGTATTATATTAGGACCACCAAAATTACATTCCGTGAACTTTCTGTACCATCTTCAGGAATTCCATTTGGACCTCTGTATCCCACGATATTGCAATTCTCCCCAGGTGTCCTGTTTAGGGATGAATTCTGGAA
Source organism: Pseudotsuga menziesii (assembly GCA_001517045.1). Classification (NCBI taxonomy): domain Eukaryota; kingdom Viridiplantae; phylum Streptophyta; class Pinopsida; order Pinales; family Pinaceae; genus Pseudotsuga; species Pseudotsuga menziesii. The sequence goes on along the minus strand of LPNX010340325.1, from coordinate 768,759 downwards.
GAGGCTGGAATCCTAACTTGGAGAGAACATATCTCCTTAAATACAGTGAATATGAGGATGAATGTTCGACACAGTGTTCATAAGGATTTTATCTTCGGCCCCTGCAATTTTCAGCTCCTGATCCTTCGTCAATCTTGGAATATATCGAATGTGCCAAAACGTAGCAGTTTTAGTATTTAGGGTTTTTCTAGCTCGGGGTCAAACTAGGGTTTGACTTTCCTGGAGATTCACCCAACCAAAAATATTGATGCAGGTCTCTACACTTCGGTTTTGATGAGGAGAACAATCCTATGCTGGTCTCACTCAAAAATTCCTCTTCTGTAGAAAGCCCTAATTTCCACATCAAAAATTGAAAATGCTCAGAATCGAATTCCGCTTCGACAGAACAATGCAGCCTTCAAAGGAGAGTTAGCCTAGCCTTCTTTTGCTGGTTGATTGTGGAGAGAGAACCAAAAAATAAGAATCCCTAGCTTCTGTAACTTGTGAAAGATGCCCTATTCAGGTTAGCTCTGATACCATGTTAAATTTTCATATGCTGAACTAAGACATCAGTATATCATTTCATTTTTCATAATAAAAGCATATAAAATAGGATCACTGAAAGAAACAGCATCACAAGAACAACACAGATTTATCCTGGGAAAACCCTAAAGGGAAAACCCAACAAAAGCTTCCTCAATATAGATGCCCCAAAAGGGGAAAAAGGTAAAACCAACAAGGAGATCAAAACCTGATTCTCCTCCTTCTCCAACAACTCCTCTCCTCCACCAGTGCGTTATTCCAAGTGAGTGTGTATGTGTCAAGTGAGGAGCACTACACCTCTATTTATATTCATCTATTCACTTAAAGTTTACTCAATTAACATGTCGGCGTAAGTTAACTCATGTAGGCTCCAGTTACACATGTAGGCTCAAGTAGCCACACTAGGGTGCTGATGACCCACCTTTACAATTTGAGGGGACTACCTCATGACTCTTATTAGTTCTTCTGATTAGGAGCATCGGGGTACAATGAAATACAAATGGTTCTCCCGGTTGGACCATCAGGGACCACAAATGATACATAAAGAATATTCTTCGAAGTTACAATATTTCAACAGGTATCACCGATAAGAAGCACAACCCAATTCGAACAAAATTTCACTCGAGTATCGACAGAAGCAAGAGAATAAAGTCGACTTCCGACAATCAACAAAAATATCACTAACACCCATGATAGAGTTATCGAAAGTAGGGAGTACACACATTTGGAAACAGTACCTGTAGAAAACAATTGGGAAATAACTACAGCTGAGGGAGGTAAACCACCATCACCACCAGCGAAAAGAGAATTCGAAATCCCAGAAGATATGGTGCACGTCACATCACACATTACCCTTTACGAGGGAGATGAGGATCCAAAAAGACATTGGTTAATGTGTGAATCAATATGGGAAGCTAATGCCATCACCAGTGAAGATAGACAAATGATACAATTTGTTGGCGCCCTTCGAAAGAGAGAACTAGCATGGTACATGACCTACATAGAAAAAAAATCCAAATGCAACAAAAGGTCAAATAAAACAAAAATTTATGACCTTCTTCAAGACCCTTGATGCAAAACATCTCGCAGCTAAAAAGTTGAAGACTACCACACAAAAGCTGATAGAAACTGTCAGGGAATTGGATAAATGATTCAAATATTTATTCAGCCAAGTTGAGTACAACATTAACGAACAACTATCAGTCCAATGGTTCTTGGCATGACTATTACATAAAATCAGAAGGCATATTCGGTTGGATAACTTCAATACATACGAAGATGCGTTGACGAAAGAACTACAAATAGAAATGGAAAATGATTATCTCATAGTCCCTAACAATCAACGTATTGAAGAACAACTTGAAAGTATGCAGAAGTCCATAACATAAAATGGGCCTTAGAGGAAATGAATTATGGTGTACAAAATGATCCACAATCGACCACTCAAAAGACTAATGTCGACAAGAGGATCGACGACAAGACATCTGGTTCATACAATCAAAATGTTTCTGTGACATCATCCAAGAGAATGACTCGCATGTGAAAAAAGATTTCCTATACAACATGAACAATGATAAAGCTTGTGGGTGCACTATATGCAAAGTTAAAACTCATTCCACAACAAAGTGTTAGTGAAACTTGAAAATTAGGCAGAACTATCATGCAGCATATCAGACCAATGTTGTTAACTAGAATGATAATAATGAAAGGAATGACAATAGAAACGACTAGAACGACATGAATAATAATTATATAATATATGATGGTCGACAATATGATTGATGGAATGACTACATCTACCAGCAAGGGGGTTTCCAAGGAAGAGTTCAAAAAAATGGAAACCGAGAAAAAAGGCCGCGTCGACCCGTTCAGTGCTACACATGCCTCAATGAAGGACATCGACATGTAGAATGTCCTTACAAATATCAAACAGGCCTAAAATTTTGTACAAACTGTGGTGTAGGCGATCACTTTGGAGGATTTCCCTACTATGCTTGAAAAAATTAATAATAAGAAGAATGTTAACATCTTGTCCAGTGTTATTAAGTCTGATATTATCAAAACTAATAACCTCCATATTGTAACTCGACTAGGAACAAAAATTGGTCTTGATAATCCACATATTAGGAAAGTAAAAAGTAAAGAATACTATCCTAATCCTATTGAGAAAAAAATGACTATATAAAAATCCATCACAAAAATTTCAAGAATTGGCATCAAATGAAGACTATGATGAATCTCGACAAGAAGCTATTGACAAACTAATCAATTTAATAAGTAAAGAAGAATCTATCACAAATTTCATAGATCTAATGTACAATATTAAAATCAAGTCCGATGAAGAAAAACAATCTAAAAATATATGCAAGCTAAATCAAAATGATAAAAATGATGCAGATCCCCTCATCGACTTGGAAATTGAAGATTACCACGTTCGACAAGTCATTCTCAAATTTGGATCACTATTATACCTCAAAATGACACATCTCTGCCTTTGACCACTTTCCCATGATTTCGTCGCATGTTGACACTTCCATGACGACACTTCAAGAAAGTCACTGAAAAAACACCTAACTTGAAGGACCCATATCTTGAGTTTTGTAGTTCCATTTGACCTCATCTCTACACAATTGGAAATATATTTCTGTTAGCTAAAAATTTCCAGAAGACACCAAAGTCTGAAAATGCCCAGAAATACCCTAAAAATGCGTTTTTGATGTGTACATGACTTTCATTAAGGAAACCCATGTACGTACGCGAGTTTCTATATATAATAGTCACGTACACCTTAAATACGTGACTTTCTACATTGAAACCAACGTTCACCTCCTCATGTACACGACTGTTGTTTCTGCAACCCATGTACACCTCCTGAAAATGTCAAAAAAATATGTATTTTGAAATTCGGGTAGTTTGGGTAGTTAGGCAACTGACTCCTTCAGTTGTAACTACTTTGTCTTCGACCCTAACTCTTCATTCAGCATATAAATAGAGGTGGGGAGGTCTATGACAAGAGACTTGAATCTTTGCATTGTTATGCTGGAGGAATTGGAGCTCTCTTTGCCCACACCTTTGACCTAGAAGCATTCTCCTTGTGTTGCAAATCTTGGAGGCTGAGTTCCTTGGAGAAGAGAAGCAGCAAAACCAGATCAAGGTTTCGTGAGGTGTCGAACTTGAAGAAAAGGTATACTTGTACTTGTTTTCAAGATTAATAAATATGTGATGTCCTTCTTCTTCCCAAATAATTGTTCAATGTGTGATTGAATTTATGTTTGTGATTAGATGTTTATGATGATCAGGTTAGTTTCTCATATTGCTTTGATTGTCATTTCTTTACATTTAGTCATATTGGTTTGAGAAAGGTATAATTTTTTTTGCAGGTCTCTTGGAGCAAGAGGAGCAAGAGGAGGATTGAAGGACTGCTTGGATCAACCTTTGTTTGGCTAAGGTATGAACCATTCTAATCTCTGAAACTTACTTATATATACTTGCAGAACCATTTCCATCCACCTTTCAAACCTAGTACATTGATGGCCTCTTTAACCCTAGCCATAGGAAACTTTCCTTTACAACAATCACAGGTAAATATTATGACCTGCAACACATGGGAACAACTCGGTAGAGGACAACTACATGAGTCAAGAATTTACCTAAAACTAGTCGACCAAGGATTAATTGAACCAATTGGTGCATGGAAAAAGGTCGGCACAACCATCAAAGGCATCACGACCCAAGTCTACCTTTAAATCATCAATTATAAGAAAGTATCTAGTTATTTCCTTGCACTAGTTATTTAGACATGGGGAAGAAAAATGAAACCATCAATATCACTTGACAAAGAAAGAATCAAACTAAAAGAAAATGGACAAAAAATTATTGTGCCAATACACCCGTCACGAGGAGAACCTTGGACAGAAACAATTGATGACGATATTGATAGCCAATAACTATACCAATTAAAGAACAATGAATATTATACTGAACCAAGTGCATATGTTTTGGAATAATCAAAACCCATCCCAAGACTTGGGATAAAATAATTAATTTTTTTGATTAATTTCCTAGGTCCTACACTAGCTAGTTTGCACCCAAACACATTTTTGAGGTCAAACTTGTCCAAAATGCCTCCTAGAATGAGTTAGAAATATCCTGGATAATATTCTGACAACTCTATAGTCTTCCCTGATTGGTAAGTGCACAGTTCTTTTTTTTCAAGAGTTTCCAGCTTTTATGTAGTTTTAAGGCAAAAGCTAAAGCTAGTTTTAAGGTAGACTGCCTTGTTTTTTGCACCAACTCAAGTCCCTTCTTGTCCTCATCTAAAAGCATGATAAATTCAAATTTCCATCACTTATTATCTATACATACTCATTCATCAAATTCGTGAGAATCTTGACTCATTTGGAAAGTGATTTATGTACCTATGGGGGATTTTGACTAGTTTAGTAAGCCTTCTTTTGTACTAATTCAAATAGCAACCTAATTCTTTTGAATATCTAATTTATGAGAAGCCTACATCTATTAAATTATGGATGGTTTAAATTAATATTTATCAACAGTTTGTGGATTATCACATATTCTGTCTCCTTCTAGAGTGTTTCTTGCATATTTTCAAGCAATTTTGTGAGCTCAATTGTTCTCCTCTTCAAATTTTTTTGCATGGTCGATATCACTCACTGGGAGCATAGACTCTCTAGTCAAATGTGTAGTTTCTGAAGAATGGATCAATCTCAACCAATCATCTTGACTCCATTCAATTACTTCAAATGGAAGGCAAGGATGGAGATTTTGATGAGGAGTAAAGGCCTCTTCAGAGTGACCATGGAAATGAATTTGAGGCTAATGTAGTAGTAGATAATATCAAATGGCATAATAGGAGAGATGAGGCATATGGTCTATTATGTCTCAACATTTTCAGAGACCTTATATTTCATCTTGATGGTTTTACAACACCGAATGAAGTATGGGATAAACTTCAAGCTTTGTTTGGGAATATTGATAATATGAGAGGTTACCAACTAAAGAATGAGTTGATAGCACTGAGTCCAAGCAACTTTGATTCCTTGCAAGTCTACTTCTTGAAATTCAAATCACTAGTTCTGCAGCTAAAACAATGTGGGATTGACAAAGAAGATAAACAACTAATATTGGCCATTCTTTCAAAGCTTGGTCCTGATTACTCAGTATTTGTTTCATCCTTCCATGCCATCAAATTGACAGCTCAAAATTGGAAGATTCCTTCACTGGCATATTTCATGGAATCCTCGACTTAGGAGCAAGACAAATTGGTCTTGATGGGCACCATCAAACCTTCCAAAGATCAAGCTTTGGTTGTTGGAAATTCCAAGGTGAATTCCAAAGACAATAAAAAGGATAAAAATCCTCCATATCAAAAAGGAGACAAGTCCAAGTCTTAAGAGGAGTCCTCAAACTCCAAGAAGAACAACTTTCAGAAGAAGAAAGGTAAAGGTGAAGGTAGAAAGTGTGCATACTGTGGCAAGGGATTTAATCCTAAGAGTTCTTGCATGAAGAAGAAGATTGATATGTTGACTCAACTCCTAGAGAAGAAACCCATCTCCCTCCTTGGTTCCGCAAGCAAGAAGGAAGGAGGATCCAGTTTTGAAGACCAAGAGAGAGTACACGCCCTGGTTGCAAGCACTGTAATATCTCCTTCATTTATCATCAATTTTGGAGATTCTAGACACATGGTTTCAACAAAGGAAGCCTTCTTATATCTTGATGATTCAAAGGGTCCTAATATTTTGCTGGGAGATAACTTAAAAACTTAAAGTAAGGAAAAAGTTAGCATTGATTTTGACCATGGTTCCTTCAATAATGTTTTGTATGTCACAGGTCTTGCTGCTAATCTCTTGTCATTCTACCAGATGACCCACACTGGGTCTCCTAAGAATGTTTTTTTCTCTCCCAATGAAGTTGAAATCTCTGATAGTGCAAATGGTAGAGTCATTGCTAAAGGTGTCGCAGATCATAGTTATAAAGTCTATAGGTTCTCACAATTCATGCCTTTCTCTAACCCCTCTACTCTCCTCACCCATGTGAATGAAGCAAGAAAACTTTGGCTTGATAGGTTTGGTCATATAAACTATAAATACCTTTCATATTTGTGTGAAAAAAGATATGGTTTCAGGATTACCAAAGATAATTTTTTCCAAAGGAGTTGTTGGGCACCATTTTTACCTATTTTTTCCATCTAAATACCTTCCAGTTTCCTCCATAAACCTTCATACTTTATCCATAAAACCTTAATTTCATCCACAAAACTTTGGTCAAAGGTATAAATGTTGTTGCTTCTTTACAAATTGAATTATGATATTTTTAAGGCATTTAAATTAAGGTTTTATTCAAAATTACAGAATGTGCTAACTTCTCGTAATTTCTCCTAGGTTGGATACTTGCAGGCCAGCTAGGCGTAAACTGAGAGATGGGAGAAATATCCTCGATGTCCAAGGATAGTTAAACTTCTAACGAACAGATGATATGGTTCTCATAGGTGTCGAGTCAATGCCGATCAAAGATGACCACCTGTGCTACCACTTAGCATAAAAATAGGACAGTTTCGATTCTGTCTATTTTGATGGATCTGATGGAGGATCTCGAGGGTCACATATCATTATGAGTCTTCCAGATTTGTAGCATTTCCATTTTTTTTTAAATATTGTATAAGTATTTTATTTTACATATGAAAAAAACCTCCTGGATCATAAATGTATAGTTGTGGAATCAAGACTGTGGATTTGATAAATTACTGTGTATGCCCATTTTGATGTGGTGAATGCGATTGAAGTTTAGAGCTCTATAATTTTATTTGCGTGTGTAAACGAAGCATTGTAGGGCCCCCTTTTCCAAGTCTACACACACCTTTTTGTATTGTTGCATGTGGTATGTTTTATTAAATCCTGTAGAAGTCGATTTCTTCATTTTAATTACTCATACATTGCAAAACGAGTTGGATTGTTTGAACAAGGTTAGAAACTATTTTATTTAAATGTTTACATGCTATAGGAATGGTTTAGATTGCTTATTCAATATTGAATTGCTGTGCATTGCCTATTCGATGTCGAATTACTGAGGACAGTTATACATTACGAATGTCTTCTTGTAAGGGAAATTAATGATTGACTGTTTTCAATAGCGAGATAATAGGCAGAGTATCATGATCTATTTCAAGGTTTTAGGTTTAATTTGTTTTTATCTCAATATATTTCACATATGAATTGCTTTTTAAACTCAGAGATCAAAAGAATTTTCTTCTGTAAGGGAGGTTCTGTATTTCAAAGTCACAGCATTCTAGCATTCAATAGATTTGTTTCATAGGTAAACTAGATTTCTAGTTAGGTCTAGCTTTGAGTCTCTATATTTGGGATATGCCTCTAAGTCTACAAACTCCAAATTGACATAAAATTAAGGTCTAATTTACACTAGTGGATTGGAGCCCAACATTTGGCACCGTTGTTGGGGAGGCATTTTAGAAGCAGACTTAAGAACTTTAGTTCTTTAATAAAAAGAAAATTTCAAAAAAAACACAGAGTAGATTTTAGTTTTATGTCAATACAAAGAGACAAGAAAGGAAGATTTATCAAAAAACCCCCAAAAATAGAAGTAACAGGAACTTCTTTATCTGATAAAAAAGGATTCATTACAACAGTTAATACTTTTAAAATGGATGAGGAAGAAAAATCAAAAGGGCCAACTGCAGAACAAAGAAGGGATTATGAGAGAAGGTTAGAAATAGAAAATAAACTAAGATAAGAGGGAAGGGAAGAAGAGAGGAGACACGATAGGGAAGAAGAGAGGAGACATGAAATGGATGAAAGAGCAAAAGAAGATCAGGAAGCTACCTTTAAATTCCCCATCTTGGACACTAGCATCATCCTAGGGGAAGAGGTAAAGATGAAAAATATCCCACCATCTATCCTACCAAATTTCTATGGTATGACTTCTGAAGATCTGGATTCTTTCCTATTCGAGTTTGATATCTTGTGTCGAACCTATGGATATACTGATGACACCCACAAGCTTCATCTTTTCCCTGCTACTCTTAAAGCAGTTGCCTTGAAATGGTTCATGGGATTAGGAGAGCATTCTATAACTAGCTGGGATGAGATGAGGAAAATTTTTCTTAGAAAATATCAGGCATATTGTAGATCAAAGGATTTAAAAGATGACATTTTCAGAATGTCTCAGTAGGAAGATGAAAGCTTGGAAGAGTATCTAGAAAGATTCTCATACAACCTGCAGAAATCCAAATACAATTCCTTGACACCTGAGATCATTTGAACAATATTTTTAAAAGGAATAAGAGAAGAATACCTTGATATTTTGAATGTTATGGGCAAAGGTGACATCTCCTACTTACCCTTTGATGAGATACAAGACTTATGTCAGAAGTATTCAATAGGAAAGGCTAAAAATGGGAAAAGGGATGTAACTTCCAAAGTAACTAAATCTACAACCAGTGGCATATCCAGAGCTGAGCTTGGGAATCTGTTAGAATATTTTAAGACTGATCTATTGAGTACCTTAGGCACATAGGTCGAAACATCAAGAACCAAGAAAAGACAAGAACAATAAGATCAACAAGATCAAGCCCTGTCTATTTTTTGCCCTAAATGTAGAAATAAACACCCATTAAAAGAATGCCCTTTAAATATTGTTCAAATTTGTGGCTTATGTACTTCAAATCACGAAACTGATGATTGCCCCAGATTGAAAGAATTACAGGAAGCTCGAATGGAGGAGAATCAAAGCATGGAGTCTCTCTATTTTATGGGACAACGAAGACCTTGGAAGCCATGATTTTCAGGTATGTCTCAAGATCCTATGCAGCAGTTTCATTCAAATTATCAAACTCCTGTTCAGAATTCATGGAGTGCACCCATGCCCTAGCAAACTTGGTCTCCTCAATTAGCCCAATCTGCTCCAAATTGGTGAGGGTATACTCATGGTAACCAAACATATCAATAGTCCTATCTACAGCCCTATCAACAACCTTCTGCATATCCCCAATACCAACAGAATCAAGCCCCATTTTTCCAACAACCCAATCTTGCTCCTCAACTAGGACAACAACCTCAACAGCTTCAATTGCCATCCAATCAGCCTCCACCTCGACCAACACAATTTCTATCCCAGCCAATCCTAAATCCAAATAATAAAATGGATAAACCCATGTATAATGTTGATGATGGAATGGCACTCCCATACTCAATCCTCCCACTTCAAAATATCAACTTAAGATCTGGAAAAACTTTACAAAAAGAATCTCCTGTTATTTTAGAATAACAAGCAGAAAATGAGAAAACTCCAAAAAAATTAAATATATTAAAATCACAGTCAGAAAATTCACAATCAGAAGAGTCACAGTCAGAAAATTACAGTTAAAAAGGGAAAACATTAGTACCTTATATACCTCCCTTTCCAGAAAGGTTGGTCAAAGAAAAACTTTCAATCTCCCTACCTGATTTTGATGTTTTGAATGAGTTAACCAATGTATGTGTCAAAATTCCCCTACTACAAGCTATAAAGGATATTCCAATCTATACTAAAGCAGTCAGGGAATTATGTCTTAATAAAAGAAGGAAGGATCCATTAAAAATTCATGTGGTAGGCAATTTAGCAGGATTAATGTCTAACACTATTTTTATTGAAAAGTGTGTATATCCTGGAATCCCAATGGTCATAATTACTGTTAACAATTTTTCAATTCCAAAAAAAGTGATTGATCTAGGTGCTGCCATTAATGTCATGACACTAGAGACAATGGAATACCTTCACTTGAAAAATCTCAGACCAACCACTACAATTTTGGAACTAGCTAATAGATCTAAAATCACACCTAAAGGGATCTTAGAAGATATCATTGTTTCTTTAGACTCCTGGGAGTATCCTGTAGATTTTATAGTGCTGCAACCAAATTCTAATCTAGAAGGGAATCCATTGATTCTTGGCAAACCCTGGTTGGCAACAGCTGATGCTTTCATAGGGTGTAGATCAATAAGTATGCTCATTTCACATGGGACAGAGAGAAAACAAATTACACTTTATCCTTCTGCCCAACGACCTTCTGCATTAGATCAGTTATCATAGATTAATGAGACCAAAGAACAGGAAGAAGAAGTGATTCAACATGTCCTAAGTATCAATCAGTTCTTTGATTTTCAAGAAGAAAACAACAAAGATTTGCTAGATTACTTCATTGTTGAACCTGATATTTCTAAAGAATTAAGAGACATGCTACATGCTATAGCAGATCAAGTTTTGGGACAAAATTTTCAGGAAGATTGCACAGTACATTCTCTAGCATTGGCACTTCATGATATTTTTAATGTTCATTCAATCACTGATGTCCAAAGCAAAACAATTGAAATCAGTCCAGGAAAACATTTGAATATCAGTGCACATCTTACTACATCACAGGAAGAAGAGTTGATAGCCTTACTGAATAAATATTCCCATGCATTTGCTTAGGAATACACTGACATGCCAGGAATTCATCATGAAACATGCACTCACCACATTTACACAGATGACAAAATCAGACCTCTCAGAAAACCTCAACGTAGAATGAACCCCATACTAAAAGAGATAGTTAAGGAGGAATTGCAGAAGTTATTAAAGGTAGGATTTATCTACCCTGTCTCTGACAGCCAATGGGTTTCTCCCTTGGTTGTTGTTCCTAAGAAAAATGGCAAATGGTAGATATGTGTAGATTACAGGGAGTTAAACAAGGCAACATTAAAAGATTATTTCCCATTGCCTTTTATTGATCAAGTGTTAGATGCCTTAGCTGGAAAAGAATATTTTTCATTTCTAGATGGTTTCAGTGGATATAATAAAATTAGCATTGCAAAAGAGGACTAGCACAAAACTACCTTTGCATGTCCCTAGGGCACATATTCCTACAAGGTTTTACCTTTTGTCTTATGTAATGCCCTAGCTACCTTTCAGAGAGCAGTCTTGGCCATTTTTGCAGATCTAATTCATGAATGTGTTGAAGTCCATATGGACGATTTTTCTGTGCATGGAAGTGCCTTTGAGGATTCCTTAGCAAACTTGGAGAAAATTTTTAAAAGGTGTGTTGACTCAAATCTTTCCATTAGCAACGAAAAGTGTTTTATGATGATGACTGAAGGGATAGTTTTAGTACATCACATTTATTCATCTGGAATAAAAGTAGATCCTACTAAAATTCAAATCATTGAAAATCTATCTGAACCAGCAACTCAAACAGATGTAAGAATCTTTTTAGGGTATGCAGGCTATTATCGTAGATTTATTGCAAATTTCAGTAAGATAGCTCTGTCATTGTTTAAATTACTTTCAAAGGATGTACATTTCAAATGGGATACTAACTGTCGATCTATATTTCAGACACTTAAAGAGAAGCTCTCAACTGCTCCCATTTTAAGGGGACCAAATTGGACATTGCCCTTCCATGTTTCTACTGATGCATCTGATACTGCAATAGGGGCCTCTTTGGGACAAAAAGAGCATACCATGACTTATGCTATTTATTTTATCATTAAAAATCTAACACTTGCAGAATTGAATTATACAGTGACTGAAAAGGAGATGTTGGCAGTAGTTCATGCTATGAACAAATTTCGTCATTACGTTACTGGCTATGAAATTTGTGTCCACACAAATCATTCTGCTTTACGATATTTGATGAATAATTCTATTACTAATGGTCGAATCACTATATGGTTACTATTAATGCAGGAATTCAATATCACTATTTTAGATCGGCCTGGACGAGAAAATCAAGTGGCAGATTTCCTGTCTCGCTTACACAATACTGGTGAGGTTGTTCCTGTTTTAGATAGTTTTCCTGATGAACATTTGTTTGCAATTTCTGTTATCACTCCTTGGTATGCTGATATTTCCAACTATTTATCATTAGGACAGCTACCTCCATCTATGTCATCTAAAGAAAAGAAAAAGATTATTAAACAAAGTGCTAGGCATATATGGGTCAATGGTGATCTGTTTTGCACAGGATATGATCTAATTATTAGGAGATGTGTATGACAAGATGAAGTTTTAGATATTTTGAAAGCATGTCATGATGAACCGTGTGGTGGCAATTTTGTAGAGAAAAGAACAGCATACAAGATACTCAATTTGGGTTATTACTGGCCTTCTATTGTCAAGGATTCTAAGAAGTATGTTCACAACGAATGGGACGGCCAGTCCGATCTGATGAAATGCCACTCCAACCACATATCCTCATAGAACTTTGAAAAGTGGGCACTTGATTTCATTGGTCCGATTCATCCACCATCACAAGGAAAGAAGTACATTTTAGTATGTACCAACTATGTTAGAAAGTGGGTGGAAGCCAAACCATTACCAAGAGCCACAGAACATACCGTGGTAAACTTTTTTTTGAAGAGATATTTGTCATATTTGGGGTTCCTTGAGATATTGTCACTAATCAAGGTGCACAGTTTACTTCTAAACTAGTGTGGGAGATAGCAACAAAGTACAAGATTAAGCACAGAAAATCTACACCTTACCATCCACAAGCCAATGGCCAGGTGGAATCTACAAATAAGACTTCGGAAGGAATCATCACCAAAAGTGTCTAGATGCATAGGAAGGATTGGTCAGCTAAGATTACTGAAGCTTTATGGGCATACCGAATCACTTGGAAAAATAGTACTAGTTTTTCCCCTTATCAACTCGTTTATGGTAAGCAAGTCCTCCTGCCTATAGAATTTCAAATTCATACCTTCAAGTTAGCAGTAGATTTGGGGATGAATCTTTCTGAAGCACAGCAAGAAAGAATACTTCAATTGAATCAACTAGATGAGATGAGAGAGGCTGCAATAGAACACAATATTTTGATACAACAACAAAGAGCCCAGTGGCATGACAAGTTTATCAAAAAGAATCAATTTCACATCGGTGACTGGGCCCTATTGTTTGATTCAAAATTCAAAGACTTCAAGGCCAAATTTGCAACTCATTGGCTTGGTCCATATGAGATTGCACAGGTATATGACAATGGCTCAGTCAAACTCCAACCAATCGATGATGAAGCATGTACATTTGTGGTCAATGGCCATCGACTCAAACTCTACACTAAGCCTATCAACAAAGAAGATTTCATACAGTAGATTTCACAGCAACGGGAGATGGAAGTGCTGGATAAACACACTGGTGTTTCTCCTTCACTTTCTTCTTAGCCATTTTCTGTTTTGATAAAAAAAAATATAAATAAATAAATAAAAACAAAACAAAACAAAACATAAAAAAAAACAAGAAACAAAAAAAAGGGAGTTTAGTTGTGAAAACCAGGCAACTAGCACAACATAAACTTGAATTTTCCTTGGAAAACCAGGTTCGCTTGGCCATTGAAAATTCACAAAAATATTTTCACTTTCTTGCATTAGAAATTTCATGCCTCATAGACATTTTTTTTGCATAATAAAGATCTTGTTTGACTTGAGGACAAGTCAATAAATAGGCCTGTGAGGGGGATAAGAATTTCATGCTTTCTATTTTTCTTCTTTCTTGGAACCCTCCAAGTATTTTTCAAATGCAGAGGGACCTGAATTCCAGCAAAGAAAAAGGAATCTGAGATAGTTCCAAGTTTCTTTTTCATATACAGAGGGACCTGACTTCCAACAAAGTAGAAGGAATCTAAGATAGTTCCAAGTTTCTTTTTCAAATGCAGAGGGACCTGACTTCCAGTTTAGCAGAAGGGACCTGAGATGGAAGACATTTTTAAAAGTAGACATCAGAAGGACATATGTGAATCAGAAACAAATTGCAAACCAGCTACATCAAGCAGCAAGCATAGCACAAAGTGATATCAAGCAAAGTCTGTAAGGATTTTAATTTTTATACTTTAAAAGTTACATGATTCTTTTTTTTTAAGTAATGACATATCTACCTATCCTCATAAGCCTCACTATCTACTCTATCACCTTCACAATCCATGCCAACCTTCCATTTACTTCTCATTATCCTACCCTAGGTGTCAAAATGGTGGTCAGAATCAATCCCAGAAGCAAAATTTCAATGGCCAAAACCTAAACTACATTCTACAGGCAGGGCTTCCTTCTCAACAGGAAGTGAAATGTTTTAAAAAAAAATGGAATTCAAATGTTTTTATATTTTCATACTCCATATATTAGTGCATTATGCATTAAGTTTAAAATATATATGGAATATAGAACATTCGATATAAGGAATGGCTGTGTGTATTTCCAAAATGTGAAAACAGTCTACTCCAAGTAAAGAAATCCCTTCCTTACAGCTCATTAATCAAACACTGGGGTATGCAAGGGAACTAGAGTGCATTGTATAGAGATGGAATGGTTCTAACCTTACCTTTAATCTTTCTCCTTGAGAAATTTGTACCTAAACTAGTGATTGGATAAAAAAAGTGGCATGTTCAGATAATGATTATAAAAGACGTGGTTGTATGCTCCCACGAAAATATATAAATGTGTCTGGAAAATCGCATTGCAAACTGGTGACATTGGGATTGCATATCGAAATGGTCATTCCTCTTTGAACCAAACTTCACTCTTCCATCTGTAGACCTGATTGTTGTGTAATGCAAAGGCATATAGGGGTAATATTTTACAGTGAAAAGAAGGCGTGTATCATAGAGGAAGGATGTGGGCACTAGCTTTCTGAAGAATGCATTCGTGCAGGAGAAATTTTGAAGCAATAACGCTAGAGGGGAGGTAAAACTTAAATCTTTTGCCAAAATAATTTGCCAGATCAATAGCAATTCTAGTTTCAGACTATCATTTTGAAATAGGAAAACGTTTACAAAGATAAAAGTTACAAAGATAAGGTTTTTTGCTGCATATTTCTTTTCCTGTTAAAGTTGAAAAATGGTATCTAGACTAGAACCAGAGAAATTCGATCCCACTGATATTCATGAGAAATGTATGGAAATTTTTGAAAAGAAATAGTGCGTGACTTTTTTTGAAAAGTTTGATGGGAACAATGATAATGTTAGCCTAGCCTTTGCTGATTCATTTGATGGAGAAAGGGCTACAGTGGGAAATTTGAATTTCAGACTGTCTAAAGACATTTTGGCATAGATCATTGGCTTACCACAGCAAGGAGAGAGATTCTTCAAAACCAAACAATTCAAGGAGAAGGCATGGATACCCTTTCTGTGTAGGTCAAGGGCAGGATCAGTGAACTAGAAGAAGGGAATACCAAGGAGCTGGTTGGTTCATCCCTGGGATGAAATAGTCTATATCATCCAAATATTCATCACCTGTAAAGGCCGATTTAGTATTGTATATCTTTACCATATCAAGCTATTGCAGCATCTGAGGGGTGATTGTGAGATTAACATGCCCCATTTCTTATTACAGAGTCTTTCCAAGATGGCTAAGGCTATTCAAAAGTGTGTAGAAGATAAATTAACAATCCTTTTCTACTGTGGGATCATCAAATTAATCATCACATATGAGTTACAGAAGCAAAACCTGACATGGCAAGAATTCCTAATTCATAATCAGTTTGAAGAACAAGAAGAGCTGCTTGAAGAAGGTTTGAAAGAATAAAAATGGTTGATGATAACATACCCCAAGGATGGATAACAGAACCCTAAAGCAACAAGCTCAAAACTGCTTAAGGGGAAAAATAAAGAAAGAGAGGTGTTGATGATCACAGATTATGAAGACAACACTAAGGCAGCAACCTCAAAACAGCCTCAGAGAAGGATACGAACTAGGAGTGTGATGAAAGAAGAAAGACAGTTTCAAAATCAAGATGAAATCTTCACCACTTATAAGAAAAATCCAAGGAAGCATCAGCAAGCTCGAAATAATTCAGCACTAGAAGAGGATGATGAAAGCCAACAGAAACAGTATGAATACATACAATCCTTGGAAAGTCCAGAAGAAAATCTAACAGGCGAGATAGGGAAGTTCCATGAAGAAAAATATACCCAAGAAATTGAAAAGATTTCAGATGAAGTGATAAAACAGACTAAAAAAATCAATATCTTCTTGGAGCAGCAAGAAAAAGAAGAGAAAAGGCATCCAAGACAAGAAATATTAAATGATCTAGCTTCTCCTTTCTTAGAGCAACAAACTATGGAAGAAGAAAAGAAGGGATATTCAGTACAAGAGAATGAAGAATTGGATATGGACACCAATTCTGTGCAGCCTCCAATTGTTAGAATAATCAACCCATATTTTACCCACTTAGACATTAATTTAACTATTTTCGTCTTATTAGCCTAGTTCATGTGTCCCACCTTGTGCAAGTTGTCTTTTACCTATCCATAGTGGTAAAAATTTCCTTATTTGAATCATGTAGTGCATTAGAAAGCCCAAGGAATCAAATCTACTTTATTCCTGGCCTCCTAGGTGCCCTTCTACTTTTTCTGCTTTATTCCCTACTTTTTCAGTGTTTTAAGGCAAATGGAAAAGCTAGACTAGGTGAGGTGAACTAGTTTTTTGTCCTCTTCATCCTCCACTCTTTTCTCCTTGCAAAAGCATGTATGAGCTGCCATTCCACCAATATTTATCTTTCCTAAGCCATTTTTCTAATTCGTGAGCTCCATGAAAGATTTGGGATCAGCTTTTTACACCTATGGGGGATTTGCTTATTTTTAGTAAGCCTGCTTTATGCTAGATTCGAATTGATCCTCATGAATTTGAATCCCTGATGTATGTTATTTATTTAGCAACCTATTATGTTACAGGGTTGGCTATTGTACACTGAGTTAATACATTTTAGTGTTTAGCTCCAATTTCAGTCTCTTTTGTGAGTGATTTGCATGATCAATTGTTAATTGTTGTGAGTAAAATTAATCTATCATTGGGTTCAATTTCCACATGGTATCAAAGCCATTGTAGATCAATTTCTCTCCTTCAAAATTGTTTTGCAAGTTCGACATTAGTGACTGGGAGCCTTCTACTGACAGCCGGGACAGATTTTCTAAGCTATGGATCAATCACAGAAAACTATCTTGACTCCCTTCAATTTATTTGAATGGAAAGCAGAGATGGAGATACCGTTGAGAGTGAAAGGCCTATACAGGGTGACTATGGAAACAGAAGTAGAGCCCAATGCAGCTGCAGAGAAGATAAAATGGCACAACAGGAGGGATGAGGCCTATGGTCTCCTGTGTCTGAGTATTTCCAGAGACCTCCTTTTCCATCTTGATGGATTGACATCACCGAATGAAGTATGGGAGAATATTGCTGATATTTTTGGAAAGACAGATGAGATGAGGGGACATCAAATCAAAAATGAGCTGATTTCTCTGAGTCCAAATAGCTTTGAATCCCTGCAGCTATATTTCTCCAAGTTCAAAGCACTAGTTTTGCAGCTGAAACAGTGTGGGATCGAAAAGAAAGATGATCAGCTCATCCTTTCCATCCTCTCGAAGCTAGGCCCTGACTATTCAGTGTTTTTTTTGACCTTCTATGCCACAAAATTGATAGCTCGAACCTGGAAGATGCCTAGCCTTGCAGATTTCATGGAATCTCTCACACAAGAACAGGATAAGCTGGTGATGATGGGAATCATCAAACCATCCAAAGATCAAGCTTTGATTGCTGGAGATTCGAAGGTGGATTCAAAAGGAAAAAAGAAAGCTAAAAAGCCACCTGAGCAAAAGAGAGACAAGAAACAGTCTCCGGAGGAGCCACAAGGTTCCAAGAAGAACTACCAGAAGAAGAAAAACAAAGGTGAAATGAGCAAGTGCGCATATTGCAATAAGGGAAATCACACTAAAAGCTCTTATATGAAGAAGCAAATAGACATGCTGACCCAAATCCTGGAGAAGAATGGCATCTCCCTTCCAGAAATCTCAAAGAAGAGAGAAGGAGGATCAAGTTCAGATGACAGAGAGAGAGTTCATGCATTGGTTGCTGGCACATTAAGCTCACCCAGTTTTATCATTGATTCTGGAGCTTCAAGACACATGGTTTCAACCAAGGAGGCCTTTTCCTCACTTGATATGTTGAAAGGACCACCTATAGTACGATGACTCTCTCACTGAAAGTTTGGGCAAAGGGATGATTGATCTTGATCATGGTCAGTTCAGCAATGTGTTGTATGTGCCTGGTCTTGCCTCCAACCTCTTGTCAGTGTACCAGATGACCCACATTGGGTCTCCTAAGAAAGTCATATTCTCCCCTGATGAATTTGAGATCACAGAGATCTCAAGTGGTAGAGTCATTGCAAAAGGAGTTGCAAATCATGCTCAAAAGGTATACATGTTCTCACACTTCCTACCCTACTCAATCCCCTCTGCTCTTCTAATTCATGCTAATGAAGCCAGCAAGCTTTGGCGTGAAATATTTGGCCACCTAAACTACAAATATCTTTCTGATCTTAGTGAAAAAGAGATGGTCATAGGGTTGCCCAAGATAAAATTTTCCAAAGGAGTCTGCCAAGGTTGTATCCTAGGAAAACACCCAGAGCATAAATTTGAGAGAGGTAGTCATGAGAGAACCTATGCACCCCTCGAGCTGATCCACAATGATGTTGCTGGCCCATTCCCTCATATGTCCATGATTCAGGAAAAATATGCATTGACTTTCATTGATGACTTTTCTAGGTATTGTTGGGTTCACTTCCTGAAACACAAGTTTGAAGTTTTTGGCCTATTCAAAGTCTTTAAGGCTTTGGTTGAGAACCAGTCTGGAAGGAAACTCAAGGCCCTCAGATCTGAAAATGGTGGTGAGTACGTCAAGTCTGAGTTTATTAATTATTGTGCAGATGCAGGTATTCAGATGCAGCATTCTATCCCTTACACACCACAGCAAAATGGTGTTGCTGAGAGGAAGAACAGATCACTGAAGGAGATGGCAACATCTATGATGGAGGCCAAAACTTTGCCACCAAAGTACTGGGCCGAAGCTATCAACTGTGCAGCCTATATTCAGAATAGGGTTCCTCATAAACAGCTTGATGGCATGACTCCCTTCAAAGCATGGAGTGGGCACAAGCCAGATGTGACCCATTTCAGGATTTTTGGCTCAAAGGCTTGGGCTAGAATTCCAACAGAGAAGAGGAAGGATTTGCATCCCCAAAGCCAAGAGTGTATTTTTGTTGGATACTCTAAAGATTCAAAAGGGTACAAACTGATAAATTTGAGCACAAACAAAGCCTTCATCGAAAGGTGTGTTCAGTTTGAAGAAGAACACCTTGCAGCAGTGGAAGTTGGAGAAGCCTCTTCTCCACCTGAACCTCAAGAAGTAAGTAAAGAGTTTGTTGAACATGCTGATTCTGATTTGTCTGATGGAGATGAGTTTATTGCAGACCCTAACAGCCCTACAAGGCCAAAATGGGCAGCCAATACACTACACGCAGTAGAAGAGCTAGCTAGGGATCCCAATGACCCAAGGAGGACTAGATCTCAGTTTGAGAGTAGTCTGTGCATGAAGGATCCTATGTTTGTTGAAAAATAATATTTGATGGTGGATTCTGATACTTAAACATATGAATAAGCAGCAGGAGATCCAATATGGAAAACAGCCATGAAGGAGGAGTCCAGCTCACTCCAGAAGAGCAACACATGGGAGCTAGTGGATCTTCCCCCAGGGAGAAAGTTAGTCCAGTCTAAGTGGGTCTATAAGACCAAATTTGCCACTGATGGTTCACCACTGAAGTACAAGTCCAGATTGGTAGCCAAGGGCTACTCACAAGTTCATGGCATAGATTACAATGAGACCTTTTCCCCAATGGTAAAGATGGATTCCATCAGGCTAGCCTTAGCCATTGCAGCCTCAAGGCAATGGGAGGTACATCACATGGATGTAAAATGTGCCTTCCTGAATGGAGATCTCACTAAAGATATATATATGCAGCAGCCTCAAGGTTTTTCTACTAACCCTTCTCTTGTGTGTAGGTTGAGAAAGTCATTGTATGGGCTAAAGCAAGCCCCTAGGGCTTGGTATGGCAAGCTTGATAGCTTCTTGCTATCACTGAATTTTGTTCGGTGAAAATCAGATCCAAATGTCTATTTGAAGTTATTTAATGGTTCATTAATGATAATTTTGTTATATGTTGATGACCTCCTCATTACAGGAAGCTCAAAGGCTGAGATTGCTTCCTTAAAAAGAGCTATGAACCAAGCCTTCTCCATGACAGATTTGGGGCTCTTAAGTCAACTTTTGGGGCTTGAGATTGCTCAAACCAAATATGGAATCAAGGTGCACTAGTCCAAATATGCCTTGGACTTGCTAAAAAAATTCATAATGAAGGATTGCAAAGCAAGCAAAACTCCTTTCCTTTCAGGAGTGAAGCTGGAAGAAGCTGATTCTTCACCTATGGTAAACAATACACTGTATAGGCAATTGATTGGATGTTTGTTGTATCTGACACATACTAGACCTGATATTTGTTATACAGTAAGTGTGGCTTATAGATACATGGATCAGCCTCATGAGATCCATTGGAAAGCAGCCAAAAGGATCCTTAACTTTGTTCAGGGAACAAGAACACATGGGATCTCCTATAAAGAAAAATCTGATATTGATTTGATTGGATTTACTAATAGTGATTGGGAAGGTGATAGCACAGATAGAAATTCCACATCAGGATATGTGTTCATGCTTGCAGAAGGGCCAATCATCTGGTCAAGCAAGAAACAAAGTGCCATTGCACTCTCATCTACAGAAGCAGAGTACATAGGAGTTGTTAATGCAGCAACTCAATGTTTATGGTTGCAGGGATTACTTGGAGAGTGTGGCTTCGAACCAGAGTACTCAACTACCATCTACTGTGATAACCAAAGTACCATTTGAATCTGCAAAGATCCATTTCAGAAGCAGAGAACCAGACACATTAAGATCCATATGCACTACATCCGAGAACTTGTGCATGATGGCACCATTCACCTACTCTTCTGTTCATCTTCAGAACAAGTAGTTGATATCTTCACCAAAGAATTTTGTGAGAAGACCTTCAGCAATATCAAATCACTGCTAGGGATTGTTGATCATGCTGTGAAGCATGAGTGAAGACAAGATTTCCAAATTTTGTTTATAGTCCATGTTTAAGGGAGGATTTTCCCAAGTTGGTTTTGCCTCTTTCCTTGTTTAAATAAACATGCAGTATGTAAAGGGTGACTAAGCCTTGTTTCTAGGCCCTATAATTTTCTGATATATTACTCATAAGTCAGTATTAAGGGGGGGTGTTAGAATAATCAACCCATAGTTTACCCACTTAGACATTAATTTAACTATTTTTGTCTTATTAGCCTAGTTCATGTGTCCCACCTTGTGCAAGTTGTCTTTTACCTATCCATAGTGGTAAAACTTGCCTAATTTGACTCATGTAGCACATGGGAAAGCCAAAGGAATCAAATCTACTTTATTCCTGGCCTCCTAGGCGCCCTTCTGCTTTTTCTGCTTTATTCCCTGCTTTTTCAGTGTTTTAAGGCAAACGAAAAAGCTAGACTAGGTGAGGTGAACTAGTTTTTTGTCCTCTTCATCCTCCACTCTTTTATCCTTGCAAAATCATGTATTAGCTACCATTCCACCACTATTTAGCTTTCCTAATCCATTTTTCTAATTTGTGAGCTCCATGACATATTTGGGATCAACTTTTTACACCTATGGGGGATTTGCTTATTTTTAGTAAGCCTGCTTTATGCTAGATTCGAATTGCTCCACATGCATTCGAATCCCTGATGTATGTTATTTATTCAGAAACCTATTATGTTATAGGGTTGGCTATTGTACACTGAGTTAATACAGTTTAGTGTTCAGCTCCAATTTCAGTCTCTTTTGTGAGTGATTTTGCATGATCAATTGTTAATTGTTGTGAGTAAAATTAATCTATCACTGGGTTCAATTTCCACACCAATGAATATGGAAAAGAAGAAAACTTCCAAAAATAGTAAAAACATTAAGAGATTGAAACTCGAAGTAAAGGAATTAGAACTGAGGAATGAAAAGTTAAAAGAAAGGAACAGGAAGCTTAAAGTTCAAAGGGCATGAATCTCCAAGTATGCATATAGATGGTATAAACAAAAGAATATTTACAAAACCAAGTATGAGAAACTGAAAGTCCTTTATGCATATCGAACTTCTATAGATGCATCATCGCAGACAGGAGATTAAAAGCAGAGGGTCAGCAACAAAATTTTGGTCATGGTTTAAGCAGTGTCAAATTTTTGAGATACTTTTTGTGCATGAGGACATGCAACAACTTCCTCTTGGGGGAGCTGTTGGGCACCATTTTTACCTATTTTTGCCATCTAAATACCTTCTAGTTTCCTCCATAAACCTTCATACTTGATCCATAAAACCTTAATTTCATCCACAAAACTTTGGTCAAAGGTATAAATGTTGTTGCTTCTTAACAAATTGAATTATGATATTTTTAAGGCATTTAAATTAAGGTTTTATTCAAAATTACAGAATGTGCTAACTTCCCGTAATTTATCCTAGGTTGGATACTTCCAGGCCAGCTAGGCGTAAATTGAGAGATGGGAGAAAGATCCTCGATGTCCATGGATGGTTAAAATTCTAACGAACAGATGATATGGTTCTCACAGGTGTCAAGTCAATGCCGGTCAAAGATGACCACCTAAGCTACCACTTAGCATAAAAATAGGACAGTTCCGATTTTGTTTATTTTGATGGATCTGATGGAGTATATCGAGGGTCGCATATCATTATGAGTCTTCCATATTTGTAGCATTTCCAGTTTTTTTTAAAGATTGTATAAGTATTTGATTTTACATATGAAAAAAACCTCCTGGATCATAAATGTATAGTTGTGGAATCAAGACTGTGGATTTGATAAATTACTATGTATGCCCAATTCGATATGGTGAATGCGATTGAAGTTTAGAGCTCTATAATTTTCTTTGTGTGT
The DNA here is from genome assembly GCA_001517045.1 of Pseudotsuga menziesii. NCBI lineage: Eukaryota > Viridiplantae > Streptophyta > Pinopsida > Pinales > Pinaceae > Pseudotsuga > Pseudotsuga menziesii. Next base: position 745,392 of record LPNX010340325.1, on the reverse strand, counting down.
GTAAACGAAGCATTGGAGGGCCCCCTTTTCCAAGTCTGCACACATCTTTTTGTCTCGTTGCATGTGGTATGTTTTATTAAATCCTGTAGAAGTCGATTTCTTCAATTTAATTACTCATACATTGCAGAATCAGTTGGATTGTTTGAACAAGGTTAGAAACTATGTTATTTAAATTTTTACATGCTGTAGGAATGGTTTAGATTCTTTATTCAATATTGAATTGTTTTGCATTGCCTATTCGATGTTGAATTACTGAGGACAGTTATACATTACGAATGTCTTCTTGTAAGGGAAATTAATGATTGACTGTTTTCAATAGCGAGATAATAGGCAGAGTATCATGATCTATTTTTAGGATTTAGGTTTAATTTGTTTTTATCTCATGATATTTCACATTTGAATTGTTGTTTAAACTCAAAGATCAAATGAAGTTGCTTCTGTAAGGGAGGTTTTGTATTTCAAAGTCACAGCATTCTAGCATTCAATAGATTTGTTTCATAGGTAAACTAGATTTCCAGTTAGGTCTAACTTTGAGTCTCTATATTTGGGATATGCCTCTAAGTATACAAACTCTGTATTGACATAAACTTAAGGTCTAATTTACACTAGTGGATTGAAGCCCTGCAGGAGTCTATCATGGTTGCATTCCAGGAAAACATACAGAGCATAAGTATGAGAGAGACAGTTGTGAGCAAACCTCAATACCTATTGAGCTCATCCACGATGACATTGCTGGTCCCTTCCCTCATATGTCCATGAATCAAGACAAGTATGTCTTAACCTACATAGATGACTTTTCCAGGTACTGTTGGGTTTACTTTCTTAAACTCAAGTCTGAATTTTTTGACCACTTCAAGGTTTTCAAGGCCTTGGTTGAGAACCAGTCTGGGAGGAAGCTAAATGTCCTCATATCTTATAGTAGTGGTGAATATTCCAAGTTTCAGTTCATTAATTATTGTTAAGATGCAGGTATCTAGATGCAACACTCAATTCCCTGCACACCTCATCAGAATGGTGTGGTTGAGAGGAAGAATAGAAGTCTTAAGGAGATGGCTACTTGTATGTTGGAGTCTAATGCTTTGACACCAAAGTTTTGGGATGAATCTATAAACTGTGCATCCTACATCTAGAATAGGCTTCCTCACAAGAAGCTTGATGGAGTTACTCCTTTCAAAGCTTGGCGTGGGCACAAACTAGATGTGTCTCATTTTAGGATTTTTGGCTCAAGAGCATCAACTAAAATTCCATTAGATAAAAGGATGGATTTGGAACCCAAAATCCAAGAGGTCCTATTTTTTGGCTATTATTAAGATTCCAAATGGTACAAGCTGATCAACATGAACACTCAAAAACCCTTCATTTAAAGGAGTGTTCAGTTCGAAGAAGAGCCTATGGTAACAACAGAAGTGGAGATTCATCCTCACCTCCTCCATCTTTGGTTGTAAGTGAAGGAACTAATGAAATATATGATTTTGATATGTATAATTATTATTCAATTGAATATCCAAACAACCCCACAAATCCAAAGTGGGAAGCAAATACCATCCAAGCAGCAGGGGAACTAGCTGTGAATCCTAGTGATACTAGGAGGACTGGATCTCAATTCGAGAGTGCCCTTTATATCAAGGACCCTTTCTTTGTTGATAAGTATTTTATAATTATTGAATTTGATCCAAATACATATGAATATGCATGTGAGTACCCACTATGGAAAACAAACATGAAGGGGGAATTTCATTCGCTCCAAAAGAATGACACGTGGGATCTAGTCATTCTCGCCCAGAGAGAAAGATAGTCAAGTGTAAGTGGGTTTTCAAAAATAAATTTGTTGTTTATGGTTATCCTCTAAAGTATAAGGCAATTTTAGTGTCCAAGGGATTCTCTCAAGTCCAAGGCATTGACTACAACGAGACCTTTGCACCGGTTGCAAAGATGGACTCCATAATACTTCTTTTGGCCATTGTACCTTCCAAGGAGTGGGAAGTACATCACATGGATGTAAAGAGTTCTTTCCTACATGGTGATATGAAAGAATATATATGCAGCATCCAGAAGGTTTTTTGGCTAATCCATCTCTTGTTGGCAGGCTGAAGAAATCATTATATGGTCTAAAACAAGCTCCTAGAGCTTGGTATGCCAAGATTTATGGATTTTTGCTATCACTGAACTATTGTAGATGAAATTCTGATCCTAATTTCTATTTGAATTTCATTCAGGGTTCCTTATTCATCATTTTATTGTATGTGGATGACCTTCTGATCATAGGAAGTTACAAGAAAGAAATTTCCTCTTTGAAGGATGCAATGAACCATGCCCTCTCTATGACTGATTTGGGATTGTTAAGCCAATTTTTGGGACTTGATATTTCTCAATAAGATATTGGAATGAAGGTACATAAGTCTGAGTATGCTTTATATCTATTGAATAAGTTCTGAATGAAGGATTACAAGCCAAGAAATATTCCCTTCATTTCAGGAGTTAAGTTTGAAGAAGCGCAATCATCTCCATTGGAAAACAACACCCTCTATAGGCAACTGGTTGGTTATATTTTTTATTTGACTTATACTTGACCTGATATATCTTATGCAGTGAGTGTGTCTTCTAGATACATGGATCAGCCTCATGAAATCCATTGTATGGAAGAAAAAATAATCCTAAACTGTGTACAAAGGACAAAAACTCATGGGATTCACTATGTTGCACAATCTAGCCTAGAGTTAGTTGGTTTTACTGACTCTAATTGGGCAGGTGATAACACTAATATAAATTCAACTTATGGATATTTGTTTGTTCTTATATATGGATGAATAATTTGTTCAAGTAAAAAACAAAGTGAAAATCCACTTTCATCTATAGAGGCAAGGTACAGAGGAGCTGTGAATGCAACTACTCAATGTTTGTGGTTGTACGGAGTACTTGGAGAGTTTGGGATCGATTCATAGACTTCTATAGTCATATATTATGAAAACTAGAGTACCATTTGAATCTCAACTAATATAGTACTAATACAGCAAACCAAACACATTGATATCCATATGCACTACATCAAAGGACTTGTGCATGATGGGGTCATTGATCTGCAATATTGTGCATCATCTGAGCAAGTTGCAGAGATATTCACCAAGATGTTTTCTGAGAGGAACTTCAGCATTCTCAAGTCACTACTTGGGATATCTTATCATGTGGTGAATACAGATTGAAGACCATATTTCATACAGCTTTGTTCATGTCCATGTTTAAGGGTGGATTTCCCCCTTATGGTTTTGCCTCTTTCCTTGTTTTATACGAACAAGCAGTATGTAAAGGGTGACTAAGACTTGTTTCTAGGCCCTATATCTATGATGTTTTTCTAATATTTTACATAAATTCAGGATTAATAGGGGGTATTGGAATAATCAAAACCCATCCAAAGACTTAGGATAAAATAATTAATCTTTTTAATTAATTTCCTAGGTCCTATAATAGCTAGTTTGCACCCAAACCCATTTTTAAGGTCAAAATTGCCCAAAATGCCTCCTAGAATGAGGTAGAAAGATCCTAGATAATATTTTTACAAATTTGTAGTATTCCCAGATTGGTAAGGGCACAATTCTTCCTTTTCAGGAGTTTCCATCTTTTCTGCAGTTTTAAGGCAAAAGCTAAAGCTAGTTTTAAGGTAGACTGCTTTTTTTTTGCACCAAATCACCTCCCTTATTTTCCCCATCTAAAATCATGATAAATTAAAATTTCCATCACTTATTATCTATACATACTCATTTATAAAATTCGTGAGCATCTTGACTTATTTTGAAAGTTCTTTATGCACCTATGGGGGATTTTGACTAGTTTAGTAATCCTTCTTGTGTACTGATTCGAATAGAAACCTAATAGTTTCAAATCCTTGGATTATCTAATTTATGATAATCCTACATATGTTTAATGATGGATGGTGTAAATTAATAGTATCAACAGTTTGTGGATTATCACATATTCAGTCTCCTTCTTGAGTGTTTCTTGCATATTTTCAAGCAAATTTATGAGTTCAATTGTTCTAAGCTTAGGATAAATTTCCACATTATGGGGAACTCCATATTGTAAATCCTGAATCAATTGGATAAAATTCTTACGTTGAACTTTATGATTAAAATATATAAAACTATGAATTATAAGCACAAGGCTGCTGGATAATCGAATGCATCCCTAGAAATAAAACAAAACAATGTTTTTCTACCATTAGCATCTAGAAAAAAATTGAAAGAAAAATAAGAGAGTACCCAACCTTGACACCCACGAAAAATGAATCATCAGCTGGCCCACCTCTGAGATACAAATAACAGGAATCCCCGGCTTCTCATGCCGAAGAAGTCTCGAAAAATATAGGTGAACAAGGTTGAATCCAAATTTTTGTCGAGACTCCAAATTTTAGTTTAGTTTAGTGGGATACACATCAATCGAGACTACAAACTTGGACCATGAAATAAACATATTTTGTTGAAAGATTTGGATGTAAGAAAGTCATGGCACAAGAAAATAATTCCAATCTTTACACAAGGGAAAGATCCAACGAAACACATTAACATCTTTGAAAGAAAATGGAGAAAATTGGACTATAGATATGACAAAACATGGCCACACTTTTTTCCCGAATACTCTCGACGATTTACCAAATAAGTGGTACAAAATGGAGGAAGCAAGAGGAGAAACGTTCACATGGAAAAATATCAAAGAAAACTATGTGAAATACTTCAAATTTGAACCACATGATAAGTCACTAATCATAGCAATTAACCGTGTCAAAAGTTTCCTACAACCAACCAGAAACAAAAGTACCAACGGAGGAGCATCGACTGGTCTAGCAAAAGTCTAGATGTAATAATGTCAAATTGTCTGAAATCCAACGTTCGAAAAGACTTCAGTGGGAAATATAAAACACATGTAAGGAAAAATATTTAAATTGAAAACAAAACATCCAGAAACATAAAAAATGGTGAGAATGATATTTAAAGTTGAAAATGCAGAAAAATAAGAACTTGAAAGATTATCAGCAACATACTTCCCACTATCATTTTCACAATTCAAAGAAGGTAGCCAACAAATCAATGAAAGAAAAGCATCAGAATGGATGGATACAAAATTCAAGTTAAAAGAAGTAGATGTATCCAATGATGACAGACCTAAAATGGAAAAAATAGAAAAAATAGGTGATTATTGGAACAAGGAATAGACGACAGAAATCGTCAATTTATTAAAATAATTTCAGGACGTTTTTTCTCAGTATTACAAAGATTTAAAAGGACTTGTTCAAGAAATAGGAGAAATGAAAATTGGCATCAAACCCGATGCAAACCCAGTAAAGAAAAGACCATACAAACTTGCACACAAATATAATGAATTATTCAAGAAAGAAATCGACAATATGCTTGAAGCTGGAATTATTTACCCTATTGATCAATTAGAATGGGAAATCCCAATGGTGATATAACCTAAAAAGAACGACCCAACATGCCTACGAATCTGTGTCGACTTTCAAGAACTTAATAAAGTAATGATCAAAAACCCATTTCTGGCCCCTTTTGCCGACGAAATTCTTAATGAAGTTGCACGACACAAATGTTATTGGTTTAGAGATGACTTTTCTAGATATAATCAGGTACCCATTGCTAAGGAAGACCAAAAAAAGACTACATTTTCATGTGATTTTGGATCATTCACATATAAATTTATGCCATTTGGGCTGAAAAATGCACCAACTGTGTTTTCAAGAATTGTCGTTAAAGCATTTCAAGAATACATTTACCGTAACTATGCCTGTATATTTTGACGACTAGACAATTTATTCCATGTTGAAATATCACTGCATGTGGTTAAGGTTCATGCTAGAAATATGTCGACAAATTCAATTATACCTAAACATAAAAAATAAAAAAAATCATATTTTCCACCCCGATAGGAATCTTGTTGGGACATGTAGTGTGCAAACAAGGCATTAAAGTAGACTATGCAAATATTAAAATCATTCTTGACCTAAAACCACCTGTTAATCCTAAATAGGTAAGAGTTTCTCTAGGACATACAGGATACTATAAGAAATTTATTCGACATTACTCTGACATGACTTAGACTTTAGAAGAGATATTAAAAGAAAACCAAGAGTAAAAATGGACTGACGGATGTGTTGTATCATTCGACATCTTAAAGAAATAAATTAGTCGAAGCACCTATACTAAGGTTTCCAAATTGGTCAATCAAATTCCACGTACACATCGATGCTTCGGGAGTAGCAATCTATGCAATTATAACTCAACCTGGTGATGATGGAATGGACTATCCAAATTCCTACAGTAGTAGAAAATTAAATAAAGCTGAAAGGAACTATTCAACAAATGAGAAGGAAGCACTTGGAATGGTATTCACACTCTAGAAATACTGACACTATTTACTGGTTAACCCATTTGTGTTCTACATAGACAACCAAGCACTAAAAAACTTGGTTAATAAGCATATACATCATGCGAGAATTTGACGTTGGTTATTATTATTTCAAGAATTTGAATTCGAAGTTGTAGTTCGACTAGGAAAAACCAATGTCAGACCCGACCACCTGTTTAGAATAGACACAGGAGAAGAACCGATTGCAATTGAAGATGAATTACCGGATGCTCACCTATTTAGAATCTAAGTCATACCATCCTAACTAGCAGATATTGCTCAATTCTTAGAAAAATGGAAAGCTCCAGGATGAATGAATGAAAAGAAAAAAAAGATCCTAGAGATGAAGGTTGCACCCTACAAAATAATGAACAAATTCCTATACAATATTGTACCAGACGATGTATTACGACGACATATTCTCAATCAAGAAAGACAAGATATAATCAATGAAGCACATTAAGGAACTGTAGGAGGTCACTTTCAAGGTGACACAATAGCAAGAAAAATCCAACAATCAAGGCTATGGTGGCCGACCATACATGAAGACTGTCAAGAATTTGTGAACAAGTGTGACTGATGGCAATGACTTGGTTGACCTCTACCAAGCACGAAAATTCCTTTAATATTTGTAAATCCAAGCTTAAAGATTTTAAATATGGACGATTGATTTCATAGGTCCATTTCTGACACCTGGTAGATGGGCGGGAGAAATATATATCATCATCATGGTTGAATATGTTACCAAATGGGCAAATGCAAAACCTATCGAAACTTGCTCATTAAGTGAGATAGCCGCCAAGTTTATATATGAGAACATCGTCACAATATTTGGTTGTCCACTATCCTTGATCAGTGATTCAAGAGTCACATTTTGTAAACAAAACAATCGCCACTCTGACAAAAGAATTCATGATTGAACATCGGAAAAGCACACCGTATCACCGTCAATATAATGGTGCAATTGAATCCTTCAACAATACATTAACCAAAGTCCTAACGAAAATACACAATACCGACAAAGATGATTAGGACAACAAGATATCTGTCGTATTATGGGAATACAAAACAACATACAAAATATCAATAGGTCAAACACCATTCTGACTTATCTCTGGAAAGGAAGCGGTTGTCCCTTTACATTTTTCATCAACAAATACTTATGATGGCCGAAATACTGCACATAGATGTCAAACGCGCAAGGAAAAAAAGACTAGCACAACTATCCAAACTTGAAGAACACTAACTAATTGCAATTCAATACCAAGAAATACAAAAACAAAAACAAAAAGCATGGCATGATACACCACTTCTACTATGACCACTCCCATTATTTGGAATAGGATTTCCACTAGTTTCATTAAACATGGCTTGACTAATATTGGAAATCAAACTAGTACTAACATGATTCTTTAAAGGTACCTAATTATGTTTGAAATGTGTATGGAGTGTGATCAGTGGTAACTTCCAACTCCACTACTAATCTATTGTATCATGTCAACTTGTGGAACCTCTTCTCCTTCAATCAATCATGTTACATATATGAGTGTGCATTGTTGGTTGTGGAGTTCGATCTTCCTGATTCAGAGATGTTATTTCGGTCGTGTTTGGATCCCAGCACCTAACGAGGGGGGTGTGGGGGATCTATCCTCCCCACTATAGTCACCAGGAGGGTCCAGGGGGGGTGGCTGGTTTGGGATCCCCCCCTGGAGGGAGTTTAGGGGCAGCGCTCCTGTAGCGAAAATTTAGGAAAAAAATCCTTGTAAAATTTTATAATTTCATAGTCATGACTTGGTCAATAATGCATTATTTACGAGCCCATGGTATTTGGGAAACCCATGGTATTCCCTTATAAAAGGAAGGCATTGTAATATGAATTTTTATTGTATTGTATTGTAGCATTGTACACCAATCTCTATGATTATGTGAGAGATACTATGAGATAGTGAAGAATAACTGCAACGGGTTTGATGCAAGTTGTATCCCTTCATTTTGCTGGACAGTATAATAAGAAAGGGCTGGCAATTTCTGTGTGGACGTAGCCCATCTTAGGTGAACCATGTTATATATGTGTCTCTCTTGTAATGTGTTTTAAGATTTGCATCTTTTTTAATTATTTAATTGTATAACTGTTATTGCTTTGCGATCCTGTTTTTCTAACATGCATCTCCTTAAACATCTCTATTATCAGGTTCTTCTAAACTTGTCTTGAGAAGAACTTTTTTCTATAGAAAATGTGACAATTTTATCCATACCCCCAATATCATTGAAAAAACCTATCCAAGTGTTTCTTTTTAGACCATTAATATACCCTCACAACTATGATACTTCACCATATTATATTTCAAAGTTAACCCTCTATATCTCAACCATTGGATGACCCCCTCTCTTAATTTTTTCAATTTCGTCATTCTTGCAACCTTAACTTGTTTATCCCTTATCATTGATCTCCTCCATAACTCAACTTCATTCCATGACTATATATGTTTGGTTTAACAATAAATATTTTTAGATCTCCCCTCTCTTCATATGGTATTCTTCTCTCCCATTATTTCTCATGTCCTCCATGATACTTTATTCCTTCAAACCACCATCATCATCACCTCTAATTCAACCATATCGTTAGAGAAATGTTCTTCAACTATAATACTAGTTTGTTTAAAGGGTAGTAATCCCTCTCTCTTAAATAACATATTAATCTAGGTTCGAATTTCCTTAAAAAATATCCCCTTGTGTCTCATGTGAAATCATCATCACCTCTAGAATAATACTCACATGTTTTCATCGCAAACCCATCTATATAAAATTATTATATTATCTTTGCCCATAGATATACTACTTGATTTATCGGATGGTCCAAACACTAAAGTGAAACCATGTTGTAAATATTTTTGTCAACAGTTTAATTTTGCTTCAAAATATTTATTGTGCTTCCTTAAGCTATTTCAATCACTTGTATAGGATTTTGATTGTAACAACTCATTAAGTATTACTAGGAACATAACTGACAAAATCCCATAATCATATCTCATGATGTCTTCGAATAATACAATCTCTTTGTAGTCTTTCATCTACCAAATTTACAACTCAAATTCTTACTCTACAAACTTTCCAAACTATGCTTCAAACCATTGTTTTAGTTGTGACATAGAAAATATTCATCTCATCCTTTAGTTGCTTCACAATGATGATTTGGTACTGGAAATGGAACCACTTTTTAGTTCTTTTTGGTAGACCATGGTCCACATACTCATCCAAGAAAGTTCATAGTAGGTTATCACTAACATTATAGATACTTATGAGATGGAATGTCTCACCTAATGCATGTTTGTAAAACTCATGATAGGTGGAGTCAGTTCTAGGGTGATAATAATAATTTTGAATTGTAGGTATTCCATTAAGATATTCATTTGTTTATTCTTGTAATTCAATCTACATTATAAAGATACACTTTATGCAATGATGGTATGCCTACAAATGACATCAAGATAATAAAACATACCCATCATCCATATAAATCATAAAGATAAGTACATTCATAACAAAGGGTAATATCTGTTAGAATTCCATATGCTAAGCTAGATTATCAGCATTTAATTTCAATTTCATAAAAGCATATAGAAGGGATCACTGAAAGAAACAGTATCACAAGAACAACACAGATTTATCCCGGGAAAACCCTAATGGGAAAAACCCAGCAAAAACTTCCTCAATATAGATGCCGCAAAAGATAAAAGGTAAAACCCAAAAGTGATCCTCCTCCTTCTCCAGCTACAACTCTCTCTCTCTCTCTCTCTCTCTCTCTCTCTCTCTCTCTCTCTCTCTCTCTCTCTCTTATAAGCTACACAAGTGAGTGTGTGTCTCAAATGAGAGGTGCCTCATTCTATTTATATCCTTTTGTTCACTTGACATTTAACCAAGTTATGTAGGCTCGAGTAAACTTAACTCAGTTATGTAGGATCAAGTAGACATAACTGGGATAACTTTGTGGAAATTGAACCCAGGTGTTAGAACAATTACACCCACAACAATTGCCAATTACACATGCAAATTACTCACAAAAGAGACTTATTATGGAGCTGAACACTAATATGTATTGAATAAGTGTACAATAGCCAACCCTATGAAGTCATAGGCTGCCAAAATAAATAATTACATGAGAGATTCGAATGCATAAGGATGCCATTCAAATTTGGTCAAAAGAAGGCTTACTAAATCTAAGCAAATCCCCCATAGGTGCATAAAGCACTTTCCAAATCTGTCTAGGAGCTCACGAATTGGAAAAATCAATTAGGAAAGCTAATATATGGTGGAAGGACAAATCATACATTCTTTTCATAGGAGAAAAGAGTGGAGGATGATGAGGACAAAAAACAAGTTAACTTCACCTAGTCAAACTTTCCCAATTGCTTTAAAACTCAGAAAAAGCAGGCAATAAAGAAAAAAAAGCAGACATGCACTAGGGAGGCCAGGAATAAAGAAGATTTGATTCCAAGAGGTTTCCCAAGTGCTCCATGACTCAAATTTATCAAGTTTGACCACTATGGATGTGTGGAGGACAACTTGCATAAGGTGGAATATGGAAACTAGGCAAATAAGACAAAAATTGGATTAATTAATGTCTAAGGTAGCTAAATATGGGTTGATTATTCTAACACCCCCCCTTAAGCCTGACTTATGAGTAAAATATCATAAAATTATAGGGCCTAGCAACAAGGCTTAGTCACCCTTTACATACTGCATGTCCATTTAACCAAGGAAAGAAGCAAAAACCCAATGGGAAAAATCCTCCCTTAAACATGGACAGTAAAACAAAATTTGGAAATATTGTCATCACTCATGCTTCACAGCATGATCAGCAATCCCCAGCATTGATTTGATATTGCTGAATGTCTTCTCACAAAAAACTTTGGTGAAGATATCTGCTACTTGTTCTGAAGATGAACAGAAGAGTAGGTGAATGATGCCATCATGCACAAGCTGTCTGATGTAGTGCAGATGGATATCAATTTGTTTGGTTCTCTGCTTCTGAACTAGATCATTGCATATTTGAATGGTACTCTGATTATCACAGTATATAGTAGTTGAGTATTCTGATTCAGAACCACACTCTCCAAGTAACCCCTGCAACCATAAACATTGAGTTATTGCATTTACAACTCCTCTGTACTCTGCTTCTGTAGATGAGAGTGCAATGGCACTCTGTTTCTTGCTTGACCGGCTGATTGGCCCTTCTACAAGCATGAACACATATCCTGATGTTGACTTTCAATATGTGCTGTCACCTGCCCAATCACTGTCAGTAAGCCCAATCAAATCAAGATCAGATTTAGCTTTGTAGAAGATCCCATGAGTCCTTGTTCCCTGAACAAAGTTAAGGATCCTTTTGGCTGCTCTCCAATGGATCTCATGAGGCTGATCCATGTATCTTGAAGCCACACTTACTGCATAATAAATATCGGGTCTAGTATGTGTAAGATACAACAAACATCCAATCAATTTCCTATATAGTGTATTGTTTACCATAGGTGAAGAATCAGCTTCTTCAAGCTTAACTCCTGAAAGGAAAGGAGTCTTGCTTGGCTTGAAATCCTTCATATTGAATTTGTTTAGAAAATCCAAGGCATACTTGGACTGATGTACTTTTATTCCTTCTTTGGTTTGAGCAATCTCGAGCCCCAAGAATTGGCTCAATAAGCCCAAATCTGTCATTGAGAAGGCATGGTTCATTGCATCCTTCAAGGAGGCAATTTCATCCTTTGAGCTTCCTGTAATGAGAAGGTCATCAACATACAAAAAAATGATCATTAATGAACCATGAATTAGCTTCAAATAGACATTTGTATCTGACTTTCATCGAACAAAATTCAGTGATAGCAGAAAGCTATCAATCTTGGCATACCAAGCCCTGGGGGCTTGCTTAAGCCCATACAATGAATTGTTTAGCCTGCACACAAGAGATGGGTTAGTAGAAAATCCTTGAGGCTTCTGCTTGTAAATATATTTAGTGAGATCTCCATTCAGGAAAGCACACTTCACATCCATGTGGTGTACCTCCCACTGCTTTGAAGCTGCAATGGCTAAGGCTAGCCTGATGGAGTCCATCTTTGCCACTGGTACAAAGGTCTCATTGTAGTCTATGCCATGTACCTATGAGTAGCCCTTGGCTACCAATCTGGACTTGTACTTTATAGGTGAACCATCAGCAGCAAATTTGGTTTTGTACACCCACTTACACCGAACTAGCTTCCTCCCTAGGGGAAGATCAACCAGCTCCCAAGTGTTGCTCTTCTGGAGTGAGCTGAACTCTTCTTCCATGGCTGTTTTCCATCTTGGATCATTTTATGCATATTCATATGTCTGTGGGTTTAATTCAACCATCATATAGCATTTCTCTGCAAACATAGGATCTTTCATGCACATAGCACTCTCAAACTGAGATCTAGTCCTCCTAGGATCATTAGGATTTCCAGCGAGTTCTCCAGCTGCATGAATGGTCTTGGATGCCCATTTTGGTCTTGTAGGACTGTTAGGATATTCAATTAAATCATCATTATCATACATATCAGAATCATCATGTTCAACTATCTCTTCACTTACATTCAGAGGTTGTGGTGGTGAAGAGGATTCTCCAACTTCCACTACTGCTAGGGGCTCTTCTTGAAACTGAACACACCTTTCAATGAAGGATTTGTTTGTGCTCAAATTGATCAACTTGTACCCTTTTGAATCTTTATACTACCCAACAAATAGACACTCTTGGCTTTGGGGTTGCAAATCCTTCCTCTTTTCTGTTGGAATTCTAGCCCAAGCCCTTGAGCCAAAAATCCTGAAATGGGTCACATATGGCTTGTGCCCACTCCATGCTTCGAAAGGAGTCATACCATCAAGTTGTTTATGAGGCACCCTATTCTGGATATAGGCTGCACAGTTTATAGCTTTTGCCCAAAACTTTGGTCGCAAAGTCTTAGCCTCTATCATGCAGGTTGCCATCTCTTTCAGTGATCTGTTCTTCCTCTCAACAACACCATTATGTTGTCGTGTGTAAAGGATAGAATGCTGCATCTAAATACCTGCATCTGCACAATATTGAATGAAATCAGACTTGACATACTCACCACCATTGTCATATCTGAGGACCTTGAGTTTCCTCCCAGACTGGTTTTCAACCAAATCCTTAAAGACTTTGAAGAGGCCAAAAACTTCAGACTTGTGTTTCAGGAAGTAAACCCAGCAATACCTAGAAAATTCATCTATGAATTTCAATACATATTTGTCTTGACTCATTGACATATGAGGAAATGGGCCAGCAACATCACTATGGATCAACTCAATAGGTGCAGAGGTTCTCTCACGACTAGATTTCTCAAATTTATGCTCTGGGTGTTTTCCTAGGATGCAACCTTGACAGACTCCTTTGGAAAACTTAATATTTGGTAACCCTATGACCATTTATTTTTCACTAAGATCAGAAAGATACTTGTAATTTAGGTGGCCAAATATTTCATGCCAAATCTTGCTTGCCTCATTAGCATGAATCAGAAGAGCAGAGGGGTTTGAGTAGGGTAGGAAGTGTGAGAACATGTATACCTTCGAAGTGTGATTTGCAACTCCTTTTGCAATGAATTTACCACTTGAGATCTCTATTAT
>LPNX010340325.1:680999-731106 GCA_001517045.1 Pseudotsuga menziesii | reverse complement strand
TCAAGATCAATCCTCCCTTTGCCCAAACTTTTAGTGAGAGAGTCATCTCCTAGTACTATTGGTGGACCTTTCAACATGTCAAGTGAGGTGAATGCCTCCTTGGTCAAAACCATATGTCTTGAAGCTCCAGAATCAACGATGAAACTAGGTGAGCTTGATGTGCCAGCAACCAATGCATGAACTCTCTCTCTGTCTTCTGAATTTGATCCCCCTTCCCTCTTCTTTGAGCTGTCTAGAAGGGAGATTTCATTCTTCTCCAGGAGTTGGGTCAGCATGTCTATTTGCTTCTTCATACAGGAGCTTTCAAAATGATTTCCCTTACTGCAGTATGCGCACTTGCTCATTTCTCCTTTGTTCTTCTTCTTCTGGGGGTTCTTCTTGGAACCTTGAGGCTCCTCTAGAGACTTGTTCTTGTCTCTCTTTTGCTCAGGTGGCTTTTTAGATTTATTCTTGCTTTTTGAATCCACCCTCAAATATCCAACAACCAGAGCTTGGTCTTTGGAAGGTTTGATGGTGCCCATCACCACCAATTTATCTTGTTCTTGTGTGAGAGATTCCATGAAATCTGCAAGGCTAGGCATTTTCCAGGCTCGAGCTGTCAACTTTGTGGCATAGAAGGTCGATACAAACACTGAATAGTCAGGGCCAAGCTTCGAGATTATGGCCAAAACCATTTTCTCATGCTTTTTTTCGATCCCACATTGTTTTAGCTACAAAACAAGTGGTTTGAACTTGGAAAAATAGAGTGGCAGGGATTCAAAGCTATTGGGACTCAGGGAGATCAATTCATTTTCAATTTGATGTCCCCTCATCTCATCTGTCTTACCAAAAATATCAACAAGCTTCTCCCATACTTCATTCAGTGATGTTAATCCATCAAGATGGAAAATGAGGTCTTTGGATATGCTCAGACACAGGAGACCATAGGCCTCATCCCTCCTATTGTGCCATTTAATCTTCTCTGCAGCTACATTGGGCTCTGCTTCTATTGCCATATTTACTCTATAGAGGCCTTTCCCTCTCAACAGTATCTCCATCTCTGCTTTCCATTCAAAGAAGTTAAATGGAGTCAAGATGATCTTCTGAGATTGATCCATAACTCAGAAATTGTCCCTTCAGTCAGCAGAATGCTCCCAATCAATGATGTCAAACTTGCAATAAAAATTGGAAGGAGAGAAATCAATATACAAAGGCTCTGATACCATGTGGAAATTGAACCCAGGTGTTAGAACAATTACACTCACAACAATTGTCAATTACACATGCAAATTACTCACAAAAGAGACTGAATATGGAGTTGAACACTAATATGTATTGAATAAGTGTACAATAGCCAACCCTGTGAAGTCATAGGCTGCCAAAATAAATAATTACATGAGATATTTGAATGCATAAGGATTCCATTCGAATTTGGTCAAAAGCAGGCTTACTAAATCTAAGCAAATCCCCCATAGGTGCATAAAGCACTTTCCAAATCTGTCTAGGAGCTCATGAATTGGAAAAATCAATTAGGCAAGATAATATATCGTGGAAGGAAAACTCATACATGCTTTTCATAGGAGAAAAGAGTGGAGGATGATGAGGACAAAAAACAAGTTAACTTCACCTAGTCAAACTTTCCCAATTGCTTTAAAACTCAGAAAAAGCAGGCAATAAAGCAGAAAAAGCAGACATGTGCTAGGGAGGCCAGGACTAAAGTAGATTTGATTCCAAGAGGTTTCCCAAGTGCTCCATGACTCAAATTTAGCAAGTTTTACCACTATGGATGTGTGGAGGACAACTTGCATAAGGTGGAATATGGAAACTAGGCAAATAAGACAAAAATTGGATTAATTAATGTCTAAGGTAGCTAACTATGGGTTGATTATTCTAACAAAATTAATATAATAATATATTTTGGAGTGTACTATTGACCCGATTTACAATGGAGGGGACTTCCTCATGACTCTTAGTAATTCTCCCGATAAGAGCATCAGGGTACAAAGAAATACAAATGATTCTCCTGATAGGAACATCGAGGACCAATAAAATACACTTAGAATATTCTTTGAATTTACAATAATTCAACATTACCCCTTAACGAGAAGGGTATTCTACAACAACAACAACTACAGGAGAGAGAGGGCATCATCAACATCATCAAGGTGATACATCTATAAATCATTGGAAGCTTTTCATCATCTTCAACATATAGTATTTTTCTTCAAACTTCAGTAGCAGCAACACTTTAGCCACTCGATCGACAACATCATTTTGATCAGCAACATCATCATCTAAAATTTCAATCATCATCATCATACTCTAAACTTTCGATCAGCATCATCATCTTCATCATACTCTGAACTTTCAATCAGCAACATCATTCACATTCTGATCTTTCGATCAGCAATCATCATCATCATCATACTTTACTCTTTTGATCAGCAACATCATCATCATCACATTCTGATCTTTTGATCAGTAACATCATCATCATCACACTCTGATATTTCGATTAGTAACATCATCATCACACTCTGATATTTCAATCAGTAACATCATCATCATCACACTTTGATCTTTTGATCATTAATATCATCATCATCACACTCTGATCTTTCGATCAGTAACAGCAACAACCTGCAATCCACAATACAAAAACGAAATTCTTCGGATCACTTTTGGACTTAAAGTCCAGGGATGATTGAATCCTACCACATTCTTGAGGAACGAAGTCACTGGATTCATTCTAAAAAGAAGTTCAAGGATGATACAATCCTACCACATTCTCGAGTACCGAAGTCACCGGATCAGTTATGAAAACAATTTCAAGGATGATACAATCCCACCACATTCTCGAATATCGAAGTCACCGGATCAATTCTGAACAAACATTAGAGGAATTTTGGGGTCTAAAATGGGCCTCCTAAGGAAAATAATAAAATAATAGTTAAAATAATAAAATAATATTGATTAATTTTGGAGGAAGAAAGAAAAAAACTACTTTTTGTGTTCGTATTTTCGACATATCTCCCTGTGTTTTTACTCAAATTTCAATTGGGAGAGCTCGTTGGATGTGGAATTTGATTCCACATCCAACGAGTACCCACACTGCATACTTTTGATGGACCCTGCTACCCCAAAAACAAGAAATACATGAAAAAATGAGATGATGATGTCATCATCATTTTTTTTAAGGTATTTCTTGTTTTTGGGGTAGCGGGGTCCGTCAAAAGTATGCAGTGTGGGTACTCGTTGGATGCAGAATCAAATTCCGCATCCAACGAGCTCTCCCGATTGAAATTTGAGTAAAAACACAGGGAGATATGTCGAAAATACGAACAAAAAAAGTAGTTTTTTTTAATGACAAATATGTCAATTCAACCATTATGGTTGACTTATTTTATTGAGATTCTATTGGTTCTTGAATTCCAACTCACAAAAACTTATTTTGGCACGTTTTCTTATAAGACCCATTTTAGACCCCAAATTTTCTCTAATGATTTCAAGGATGATACAATCCTACCACATTCTCGAGTACCGAAGTCACTAGATCCGTTCTGAACAAAAGTTCAAGGATGATACAATCCTACCACATTCTCAAGTACTAAAGTCACTGGATCCACTCTGAACAAAAGTTCAAGGATGATACAATCCTACCACATTCTCAAGTACCAAACTCACCGGATCCATTCTGAACCGATGTTTAGGGATGATACAATCCCACCACATTCTCGAGGACCGAAGTCACCAGATCCATTCTGAACTGAAGTTCAGGGATGACACAATCCCACCCCATTATCGAGGACCAAAGTCACCAGATCTATTCTGAACCAAAGTTCAGGGATGATACAACCCCACCACATTCTCGATGACCAAAGTCACCGGATTAGTTCTGAACAAAATTTCAAGGATGATACAATCACTCTTCATTCTCAAGGACCGAAGTCACCAAATCACTTTAGGACAAGTTTCCCGGGATGATACAATCCCACTACAACACCACTGCTCCCCCTTTCAAGGAAGGTCTTTCCGAACAACACCAAGCTTGTCTCGAAAGTGTTCAAACTTTACCTGAGACAGAGGCTTTGTCAACACATCAGCAACTTTATCATCAATACTCACATACTGGAGCTTTATGGCTCCCTTCTATATCATATCTCGTATGTAGAAATACCAAATTTCTATGTGCTTCAATCTATCATGGAACACTAGGTTCTCTAACATCTTGATACAACTTTGGTTATCACATAGAATCTCAGTAGTATCAATCTCTAGGTCAAAGAGACCTGACACCAGCTTCTGAAGCCATATGGATTCACAACTAGCAGAGCAAGCTGCTATGTATTTTGCTTCGGTCGTGCAAAGAGCAATATTGGACTGTTTCTTGCTAAACCATGAAATCATAGTAGTCCCCAAACAAAATCATCCACCTGATGTGCTTTTCCTATTTGAGACACTTCCAACCCAATCTGCATCTGTATAGCCATACAATTTGTAATCATGGTTTCCATCATAGTATAGACCAAAGTCTATATTCCCTTTTAGATATCTCATCACATGTTTTGCAGCTATCAGGTGAACTCATCTAGGTTGAACTAGATACTGAGTCAAGGTGTTCACAGCAAAACAAATTTATGGTCTGGTATTGGTTAGATACATCAATGGCCCAATAATCTGTCCGTATTGATTCACATCCACTAAATCTGGCGAGTCATCAACTAACAACTTTATGTTGGAATCCATGGGTGTGGCCATAATAGCTTTACATTCCAACATATCAAATATTTTCAAAACTTCCACTGCATACTTTCCCTGATTGAGAAATATTCCTTTTGAGTTCTTCCAGACCTAGGAAATAATGCATTAGACCAAGTTCTTTCATCTCAAATTCTTCAGTGAGCTTCTTCTTGCATTCTACAATTTGTTTCTCATTCCCTGTCCAAAATAGATCATCCACATACAGTAATAGTATGACAGGTTCATCTTCTATAACCTTGAAGTAAAGGTCAGGATCGGCTTTACTCTTGGAAAATCCCATGCTCATCAAGAAACTATCTATTCTTTCATACTCTTGAGGATTGGAAATTCACAGGCAACAACAGCAAGGGATTCTCCCCAGCCAACGTTCCGAACTAGCCCATGACTATTTGGTGTAGGGAATCCATCTGGTTTGTAGTCTGGCTACCGTAGGTCAAGAAACAAAAATAAAAGGTTTTACCAGTTGCAACCCGGTCCACTGTGTTTTTTTTTTTAGTTTTAAGTATGATATGCACGTGCCTATTTAGAATGCAGATTGATTAATCATGCAAGGAGTGGTCACAATGTGATGCGCAAGTTCTTACCTCTTGTCTTAGACTCTCTTGCAGCTGAATCTCACATAGCAAGGAAATTAAAACTAACTACCTAACCTATCCCTAGGGAGAAATATTATCATTTATTAATGATTAATGTATTTTGTGCATGCATTATGAAAAATCACAGATAGCTAATACTTCTTTCAAAACACATGAACATTTAAATATATTTGAACAACCAGATAGCCAATTGTTTATGAACAACATTCATTACTCATAGTGGAAATTTTATAAAATAAACCAGAGATCACTAATACAAGAACATAGGTTCAAAGAGTTAGAACTATCTCACAATTAATGGACACAAAGCTGAAAATGAAATAGTTCCTCTTCAACAAATCCATATCATAACAATTGAACATTCCACCAAGCTTTCTCCAATAGACAAACTGTAATTATCTATTGCAAAAGGAAATAGTTCTTCTTACAATATGTCTTCACCAATCTAACTGGAAAAAAGTCACTTTCTTATCTAAATCTTCTATATTTATACAAAAAGAATAGAATTGTTGGGATGCCCATGAATGACTATTGGGCTTCCCCAACTCTTCACCTCCCACACTTTTCTTTCATTAAGTGCTTATAAAATTTACAATATATTACAATAAAACAAATAAAGTGCTCATGAGGGTCCCGCTTGATTATTCAAAAATTTCTTCCATGTTGAAGCCTCTGAGGAAATGCTTTCGAATTCGGAAGGTTCTAAGAAACAAATATTTATTTTGAATTTACCAGCCTGATTTCTTATTACTTCTATTCTGGCTGCGCTAAAGCGAAGTTGGTCTTCTAACAACTGCACACTAACCACGGAATGAGCTACTTCATTCCTCAGGGTTTGCTCGTCTATGGCTTTGATGTGTTGTATCCTTTGCTCATCTTCTTGATATCTTCTTTGCAACATCTCCAGAAATAGGCTGTGGTTTGGAAACATATCCATTCTCTGTTCAGCCTCTACCTGGCAGCGATTATAAGTGATCAAAATTCTCCTGAAGAATTCTACACAAGCCCCCTTTGTCTTCTTGATATCCTTCTTGAATTCTTCGGTTGTGTTTATGGAAAACTCCAGTGAATCATAGTCTTTCCTTAGGGCTTGTTGATCTTTTGATCATAACTTTGCAGGAGTCTCTTCATTCGCTTCTAATCTCGCCATCCTTCCTGTTAGGACTTCTAAGATGTCCTGCGATCTGTCCACAAAATATGAAGAGGTTTCCAAAATATCTTCTAGCCGATTTTCTACCTGCAAGATCTTGCACCTTTCTTCCTCTATAGCTACTTGCAGCTGGTGCATCTTGCTCCTCTATGCCAGAACATGCTCCTTGAAAGGTTGGAGATTGGTTTGATGTTCCTTGGCCTCTTCTAGAGCTGTTGTTAATGAGGCAACCTGTTCTCTCATCTCTGTAGTCTGCCCCTGAGACTTCCTTTCAGATTCCTCCAAGGTAGCCTTCTGTAGCTCCAATTCCCCTATCTTACCTAGCAGCTGCTCCTTTTCCGTTCTTAACTCTTGACATTCCTACTGCACTTTCTGCAAACTTCCTTGGGCAGCCTCCAGAGATCTCTTCTCTACCTGGAGGAACTGGAGTTCATCTTTTGAAGACTTTATCTCATTTTGTATGTCTTCAAACTTTCTTTTCAATTTATTATTTTCCTCTCTCTCTCTTCTCAGGGTATCTTTGAGCCGGAAAGTGGACTTCTTTGACTGTTCAAGATCAGTCATTATTCGATCTACATTGTCCTCAGAAGCATGGATCAATACAGCCCCAGCTCTGATGGTGAATCTAGGGTCCTTGTCTGTCCCATATGCTATAGTTGTATCATTTATCATTTTACCTGACTGCCACCCAGTCTTGACCTTTCTCTTGGTCCTCTTCACTATCCTTTTCCTTTCCCTATCATAAAAGATAGTGTTGAAATCCAGTACCTCCTCCCCTTTCTTCTGCTCAAAAGGGATTAGCCTAACGGTGGGGACCATAGCCTGTCTTGTTGTGCTTCCAGCAGCTGCCCCAGGATATTGAATATCAGGGTTCCTTAAGTCCTGAGCCTGACTGTCTACAGGATCGAAAGTTGATCGCTCTGTCACTGTCCCTTTCAGCTTTAGCCTTTCTGCTTCCTACTTCTTCAGTTCCTCATCCATCTTTATTTTATTTTCCTCCTCTTCACTCTTTGCATCCTCTTCTGCCTTTCTAGCTACTTATTATTCAGCTCTTCTCTTTTCTTCCTCCTCACCTTTGAGCCAGCTTTCGCCTTCCTGTGCTAGTCTCCTAGCATCTTCATTTCTTTTTCTAGTTTCTTCCTCCTCTGCCTTTTCTTGCTCATCCTGTCCTTTCCCGCCTTTGGTGGTGATTTTCTTTTTAAACCTTCTTCTTAAGGCCGTTATATTTTGTGCACTGCAGAAAAAGGATTCCTCTCTATCCCAGTGGCTTATATATTCAAAATGCACATTTGCCTCCCTGCAGTGCTCTGCCACTTTATTTCAGGAATCGTTCCTGTGGAAATTCATTTCCCCAAAATGGAATTTCCCCAATTCCTCCACAAATTCCTCAGCTTTCTTCACCCTTTTGAATTTATAGCTTCCCGACCTAAATGGTAAAGGAGGGTAAGCTGATTTCTTATGCTCAAACAAAAAACTCCCTATGCCATCTAAAAAGACTTGCCTAACTGCCTCTTTGTGGACTATATAGTTAGTGGCATATTTTGGCAGTAGTGAGGGTGCTTTGGAGCATCCATACATTCTGAAATATAATCCATCCTCTATTAGATAGTAGTCTGCATATTCCTCAATCACCTGCAATGCTTCCTCTGACATACAGTTGCACTCCTTTAAGAAGATCAATGTGTATAGTGGCATGATGAAGTGTTCACACACTTCCCTATAGTGACTGTGGTACTTGTGTGCCCACAGTGGCTTGTAAGCTACGTATAGTGGTGTTCTCTCTTGATCCCAGATACACCTCAGATTGGGGAAGGGTTGGTTGCATAGTATGCAATCAATCAATATAGAGCTCATGTAGAACTCTGATCTCTTCTGGGACACCCCTCCTAGTGCTGATGCAATGTAGGCTGAGAGGCTACTGGACATAATGTTTTCCCAGTTGAACACTATCCCCTGTGTTGCAACGTAGAAAATGATAGGAACCCACTCTAACTTGAAGCTTTTACAGTGGGCCCTCCCGAAAATCTTGTTCAGCATCAAGGCAATGAACCTGTAAGGGGTTCTTAGATTGGCAGTATCATATTCCTCGGTCATCCTAGTTCTAAAGTTCTTTCCAGGCATCATCATTCTCTTCAGTGTCTCGACTAGGTCCATCTTAATTGCCTTCAGCCAATCCTCAGTCAAGTACACCTGTGCTTCTGGTAAGTGGTAGGCCAGTGACACATACCTAGGGCTATAAGCAGCATAACCCTATTTATCAACATTTTCCAAAATCATGGTGGTTACATCTACCCTGGGCAGAATCCACCCAATCACCTCTGAGCATGGAAAAAGCTCAGGTCTGGTAGCAACTTTCATCAATGCAAATCTCTCTATATTGGCATAGATGGTTTCTTCTTCAAAACCTATGTCAGGTACTTCTCGGCATGTTATTAATCTGTAAATTTCCCCCCATTGATATTAGGGTTCCACACCCACTATGCATTTGGTGGCCTCGTAGGTGTATTCAACTCTGGTAACGATTTTGACTTTGGGTTCCTCTTCTACTACGGGAGCCTTCTTCTTCTGACGTTTAGACATCTTGGATTCTGAGGAATTTCCCTGTCATATACAAAAATTTCTTTTAGGTTCTGTTGTGTCATTTCCAAATAACATTCAAAATGGAGACAAACTATATAATCATTTTACCTCTTCTATGCTAAACATGAGTGTAGCTATGAAAAATAAGCAAACAATGCTCAAAAACCAAATGCTCCCGCATAAAATTAATCTGCCCAAAAGGCTAAAACTAGCTCACAACCAACATTTACAGAATCAACTTAAAATAGTATGGCCTCTCCAGAACGACGCATATCCCCCTCCTCTTGTCAACGACAAAACAGTCTCGACACCCCCTCTCGGTGCTACGACCTAAATGTTACATGGAAAAAATGGTGCCTAACCCTGAGTGAAGGATACTGCAAGTGATAAGATGAAGCTACTCGCTGCAAAAACACTCGCATCACAGTCCACATAGATAATGCATTTTGAACCTAAAATTGGTCTGGGGTTCAAATTCGAGTTTAATAGTCTCAACATTGCGAACCTGGTTCACAAAAATGAGGGCGACCAAACAGTGGAAACAAAACCTCGGCATCCCAGAAGAAACCCATGAAAACGCCCCCCCCCCCCATGATGGCCACACGTAGACTGGGGGAAACTGGTGTGGACAGCGTAATGGCCGTCTACACCGGTTTCCCCAGCAATCGAGTGCGGTCTATAAACCCCCAATGACCGCGAAAGAAATCATTGCAAAATTACAAAACCCCCCACCGGGAAGCCATACCATCTATCTAGAATATAAATACATGCTGAGATGGAAAACCTAGGTAACCACTAATCACAGAGACAACAAAACAGTTTGACCAATCGAACGGAAAGGTAAAATGGGTATAAGGGCCTACCTGGCACTGTGCTGCACGACTGGTGAAGAAAAACCCGTAAACTTCCATAGCGGAGCCACCTAGGAGCGAAGGTACCGACAGTGAATGTGTTGGTCTGCTCAAGCGATAATGACAGCACGAGGAATCCATCAAAATAACAGTAAAATAATAAAACACCCCGGCCCCAATATATACACCTCAGTCAACTATAATCGACGGGAAAAATAAAACCATCAGGAGGTGGAACGACTATGGGATCGACGATCCTGTCAGTATCACCTCCGCAACAACAGATGATGAAACCGTCAAAACGCCCACAATGGAGTTGGCGGGAGAAACAAATAAACTTCACATCGGAGCTCACTAAGCTAAAGCCTCGGACCAATAGTTGGTCGAAGAGCCACAACGGTGGAAACCATAAAGGAAATGAGTTCCGCAGACCAGCAAAACGGAGTAAAAATAAACATGTCTCAAGCGAAAAACATCGACCAAGCAGACAAGATAAATCAAACTATCGGAATCATAGTGATTTCTATAGCTGCAATGGCGAAAGTTGAAAAAACCAAGGACCTGCGAAACAAAATGGTGGGAATCGGAAAAGGATAAAACAACTCTCGGAAAACTTCGCAGTACCTTCTCCGCAACGGTGGAAAACGTATAGACAAAGGTTCCAATGGGATCTCAAAAAAAACGTTGATAAAGAAAAATGCATCGGAGACCAAATACACTTGACTCGGACTTGATGTCCTGTTATTTTCTGCAATGGCAGGTGTGAAGATAACTGGACTCCTGACTCAAAAATCTAAACACTTCCGATAGCAAGGAAAAATCAATTCAAACAGTAAAACATGGCTGGCATAAAAATAAATCTTTGTGCAAACATCAAACAAAATGAAGAGCTGAGCAAAACAAATTAAAGGAGGGTCCCAAAAAAATTTGGAATTTTGGGAAAATGTTGCAACTGCAACAATATGTGACTCCCTGGTGAACCCCATATTTCTAAATCAACTTCTTCCCAGTAAAAGACTATTTAATCATTTAGCTCATAAGTTGAATTCTTCTAGATGCTTGTATTCCTAAGATGGCAGACACATGCATTTAAATCATTGATGACATTCCAATATTTGGAAACAGGAACACCCAAAACATTTGAAGTCCGGATAACTCTTTTGAGGCTTAGTAGGTGAGTTTTATTTTACCTCTGTCTTTGGGTAGTTTCTAGCTTTGACACCACAGGATCGTAACATATGGTAAACAGAACTTTTCATTTGTTCCTCATTCCCATGCCAATTTCACTTTTGTGCCTTTTTTGAACTTTTGTTCTTCTAAGTCCTCTATCTGCTTTTCTTTCTGAATTTTATTCAGTCTCCTCTATCCATAGTGTCCTTTTGTGTGAGAGATTTATTTACTTTTCAGCTCACGGACGGAGAAGAACTTTTGGTAGATTGATATTCATGTTTTTGATACTTTGCTTTGATATGTATTGCTTCTTTTAGGAGTTTTGACTCTTAATAGCCTTTAGACCTTTTGAAATCATGGCATGGGATCATTTATATATAATAAAATATTTACCTTGCTTCCTTTCCATGGGTCTTTTTCTATCACCCCCTAGGACATCTTAGATGTGAAATGGATAGAGCCTCGAAATATTATTTTAGACCTCTTAATTCTGAGTTATTTTCAGGGTTTAAGCAAGACTTCAATGAGTACATAGCCATTTAGGAAAACTACTTACTAGAAGAAATTCTATCATTTCAAAATAAAATGCACAGTCTTATCCCAAAGATTTCAGCTAATCGAGAACCCTGATGCTTTCCATGCAACCAAAAGTTTCCCTCTTTTATTCAAAAACAAACCAAAATAACCAGAAATAAAAATGGTAAATCAAAGTGAAACTGCATCAAATTATTTATGTACAGGATCATCAAATCAAAAGAAAAATGAAATTGTGCCCACCCCTAAAAATATATCAACTTATGAGTCAAGGGGCTAGGCTTGATTGCAGACGTGAAATACCTAACCGTGATCTAACTCTGCTACTTTTGAAACAGAAACTATGTCTACCGATTTACAATCAATTTCATCAGCCTATGAAAATTGAAGGAGATCCGGCTGAGTGTCAGTCATATTGCCGTACTCTTCTGATGCATGATATCTTAGTTCAAGCTCTGTTAGATAATTCCCCAAAACAGAATTTGCAGATTCATTTCCTTCTTCCAACTTAGTGATAGTGTGCTTCATGTAAGGTTCCCTTAAAATTTTGATTCGATTTGGGACCCCTTTATGAGGCAACCATAAATGTGACCAATCTGAAGCAAAATACCCTTTTAACCTTGCGGACCAGTCTCGGTTCAGAATAAGTCCATATCCATCCGATATGTCATCCACCACAATATCAATAAATTGACATATCTTGTTATTTGCAGATAAACGAATGAGAACATTCTCCATTTCCCCCACTAATTTGGCACTAGATCTGTCTAGTTGAGTGACTTCCCAAGCAGTAGAATTTGGCTAGCCATTAACTTTTTTGCAAACTGCGAGTGGCATAACATTCACCGATGATCCAGAATCTATCAAACAATTATGCACCTTATGGTTCAGCATTTCCAAAGTCAAAAGGAAAGGTGGGGTTCTAGCTTTCTCTTCCCCAATTGATTCGACATCTTCCTCCACAGGTTGGTTTTCGGTAGGTATCTCTTCCTCTGGCTCTTCAGGCTTTTCAATATTTTCTTTTTCAACACCTACTTGTTCTTCCATAGGCTTAGCAGGCTTGTTGATTTGCTCCGTATCTCAGCTGATAATGGTAATTTCAGGTACTTTGTCTTTAACATTGTTCTTTGGCTGTTTCCTGACATTCTCTTGCAACTTCTTAATTTTTGAGATTATTGCATTGTCTTTATTTACCAAATTCATGTCTTTTGTTGTCGTTGGTATATTCTCAAGTTTAAGAGTACTTTTTTCTATATCAAACAGCGAGACACAATCCCATAAAAACATGGTATCATTTTCTTGTTTTTCTATGGTCTTATTACCTTTTTCCTCATCATCACTGTCCTCAGTCAATTTAGAGTCAAAAAGCTGATTCATTACCAATGTCATTGAATTTAACCATTGAGGACAATTCTTTTCAGAATGGGGTTGTTGGTGAAAAGTGCAGAAATTATCCATCCCTACTTCTATCAGATTCATTGATGTTGAACCGTGCGGAGGAGTATTGAATTGGTTGTTATCTTCCCTCTTTTTGTAGTAAGGCTTATAAGCTTTCTGATCTTCTTTTTCTTTCTCCAAATCTATTATTCTGTTGGAAAGCTTTTGCATCATCTTTAACATCCCCTGAAAATCATGTGATTGCTCCTCTTTAGGTTTGGATAGCGTTAAGGCTCTTTTCCCGAAAATTTTTTCTCCAGATTGCTCGGGATAATCCTCTATACTTTCCTTTTCAGCCTCTACTATTTCTGCTTCTTCATAAGTCTCAGCTAACATAGGATTAACTTGAGCTTTTGTGAACATAGCCAAGTCAGGACCTAAAGCTGAGGTATAATACTCAATTAGAACTTTATCAGAGGGCTTATCAGTTGCAGATAAGTTCTTGCTATTCATTCCTTTCTTTTTGAGTGAAATTGTGTACCTTTTCATTCCTTTCTTTTTTTAAAGCGCCCAAACCTTTCATTAGTGCTGCATGCATCTTTTGGGCTGCATACTTGCTTCTAAAAATCCTTTCAAAGGTACCCCAATTTGGGATAGAGTTTGCAGGAAAACCAAAGTACCAGGATGTTGTTGCTCCTTTAAGGGTGTGTGGAAAAAGTCTACAAACAACATCCTCATATTCCCCGGCCCTTAATCCTTCTATTTCCAAATAGAAACTTTGCAAATGGTCATCTACTACAACATTCTCATTAGGATCAAACTTAGGCAGCAACTTCTCAAAAGCTTGAGGTAAGTCATGCAACGGAGGTGTAAGGTTCAAGGGTGATCTGTCTTTCCAAGCAGGTGGTGGATTTGGTGGGTTAAGTGGCTGATTTGAATTTACACCTACCACGAGTTTGGGTGGAGAGTGAGGAGGTGAATGAAAAGGAGTATTAACAGGTGAACCGTAAGGTTTGTTTGGGCCTACTTGATTCAAAGGCTGCACAACTTCCTATAAGGCTCCTTCTACTAAATCTTCCAAGTCTCCAACCAACACTGAATCTTCCAAGATGGGGCGGTCTTTCTTCTTGTATTCTCTTCGGGGTAAATCAAGGATAATGGTTAATTCTCTAATACTCTTTACATAAGCCCATGTGTGTCTTCTTAGATCATTTACCACTTGGTTGTCCACAGCGAACAAATGTTGTCTATTCTCTTCAGTATTTGAATCAGGAAAACTGCTTTCAAAACTATCACTAGTGGAGTTATTTCGAGGAAATGGATTTCCATTTCCTCGGCCATCCATGCACTGGTGGCCCTCCTTCTAGCACCAGAACACTATTGAGGCCTAGAAATTCGCAGGAAACAACAGCAAGGGATTCTCCCCAGTCAACGTTCCCAACTAGCCCGTGACTATTTGGTGTAGGGAATCCATCCGGTTTGCGGTCTGGCTACCGTAGGTCAAGAAACATAAATAAAAGGTTTTACCGGTTGCGGCCCGGTCCACCATGTATATATATATATATATATATTTTAAGTATGATATGCAAGTGCCTATCTAGAATGCAGATTGATTAAGAATGCAAGGAGTGGTCACAATGTGATGCGCAGGTTCTTACCTCTCGTCTTAGACTCTCTTGCAACTAAATCTCACATAGCAAGGAAATTAAAACTAACTACCTAACCTATCACTAGGGAGAAAGATTATCATTTATTAATGAGTAATGTATTTTGTTCATGCATTATGAAAAATCACAGATAGCTGATACTTTTTTCAAAACACATGAACATTTAAAGATATTTGAACAACTAGATAGCCAATTGTTTATGAACAAGATTCATTACTTATAGTGGAAATTTTATAAAATAAACTAGAGATCACTCATACAAGAACATAGGTTTAAAGAGTTAGAACGATCTCACAGTTAATGGACACAAAGCTGAAAATGAAATAGTTCCTCTTCAACAAATCCATAGCATAACAATTGAACATTCCACCAAGCTTTCTCCAATAGGAAAACTATAATTATCTATTGCAAAAGGAAATAGTTCTTCTTACAATATGTCTTCACCAATCTAACTGGGAAAAAGTCCCTTTCTTATCTAAATCTTCTATATTTATACAAAAAGAACAAAACTATTGGGCTTCCCACGAATGACTCTTGGGGTTCCCTAACTCTTCACCTCCCACACTTTTCTTTCATTAAGTGCTTATAAAATTTACAATATATTACAATAAAACAAATAAAGTGCTCATGAGGGTGGTCCCGCTTGATTATTCAAAAACTTCTTCCTTGCTGAAGCCTCTAAGGCAATGCTTTCGAATTCAAAAGGTTCTAAGAAACAAATATTTATTTCAAATTTAGCAGCCTAATTTCTTATTACTTCTATTCTTCCTGCACTCAAGTGAAGTTGGTCTTCTAACAACTGCACACTAACCGTGGAATGAGCTACTTCATTCCTCAGGGTTTGCTTGTCTATGGATTTGATGTGCTGTATCCTTTTCTCATCATCTTGATATCTTATTTGCAACATCTCCAGAAATAGGCTGTGGTTTGGAAAGATATCCATTCTCTGTTCAGCCTCTACCTGGCAGCAATTATAAGTGATCAAAAGTCTCCTGAAGAATTATGCACAAGCCCCCTTTGTCTTCTTGACATCCTTCTTGAATTCTTTGGCTATGTTTATGGCAAACTCCAGCAAATCATAGTCTTGCCTTAGGGCTTGTTGATCTTTTGATGGAAACTCTGTAGGATTCTCTTTATTCGCTTACAATCTCGCCATCCTTCCTGTCAGGACTTCTAATATGTCCTGCAATCTGTCCACAAAATATGAAGAGGTTTCCAAAATCTCTTCTAGCCGATTGTCTACCTGTAAGATCTTGCACCTTTATTCCTCTATAGCTACCTGTAGCTTGTGCATCTTGCTCCTCTGTGCCAGAACATGCTCCTTGAAAGGCTGGATATTGGCTTGCTATTCCCTGGCCTCTTATAGAGCTGCTGTTAATGAGGCAACCTGTTCTCTCAGCTCTGTAGTCTGCCCCTAAGACTGCCTTTCAGATTCCTCCAAGGTACCCTTATGTAGCTCCAATTCCCCTATCTTACCTAGCAGCTGCTCCTTTTCCGTTCTTAACTCTTGACATTCCTACTGCACTTTCTGCAAACTTCCTTTGGCAACCTCCAGAGATCTCTTCTCTACCTGGAGGAACTAGAGTTCATCTTTTGAAGACTTTATTTCATGTTGTATGTCTTCAAACTTTCTTTTCAATTTATTATTTTCCTCTCTCTCTCTTCTCAGGGTATCTTTGAGATGGGAAGTGGACTTCTTTGACTGTTCAAGATCAGTCATTATTCAATCTACATTGTCCTCAGAAGAATGGATCAATGCAGCCCCATCTCTGATGGTGAATCTAAGGTCCTTGTCTGTCACATATACTACAGTTGTATCATTTATCATTTTACTGGACTGCCCCCTAGTCTCGACCTTTCTCTCGGTCCTCTTCACTATCATTTCCTTTCCCTATCATAAAAGATAGTGTTGAAATTCGGTACCACCTCCCCTTTATTTTGCTCAAAAGGGATTAGCCTAAGGGTGGGGACCATAGCTTGTCCTATTGTGCTGCCAGCAGCTACCCTAGGATCTTGAATATCAGGGTTCCCCAAGTCCTGAACCTGACTGTCTACAAGATCAGAAGCTGATTGCTCTGTCACTGTCCCTGTTAGCTTTATCCTTTCTGCTTCCTGCTTCTTCAGTTCCTCATCCATCTTTCTTTTATTTTCCTCCTCTTCCCTCTTTGCAGCCTCTTCTACCTTTCTAGCCGCTTCTTGTTCAGCTCTTCTCTTTTCTTCCTCCTCACCTTTGAGCCAGCTTTCAGCTTCCTATGCTAGTCTCCTAGCATCTTCATTTCTTTGTCTAGTTTCTTCCTCCTCTACCTTTTCTTGCTCACCTTGTCCTTTCCCTCCTTTGGTGGTAATTTTATTTTTAAACCTTCTTCTTAAGGCCGTTATATTTTGTGCACTGTGGAAAATGGATTCCTCTCTATCCCAGTGGCTTGTATATTCAAAATGCACATTTTTCTCCCTACAGTGCTCTGCCACTTTATTTCGGGAATCGTTCCTATGGAAATTCATTTCCCCAAAATGGAATTTCCTAATTCCTCCACAAATTCCTCAGCTTTCTTCACCCTTGTGAATTTATAGCTTCCCAACCTGAATAGTAAAGGAGGGTAAGCTACTTTCTTATGCTCAAACAAAAAAATCCCTATGCCATCTAAAAAGACTTGCCTAACTGCCTCTTTCTGGACTATATAGTCAGTGGCATATTTTGGTAGTAATGAGGGTGCTCTGGAGCATCCATACATTCTGAAATATAATCCATCCTCTGTTAGATAGTAGTTTGCATATTCCTCAATCTCCTGCAATGCTTCCTCTGACATACAGTTGCACTCCTTTAAGAATATCAATGTATATAGTGGCATGATGAAGTATTCACACACTTCCCTATAGTGATTGTGGTACTTGTGTGCCCACAATGGCTTGTAAGCTATGTGGACTCGTGTTCTCTCTCAGTCCCAGATACACCTTAGATTGGGGAAGGGTTGGTTGCATAGTATGCAATCAATCAGTATAGAGCTCATGTAGAACTCTGATCTCTTATGGGACACCCCTCCTGGTGTTGATGCAATGCAGGTTGAGAGGTTGTTGGACACAATGTTTTCCCAGTTGAACACTGTCCCCTGTGTTGCAACATAGAAAATGGTAGGCACCCACTCTAACTTGAAGCTTTTACTGTCGGTCCTCCCAAAAATCCTGTTCAGCATTAGGGCAATGAACCTGTAAGGGGTTCTTAGATTGGCAGTATTATATTCCCCGGTCGGCCTAGTTCTAAAGTTCTTGTCAGGCATCATCATTCTCTTTAGTGTCTCGACTAGGTCCATCTTAATTTCCTTTAGCCAGTCCTCAGTCAAGTACACTTGTGCTTCTGGTAAGTGGTAGGCTGGTGACACATACCCAGGGCTATAAGTAGCATAACCCTTTTTATCAACATTTGCAAAATCATGGTGGTTACATCTGCCCTGGGAAGAATCCACCCAATCACCTCTGAGCATGGAAAAATATCAGGTCTGGTAGAAACTTTCATCAATGCAGATCTCTCTATATTGGCATAGATGGTTTCTTCTTCAAAACCTATGTCAAGTACTTCTCGGCATGTTATTAATCTGTAAATTTCCCCCCATTGATATTAGGGTTCCACACCCACTATGCATTTGGTGGCCTCGTAGGTGTATTCAACTCTGGTAACGATTTCGACTTCGGGTTCCTCTTCTACTACAGGAGCCTTCTTCTTCTGATGTTTAGACATCTTGGATTCTGAGGAATTTCCCTGTCATATACAGAAATTTCTTTTAGGTTCTATTGGGTCATTTCCAGATAACATTCAAAATGGAGACAAACTGTATAAGCATTTTACCTCGTCTATGCTAAACATGAGTGCAGCTATGTCACATACCCCAATTTTGTAAAATAATTTTAATTGTTTAATTATATTCCTGAGACATTATATTAAATTTAATGCTAAGTAGGAATTGATGACTCAGTAGAGTCAACAGAAGTGGAATGTAATTCAGAATATTTTATTATTAATAAATAAATTGTGGAGACAACAGCATGGGAGAGCTGTTAAAAAGAGGTTACTGGTCAAACTGGTGGATGGAACTAGGTGGAGGGAAAAATACAAGTGGCAACATCCCCAAACACTTCCTAACTTGCAGGTGGCAACTTCCCTATAATTGGGGTCATGATCCCCCAAGAAAGTGGGATCAGAGCAGGTGGCTCATTAAATGACAACTAACCAAAAAAGACCTAGGCAATCTTTTAAAAGTACCCAATGAATAGAGCTGAGGCTGCTCAGATATTTTCCAGAGAAGAAACATTCAGGTGGAATGCTATTCAGGAAATTCATTTGGGGAAAAAGGGAAAATAGTAAGGAAGTTGTTCTGAGAGGATTGTTGCAGTAACTTGGTTTATTACAGCTTGTTAGCTGGAAGAACTTACTAATAAGTTCAGATTTGATACTGAGTGTTGAAGACTGGTATCTGACTATTGCTGCACCTAGTTCCAGCCAGGGAGACCAGAGCAAGCTCGGGGGGTCCTGAGGAGTCGTTGTTTGAGCGCACTCCAGGATTTGGTAGGGAGGAACGGCCTCCCATTGCTGTTGTTGTCCAAAGTTTAAGCAGGTTCTATCACTTAACTGTCTTTGTTTTAATAACTGTGAATGGATAAACAATATGTTTGTAGGTTATGATATAAGATTTAGCTAGTTTAGTGATGTAAATGCTTGGTTTATCAGTAATAGAATCCTTGATGAAAAATAAAGACCCACTGTGTTTTTCCTCATCTAGGTTTTTACCAGACCGTACTCCAGCACAGGGGTAAAATTATAAAAAGATGGTATGATGAGATTGTAGAATAATAGATTATTTCTTTACCTATCATCAGAAGAAATATTTGTTTTACTGACAGTAGCATGTGTTATAGATAAAATTATTCCCTTGTGCAGTATTTTACTCTCAGTAATTCTATTCATTTGTAAAGAATAGATAGAAGAATACAATAGTCGTATTTAAGAAAGGTTAGACTATGTTTACCTGCGGTTTAAACATTACAACTGTTTCTTTCAGTTTAAAGAATTTAATTTCTATATGCTGAAAAGACATTACTGAAAGTAAGAGTAATTAAATATTGTTAGACTCTACAGTTAAACCAAGTTGTGTTAGACTGTATGTATGTTTAGTGATGTAGTCAATTTATTCTTAATCTTCCTTTTAATTTTTTACTGAGCTCGAATAGTTTACAGAGCCGTTATCCTATTTTTCTTAGATGGTAAATGAATGCTACTATATGTATATAAGTATATGAGATAAATCTTAAGTAGTAGTATTTGATATATATATATATATATATATATCTTAACCAAACAGATAAACCAAATAAATACAAAACCTTACTTAGTATTTAACAAAACTGGCTCAAGAAATAAATAACAGAATGTTATAAAATAAACTGAATAATGATCATGGAAACATAGGTATCCTCAGGAGAGATAATACCTTTATTATTAACAACAATAAATTTCTATTACATACACTATAGGATTATTACTATTATGGAACTTCAGGTAATGTATTTATTACTTTAAATACAAACTAAAACCTTTTATACTTTATGTACCGCGAGGTAAATAAACAGTACTTAAGAACATTAATACAATAAAATAAGAATATAAAGACCCTATCTAAGCTGAAGGGTATAAACTGTAAGTTAACACTTACAAATTTCTTAATAACTAGTAAGTCAAGGTTTAAACTGAGTACAGAATCCTTGACAGTAAATTTATAACAGAAATACTAAAGAGTAAAAATTCAAGTGTATAATCTACAGTAAGCAAATAACAAAGTGCGAGCTTAATTATATTATATAAAGCATAACTGGAAACTCTTATAATTTCAGAAGTGCAGTGTAATTAATAATAAGCATTCCAGGTAGGGTAACTTAATTATTATAATAAGTAATAATTATTGCATTATTATCTACTGTATAGAAATAATAGGAATTAGAAACCACAGTAATGTGTAACTTATTATTAATAAACAGAAATTTAATATAAAACCTGTAACCAAAGTTACTCTGTCAGTAACCTAAAGAATGATATTAAAACATTCAGGCTTCATAATATACAAGGTTTAACCATTATAACAATTTATAAAATTCTTCGAGTAAATAATTAACCCGATATATTATTAACATACAAGAAAAACCCTACTAGCTAATACTATAAATCATTTACAAAGAGTAATTTAGGTATTTATAAAATTTATAAGAATCGGAGGTTTCGAACGCAGATCAGCTCAATAAGCTGAGTTTACATTATATTATCCCAAAACTGTACAGTAAAAAAAATATTAATCCAAGAAAAATTCAATGGACAGCTTATAGCTCCAAGTTCAGGGTAAACACTGTCAAAATTAAAAATATGTACTGAGGAAGGAGTTTTATCTCCTTTATGCCTCACGGCTACCAACTTAATTGAAAAAATAAAGCTTACAGCCTGTACAAACAGTATATATATATGCATTATATTACACAGTAATCAATTAAAGACCCAAAACCCACAGTCTCGGCTTCAACCAAGATCCCATGATAAACGAAGAGTCGAAACTCTTTTAACAGCGTTCAGGTTCACTAATTGAACCAAAATAACCGCGAGGGTTACACACCATGAAGCCAAACCCATGACTGCCCTAAAGGACCAGCAAGGAGGAGAATGCCATGGATAAAAACCAGGCTTACCAAGAATAGAAGCTCTTGAAGTCTCATACCTTCCACGCCAAGAGGAGAAGCCTAATCCTGTAACGAAGGTTAAACATAATATTAAAAACGTTTCCAAGAACTGTTGTTTGTTAAGCTATTTTACTTCAAAAAGAAAACGAAGGGAAACCCTATATCTTACCTCATCGTTTAACAGTTATACGCCCACTGAAGAACAGTAAGATAACCACCAGCAGGAAGAAAGGTAAACCCTTCATTTACCGCAGAAGAGAAGGAGCTTGCTGAAGAAAAAGTAACCTGTCATGATGGAGGATGAATCACAGCACAAGTTAAGGCGATGACCTACACAGTGAAGAGTTCGGGCAATGGTTTCCAATGGAGAAAACCCTAAGAGAATCAACGCTGCTCAATATCCAACAACAAGCTAATCGACACAGTATCTTCCTCACAATGCAGTAGATGAGCCACGAGGAGCTGAACCAGCAAAGGGACTGCTAGCAAACAGTGCAAGCCGCGAAACGGACCAGGAGATTTTGCAGAGCGACTGGAGGTTCGAAGGCTGTGGAGGAATGACAACTAGGGTTTGAGTCAAACCTTTTTAAATGATAGTGCATGGCTGGGAAGATCCCACGTAAAACTTTTAATTATTCGCATGCAGTGGGTAGGAACACTATAGTTCCATGACAAGATCACCAATGATTTTTCACAACCCAAATCATAACGCGGGGATTCCACAAGGTTCGTTATACCATAGTCAACCACCTGCATTATATAATCAACCACGTAAACATTAGAGTGATGTTTAGAAAACATTATAATGTAGAACTCGATTAT
Organism: Pseudotsuga menziesii; assembly: GCA_001517045.1. Classification (NCBI taxonomy): domain Eukaryota; kingdom Viridiplantae; phylum Streptophyta; class Pinopsida; order Pinales; family Pinaceae; genus Pseudotsuga; species Pseudotsuga menziesii. The sequence continues at coordinate 708,908 of LPNX010340325.1, read as the reverse complement.
CATTTGGTCTAACACATTTATGTATAAAGATTGTATTTGTTTGTTAATGAGATATAAGAACAAAGGAGTAATAATAGTTACCATGGCATAGCTTACTATAACTCTATTTCTATATTATCAATTGCCCTAGTTCACGATTGGAGGTAAAAGGCATCATAATATAAAAGTCTATAGCATTGTAATAATCCAATTAAGTGATCCATTGATCATGATTATGGTTTTACTCTTGACCTTATGATCATCCCTTGCTTGTATAATAACAATCCTATTAATAGTCATAGAATCTGTTTGTGACAATTAGCCTTGGATCAAATTCAAGCTCAAAGATTTTAAAAGATATTATAAATTCATTACATGATAGATAGCTTGGGTAAGTTAGCCTTCTTTGCTCGATAGTATGGTTATGAAAATCATAGAGTGGTATTTGAGTATAATGAAACTGGGAATGATCTTTAAATTTACCATCGAATTATTGACCATGGAATAGAAATAGTATTCCTAAACTATACAGATTTTTAAAAGACTAAAGGAAGACTTTATAAATGATTTGTATCAAGTAGTAAACTTGTTAATTCTTGAATTAAGAAAAATATAAGCTGGTACTTAAAACTCCTTATCCTTCTACAACTGCAGTTGCAAATTCAATCATGGTATAGTGCAGTAATTTAAAAATTAGATCTTTGATGTTGTGACCCTACAATATTTACTGTGCTAGTAAATAAATAATTATCGTATTTTTCACTTGCAATTAGTACGAACATCCAATGGGATAGAACTCTATAAGAATATTAAATCCTGCTACTATGAAGGAAAAAAATAGTTGTTATCCTTACTAGTAGAGTTCATTTCATTATCAGTAAGACTTTAAAAGAAATCAGTTAATGCTTTACCTCTTTACGCTTGAGAAATCTGACTAGCAGGTACACTCTTCTACTTAATTAAATTTGTATGCAGGAAATATTTATTGAATACTTTAGATATTCGTTAGCAGCACCCGAACATCTTACCTATATATCTGTAATAGAGGGAAACCTCTTGCATTAGCTCGGAAGCTAAGTAAGCCCAGTTTTTCATGACAGACCCACCTTATGGTCGCAAAAAGAAACAAGTCAGTAAACTGAAAGGAACTGTTCTATTACTCTGCCAACTAATAGATGAATTCAAATAATAAGCTGGTAACATATAACTAATTAAATTATTAGTTAACTGCATTTATATTAATATTATGTAAATTTAAAAATTTTAAATTTTTCGGAAAATTTGGGGTTTTGACATGTAGTATCATAGCATGGTTCAAATACTAGGCCTTGATGCAGCCCAACTAGTTTCCACATAACAGTAAAAAAATAATGTACTAACCTGTATTTTGTTTTATGTAAAGAACATAAAATTTCTTTTTCTGAATCTAACAGGCAGGTATGGAGAAGTTAGGAGAATATGCTCAGGAGGAGTCTCCAAACACCAAGACAAGACAGATGTCCAGAGAACCTATGTTAGAAGAGGTAACTGCTCACTCTTCAAAGTTGATGCAGACTATAAAGGATTTGAAGACTGAAATGGAATCAGTCAAGAAGGACAATGAAAGGATATTGAAGACTCAGGAAGAGTTGAACCAAATTTTGATGGAAAAAATTCAGACTGAAGGGAGGAGCAAAAGATCCGAATCTGAGGAAGCTAGCCATCAGAAAGGATCTAAAAAGATGAAGCTGACAAAATATGAAAACAGTTCATCATCTGAAGGGTTTAGGGAACAACCAAGCTATTATACTACTAGTCACAGTAGTGAGGCTGAGTTGTATGACAGAAAGAAGAAGTATAGACCATATGAAGAGATTTCCGGGGAGTTTAAAAAAATAAAGCCCCCAACTTTCAACGGAGAGACTGAAAAAGGGGAAGAAGCAGATTCCTGGTTATCCGGGATCAGGAAGAATTTTCAGATATACAATTATTCAAATCAGCTGAAGGCAAGAATGACCATCTATAATCTCTCTAGAAAAGCAGACATATGGTGGCAAGATCTGAAAAGAGTCAATGAGATTAAGGAAAAAGAAGTTAATTGGAGTACCTTTAAAAGGTACTTCAAGAAGAAATTTCTGTCCGAACAATATTATGAAGAAAGAGCTAAAGAATTTTATGAATTAAAGTTAGGATCCATGACTATGAAGGATTTAAACAGTATATTCTTAAGCTTGTTGAGGTATGTACCTTATTTAGTCGATGAGAAACCTGAAGTACAGTGGTTTCTTAGTTGTCTGCCATATCACATCAAGGACAGAATCGAATATGATAACCCGAAGACTCTGGAAGAAGCCATGAGGAAAGCAAATTTCTGTTTTGAACAGAACAAGAAGAAAGAAGGTATAACCAACTGGAAGGCTAAAAACAATAATAATCAGCCTGAGTTCAAGAAAAAGGAATTTGTACCCCAGAAAAATTTCAAGAATAATAAGAACAGAAATTATTCTAAGAGTAAGAACTTCCAGGGAAATAGAAATGGTGCTTCTAATAATTCTAATAATTCCAGTAACCTTAAAGGCAAGGAAGCTGCAAACAATCATGGGAATTTCAATAAGAATTTTGAATGAAAGGATCCTGTTAAGTGATGGGAATGTAATGGCCCGCACTATGCCTCGGTCTATCCAAATCGGAAAAAGTCAAATAGCAATATTCACACTGTGCAGGATGAAATGACTGTCGGAGAACTTGCAAGGACTATGCCCAGAATAAATGCAGCGTTGGAGAACCGCCAAGCTGATTATCAGAATTCCATGGTGGAAGTAGAAGGTATGGTTAACCAAACCCCAGTAACCATTTTAATTGATCCAGGGGCTAGTCTTAGTTACATTTCACCTCAAATAGTGGAAAAGTGTAAATTGACTGTTGAAAAGTTTGATAGTTCCTGGTTAGTTCAATTAGCTACTGGGGAAAAAAGGAAAGTAACATGTTATGTGAAAGAATGTGCTTTATTGATGGATGGTTTTAAAACTACAGTTAAGCTTAATGTTTTACCACTTGGCTCGTATAATTTACTGATTAGTATGGATTGGTTAGAGCAGCATAAGGTAGTTTTAAACTGTTATGATAAAACCTTTACGGGCGTAAATAATAATGAACAACCAGTAAAGGTTAAAGGTGTTCCTAGGAAAACTGTAATTAGGCAGATTTCTGCCTTACAACTTAAAAGAGAAGTCAGGAAAGGGTGTAAATCCTATGCTGTAACCATTACAGATGAGGCAAGTAAGTCTGAAAAAGATAAGTTAAAAATAGAAGACATTCCTGTTTTAAATGAATTCACTGATTTTTTTCCAGAGGAAATTCTAGGATTACCTCCTAGGAGGGAACTGGATTTCACTATTGAGCTGGTGCCAGGTGTTGTACCTAGCTTGAAAGCTCCGTATCGTATGAATATTTTAGAACTTAATGAGCTAAAATCACAGTTAAAAGAATTAATAGATAAGAAGTACATTCGACCTAGTGTGTCCCCTTGGGGAGCACCAGTCATCTTTGTCAAAAAGAAAGATGAAACTATGCGACTATGCATAGACTACCGTCAACTAAATAAGATGACTATTAAAAACATATATCCATTGCCCTGCATAGATGATCTATTCGATCAGCTACGTGGAGCTACGGTGTTCTCAAAGATAGACCTGAGATCAGGATATCATCAGGTAAGAATTAAAGATGAGGACATCTTCAAGACAGACTTCAGAACAAGGTATGGACATTACGAATTTGTCATAATGCCATTTGGGCTTACCAACGCCCCAGCTGTCTTTATGTTCCGAATGAATAATATAATGCATAAATACTTAGATAAATTTGTTGTCGTGTTTATCGATGACATCTTAATTTATTCTAAAAATGAAGCGGAACATAAGGAACACTTACGGATAGTGCTACAAGAGCTGTGAGAGCAACAAATTTTTGAGAAGTTCAGCAAGTGTGATTTATTTAAGGATGAAATCCAGTACTTAGGTCACATAGTGACTAAGGAAGGGATTTCAGTTGATCCTGAAAAGATTCGGGCAATCGAATATTGGCCAGTTCCAAAGGATGTAACAGATGTTAGGTCATTCATGGGAATTACCGGTTATTACCGGAGATTCATTGAAGGCTTTTCAAAAATAGCTAATCCAATCACTTCCTTGCAAAAGAAAGGCAAGAAATTCGATTGGAACTTAAAGTGTGAAGAAAGTTTTAAAAAATTAAAAACCTTATTAACAACTGGGCCTATTTTAAGAATAGAAGATCCTAATAAGGATTTTGTGGTATGCACCGATGCTTGTAATGATGGTTTAGGCGGTGTGCTGACTCAAGACGGGCATGTCATTTCCTATGAGTCCAGGAAGTTAAAGATCCATGAAAATAATTATGCAACTTATGACTTAGAACTTGTTGCTGTTATACATGCCTTAAAAATGTGGCGACATCATTTAATAGGCAGAAAATTTATCTTAATGACTGATAATAAAGGACTGAAATACCTTCTAGATCATCCCAACTTAAATGCAAGACAAGCAAGGTGGTTGGCCTTCTTGAGTGAATATGATTTTGAAATCCAACACATAAAAGGAAAAAAAAATAAGGTGGCTAATGCTTTGAGCAGAAATGCAAAGTTGAACTTTGCAGCAGCAATCAGCACTTATGCTTCTGATTTAAATGAACAGCTTACAGAAGGGGTAAAACATGATGAAATTTATCAAAAATTACAAGTTAAATCTAAAGAAGAACCTATAGAAAGCTTAATAAAAGGTTATAGTCTAAATAAATATGGTTTTTTATTGTTTAAAGACAAACTGTATGTGCCTAATGTGTCTAAGGTTAAGTTGTTGATTCTGGATGAAGTTCATAAAACACCTTACTCAGGACATTCAGGTTACCAAAAGACTGTAACCATGTTAAGAAAAGAATATTTCTGGCCTAATATGAAATCTAAAGTAGCTGAATACATAGCTAGATGTTTGGATTGTCAACAAGTGAAAACTGAACACCAACATCCAGCTGGTTTACTGCAACCTTTGCCTATTCCTAGTTGGAAATGGGAAGTGATCAGTTTAGATTTTATTACTGGATTGCCCAGAAATCAAAATCAGAATGATTCAATTATGGTGGTGGTGGACAAGTTAAGTAAAGCAGCACATTTCATTCCTGTCAAGACTACTTACAAGGCTGCCAATATAGCTGATATATTTTTAAAGTAAATTTTTAGGTTACATGGAGTACCTAAGGTTATCATTTCAGACAGGGATCCTAAATTCACAGGGAATTTTTGGAGGTCCTTGTTTAAGGGATTAAACACAACACTGAATTTTAGCACCTCTTTCCATCCACAAACAGACAGACAGACTGAAAGAGTGAATCAGGTGCTGGAAGATCTATTAAGAATGTATGTTAAGGATCAGCCAAGTAAGTGGGAGGACTACTTGCATTTAGCAGAGTTTGCATATAATAATAACTACCACTCATCAGCTAAGTTTAGTCCATTTGAAATTTTATATGGGAATAAATGTAACACTCCTATCTCCTGGAATAATCCAGTAGATATATTAGTGTTAGGACCAGAATTATTGAAGGAAATGGAACAGATTGTGAAACAAGTGCAGGAAAATTTGAAGGTAGCACAGGATCGGCAAAAGAGCCAAGCAGATTTGAAAAGAACTCCCAAAGAGTTCCAGGTGGGTGAGCACATGTTTATAAAGGTAAGACCAAAGAAAAGCTCCCTAATACTGAGGAGTTGTGCAAAACTAGCACCATGTTACTGTGGTCCATTTGAAATTTTATCCAGAATTGATCAAGTTGCATATCAGCTAGCATTACCACCTAACTTGAAAGTGCATAATGTTTTTCATATTTCTGTTCTGAAAAAGTATGTTCATGATACTACTCATGTGATTGATTGGAATGTTGTACAGGTGGAACCAGAAGGATAAATTCTGGTGGAACCGGACTGTATCCTCGGAAGGAGGGAAATTACTCTGCGGAACCGTGCCATTGGGCAGGTGAAGGTGCAATGGAAGCACCTTGGTCCTGAAGAGGCTACTTAGGAACTGGAAAGTAAGATGTGGGAGGCATACCCGAATCTGTTCCAGGAGGTTGCAGAGGATGAAGAATAAGTAACATCGAGGACGATGTTACATTTTAAGGGGGTGTGTATGTCACATACCCCAATTTTGTAAAATAATGTTAATTGTTTAATTATATTCCTGAGACATTATATTAAAATTTAATGCTAAGTAGGAATTGATGACTCAGCAGAGTCAACAGAAGTGGAATGTAATTTAGAATATTTTATTATTAATAAATAAATTGTGGAGACAACAGCATGGGAGAGCTGTTAAAAAGAGGTTACTGGTCAAACTGTTGGATGGAACTAGGTGGAGAGAAAAAGACAAGTGGCAGCATCCTCAAACACTTCCTAAGTTGCAGGTGGCAACTTCCCTATAATTGGGGTCATGATCCCCAAGAAAGTGGGATCAGAGCAGGTGGCTCATTAAATGACAACTAACCCAAAAAGACCTAGGCAATCTTTTAAAAGTACCCAATGAATAGAGCTGAGGCTGCTCAGATATTTTCCAGAGAAGAAACATTCAGGTGGAATGCTATTCAGGAAATTCATTTGGGGAAAAAGGGAAAACAGTAAGGAAGTTGTTCTGAGAGGATTGCTGCAGTAACTTGGTTTATTACAGCTTGTTAGCTGGTAGAACTTACTGATAAGTTCAGATTTGATACTGAGTGTTGAAGACTAGTATCTGACTATTGATACACCTAGTTCTAGCCAGGGAGACCAGAGCAAGCTTGGGGGTCCTGAGGAGTCGTTGTTTGAGCGCTCTCCAGGAGTTGGTAGGGAGGAACGGCCTCCCATTGCTGTTGTTGTCCAAAGTTTAAGCAGGTTCTGTCACTTAACTGTCTTTGTTTTAATAACTGTGAATGGATAAACGATATGTTTGTAGGTTATGATATAAGATTTAGTTGGTTTAGTGATGTAAATGCTTAGTTTATTAGTAATAGAATCCTTGATGAAAAATAAAGACCCACTATGTTTTTCCTCATCTCGGTTTTTACCAGACTGTACTCCAGTGCAGGGGTAAAATTATAAAAAGATGGTATGATGAGATTGTAGAATAATAGATTGTTTCTTTACCTATCATTAGAAGAAATATTTGTTTTACTGACAGTAGCATGTGTTATAGATGAAATTATTCCCTTGTGCATTTACTCTCAGTAATTCTATTCATTTGTAAAGAATAGATAGAAGAATACAATAGTCGTATTTAAGAAAGGTTAGCCTAGGTTTACCTACGGTTTAAACCTTACAACTGTTTCTTTCAGTTTAAAGAATTTAACTTCTATATGCTGAAAAGGCATTACTGAAAGTAAGAGTAATTAAATATTGTTAGAATCTACAGTTAAACCAAGTTGTGTTATACTGTATGTATGTTTAGTGATGTAGTCAATTTATTCTTAATCTTCCTTTTAATTTTTTACTGAGCTCGAATAGTTTACAGAGCTGTTATCCTATTTTTTCTTAGATGGTAAATGAATGCTACTATATGTATATAAGTATATGAGATAAATCTTAGGTAGTAGTATTTGATTATATATATATATATATATATACAATTATCTTAACCAAACAGATAAACCAAATAAATACAGAACCTTACTTAGTATTTAACAAAACTGGCTCAAGAAATAAATAACAGAGTGTTATAAAATAAACTAAATAATGATCATGGAAACATAGGTATCCTTAGGAGAGGTAATACCTTTATTATTAACAACAATAAATTTCTATTACATACACTATAGGAGTATTACTATTATGGAACTTCAGGTAATGTATTTATTACTTTAAATACAAACTGAAACCTTTTATACTTTCTATACTGCGAGGTAAATAAACAGTACTTAAGAACATTAATACAATAAAATAAGAATATAAAGACCCTGTATAAGCTGAAGGGTATAAACTGTAATTTAACACTTACAAATTTCTTAATAACTAGTAAGTCAAGGTTTAAACCGAGTACAGAATCCTTGACAGTAAATTTATAACAGAAATACTAAAGAGTAAAAATTCAAGTGTATAATCTACAGTAAGCAAATATCAAAGTGCGAGCTTAATTATATTATATAAAGCACAACTGGAAACTCTTATAATTTTAGAAGTGCAGTGTAATTAATAATAAGCATTCCAGGTAGGGTAATTTAATTATTATTATAATAAGTAATAATTATTGCATTATTATCTACTGTATAGAAATAATAGGAATTAGAAATCACAGTAATGTGTAACTTATTATTAATAAACAGAAATTTAATATAAAACCTGTAACCAAAGTTACTCTGTCAGTAACCTAAAGAATGCTATTAAAACATTCAGGCTTCATAATATATAAGGTTTAACCATTATAACAATTTATAAAATTATTCGAGTAAATAATTAACCCGATATATTATTAACATACAGGAAAAACCCTACTAGCTAATACTATAAATCATTTACAAAGAGTAATTTAGGTATTTATAAAATTTATAAGAATCGGAGGTATCGAATGCAGATAAGCTCAATAAGCAGAGTTTACATTATATTATCCCAAAACTGTATAGTAAACAAAATATTAATCCAAGAAAAATTGGATGGACAGCTTATAGCTCCAAGTTCAGGGTAAACCCTGTCAAAATTAAAAATATGTACTGAGGAAGGATTTTTATCTCCTTTATGCCTCACAGCTACCAACTTAATTGAAAAAATAAAGCTTACAGCCTATACAAACAATATATATATATGCATGCTATTACACAGTAATCAATTAAAGACCCAAAACCCACAGTCTCGGCTTCAACCAAGATCCCATGATAAACGAAGAGTCGAAACTCTTTTAATAGCATTTAGGTTCACTAACTGAACCAAAATAACCACGAGAGTTACACACCATGAAGCCAAACCCATGACTGCCCTAAAGGACCAGCAAGGAGGAGAACGCCATGGATAAAAACCAAGCTTACCGGGAATAGCAGCTGTTGAAGTCTCGTACCTTCCACGCCAAGAGGAGAATCCTAATCCTATAACGAAGGTTAAACATAATATTAAAAACCTTGCCAAAAACTGTTGTTTGTTAAGCTATTTTAATTCGAAAAGAAAACGAAGGGAAACCCTGTGTCTTACCTCATCGTTTAACAGTTATACGCCCATTGAAGAACAGTAAGATAACCACCAGCAGGAAGAAAGGTAAACCATTCATTTACCGCAGAAGAGAAGGAGCTTGCTGAAGCAAAAGCAACCTGTCACGATGGAGGATGAATCACAGCACAAGTTAAGGCGATGACCTACACCGTGAAGAGTTCGGGCAATGGTTGCCAATGGAGAAAACCCTAAGAGAATCGACGCTGCTCAATATCCAACAACAAGCTAATCGACACAGTATCTTCCTCACAATGCAATAGATGAGCCACGAGAAGCTGAACCAGCAAAGGGACTAGTAGCAGACAGTGCAAGCCGCATAATGGACCAGGAGGTTTTGCAGAGTGGCCGAAGGCCTGAAGGCAGTGGAGGAATGACAACTAGGGTTTGATTCAAACCTTTTTAAATGATAGTGCATGGCAGGGAAGAGCCCACGTAACCATTTTAATTATTGGCATGCAGTGGGTAGGAACACTATAGTTCCACGACAAGATCACCAATGATTTTTCACAACCCAAATCATAACGCGAGGATTCCACAAGGTTCATTATACCATATTCAACCACCTGCATTATATAATCAACCACGTAAACATTAGAGTGATGTTTAGAAAACATTATAATGTAGAACTCGATTATCATTTGGTCTAACACATTTATGTATAAAGATTGTATTTGTTTGTTAATGAGATATAAGAACAAAGGAGTAATAATAGTTACCATGGCATAGCTTATTATAACTCTACTTCTATATTATCAATTGCCCTAGTTCACGATTTGAGGTAAAAGGCATCATAATATAAAAGTCTATAGCATTGTAATAATCCAATTAAGTGATCCATTGATCATGATTATGGTTTTGCTCTTGACCATATGATCATCCCTTGCTTGTATAATAACAATCCTATTAATACTCATAGAATCTTTTTGTGACAATTAGCCTTGGATCAAATTCAAGCTCAAAGATTTTAAAACATATTATAAAGTCATTACATGATAGATAGCTTGGGTAAGTTAGCCTTCTTTGCTCGATAGTATGGTTATGAAAATCATAGAGTGGTATTTGAGTATAATGAAACTGGGAATGATCTTTAAGTTTACCATCGAATTATTGACCATGGAATAGAAATAGTATTCCTAAACTATACAGATTTTTAAAAGACTAAAGGAAGACTTTATAAATGATTTGTATCAAGTAGTAAACTTGTTAATTCTTGAATTAAGAAAAATATAAGATGGTACTTAAACCTCCTTATCATTCTACAACTGCAGTTGCAAATTCAATCATGGTATAGTGCAGTAATTTAAAAATTAGATCTTTGATGTTGTGACCCTGCAATATTTACTGTGCTAGTAAAGAAATAATTATCGTATTTTTCACTTGCAATTAGTACGAACATCCAATGGGATAGAACTCTATAAGAATATTAAATACTGCTACTACGAAGGAAAAAAAATTGTTGTTATCCTTAGTAGTAGATTTCATTTCATTATCAGTAATACTTTAAAAGAAATCAGTTAATGCTTTACCTCTTTACACTTGAGAAATCTGACTAGCAAGTACACTCTTCTACTTAATTAAATTTGTATGCAGGAAATATTTACTGAATACTTTAGAGATTCGTTAGCAGCACCCAAACATCTTACCTGTATATCTGTAATAGAGGGAAACTTCTGCGTTAGCTCGGAAGCTAAGTAAGCCCAGTTTTTCATGACAGACCCACCTTATGGTCGCAAAAAGAAACAAGTCAGTAAACTGAAAGGAACTGTTCTATTACTCTGCCAACTAACAGATGAATTCAAATAATAAGCTAGTAACATATAACTAATTAAATGATTAGTTAACTGCATTTATATTAATATTATGTAGATTTAAAAATTTTAAATTTTTCGAAAAATTTGGGGTTTTGACAAGCTATGCAAAATAAGCAAACAATGCTCAAAATCCAAATGCTCCCACATAAAATTAATCTGCCCAAAAGGCTAAAACCAACTCATGACCAACATTTGCAGAATCAACTTAAAATAGTATGGCCTCTCCAGAACGACGCACATCCCCCTCCTCTCGTCAAGGAAAAAACAGTCTCGACAACCCCTCTCGTTGCTATGACCTAAACATTACATGGAAAACATGGTGCCTAACCCCGAGTGAAGGACACTGCAAGTGATAAGATGAAGCTACTTGCTGCAAAAACACTTACATCACGGTCCGCATAGATAATGCATTCTGAACCTAAAATTGGTCCAGGGTTCGTATTCGAGTTTAACAGTCTCAACGTTGCGAACCTGGTTCACAAAAATGAGGGCGACCAAATAGTGGAAACAAAACCTCGGCATCCCGGAAGAAACCCATGAAAACTCCCCCCCCCCTGGATGGCCACACGCAGACTGGGGGAAACTGGTGTGGACAGCGTAACAACTGTCTACATCGATTTCCCCAGCAATCGAGTGCAGTCTGCAAACCCCCAACGACCGGGAAAGAAATCATTGTAAAACTACAAAACCCCCCACCGGGAATCCATACCATCTATCTAGAATATAAATACACGCCGAGATGGAAAACCTAGGTAACCACTAACCACAAAGACAAAAAAATAGTTTGACCAATCGAACGGAAAGGTAAAATAGGCATAAGGGCCTACTTGGCACTGTGTTGCGCGATTGGTGAAGAAAAACCCATAAACTTCCACGGCGAAGCCACCTAGGAGCGAAGGTACCGACAGCGAATGTGTTGGTCTGTTCGAGTGATAACTACAGCACAGTGAATCCGTCAAAATAACAATAAAATAATAAAACACCCCGGCCCCAATATATACGCCTCGGTCAACTATAATCGGCGGGAAAAATAAAACCATCGAGAGGCGAAACGGCTATGGGATCAGCGATCCTGTCAATATTGCCTCTGCAATGGCGGATGATGAAACCATCGAAACGCCCTCAATGGCCTTGGTGGGAGAAACAAATAAACTTCACATCGGAGCTCGCTAAGCTAAAGCCTTGGACCAATAGTTGGTCGAAGAGCTGCAACGGTGGAAACCATAAAGGAAACGAGTTCCGCAGACCAGCAAAACGGAGTAAAAATAAACATGTCTCAAGCAAAAAACATTGACCAAGTGGACAAGATAAATCAAACTATCAGAATCATAGTGATTTCTAGATCCACAACGACAAAAGTTGAAAAAACCAAGGACCTGCGAGACAAAACGAAGGGGATAGGAAAAGGATAAAACAACTCTTGGAAAACTTCGTAGTACCTTCTCCACAACAGCGGAAAACGTATAGACAAAGGTTTTGACGGGATCTCAAAACAAACGTCGATAAAGAAAAATGCATCGGAGACCAAATACACTTGACTCGAACTTGATGTCCTGTTCTTTTCCACAATGGCGGGGGTGAAGATAACTGGACTCCCGACTCAAAAATCTAAACACTTCTGATAGCAAGGGAAAATCAATTCAAACAGTAAAACATGGCTGGCATAAAAATAAATCTTTGCGCAAACATCAAACAAAACAAAGAGCTGATCAAAACGAATTAAAGGAGGGTCCCAAATTTTTTTGGAATTTTGGTAAAATGTTGCAGCTGCAACACATACCAAGCTATGGGAGCTTGCTTCAGGCCATAGATTGCCTTCTTCAACTTGCATACATGAGTTTGTCTGTCTTCAACCTCAAATCCTTGTGGTTGATCTATGTATACTTCTTCTTCATTCACACCATTTAGGAAGGTTGTTTTCACATCCATCTGGTGTAATTCCCACTTCATCATGGATGCAAGTTACATGATGGCTCTAATCGAAGTATACCTTGCTATTGTGGAAAATTTTTCTTTTTAATCAATTCCCTCTTTCTGAGAGAAACCTCTAGCCACAAATCTAGCCTTGTACTTCTCTATACTTCCGTCAGTTGTATGTTTTATCTTGTAGATCCATTTGTAGGATACTACACTCTTACCTTCTGGTTTGGGAACTATATCCCACACATCGTTCTTCATTATTGACTGATATTGTTCAATCATTGCTTCTACCCATTCTTTCTTCTGTATGGCTTCTTCGTAGTTTGCAAGTTCTTGATCTACAAGATCACACATCAAAGATACATAGTTGGAAAATTTCTTGGGCTTCTTACTTACCCTTATGGAGCCTTCAGGAGCTCCATATCTTTCTGCTTCTTGTATAATTTCTCTTGCCCAAGCAGGCTTTCTCTTTCATGATATCTCCATCGTAGGAGGTTCTCGTGGTTCTATTATATCATGTTCTTCAGGAGCTTCATCTTCAGGGAGGAATTTATTGTCTACATTTCTGGGTGGTGCATCTTCCTCATACACATCTTCATGTTGGAATTTTCTAGATCTCCTGAGAGCTTCTTCTTCATCGAATGTTACATCTCTACTAATTTCCATGTGATGGAATCTAGGAATGTAAATTCTGAATTCCTTGGATACTTCACAGTATCCAACAAATATCCCATTCCTTCCGGAAGGGTCCAACTTGGTTCTTTTCTCTTTCGGTATATGAATATATACTAGACAACCAAATATTTTGAGGTGACTTACCTCAGGCTTCTTTCCCGTGAATATGTCTTCTGGAGTCTTGAATCCAAGATAACTATGAGATATTATATTCTTTACGTAGACAGCAATTCTCGCTGCTTCTGCCCATATGCATTGGAAGATCTTGATCGTATATAATTGTCTTCACTGCCTCCATGATGGTTATGTTCTTTCTTTCTGCAACACCATTATGTTGAGGATTGTAGGGAGTGGTTAGTTCCCTCTTGATTCTGGCATATTTACATAAGGATTCAAACTCTTTTGAAGTATACTCTCTTCCATTGTCTGATCGGAGTGTCTTGATTCTCTTGTCTGAAATATTCTCTATCAAGGCTTTGAATTCCTTGAATTTCTCAAACACTTCACTCTTTGCTTTCAAGAAGTATATCCAAGTCTTTCTTGAATAGCCATCGATAAATGTAATATAATATTCAAAGTCACTTAAATATGTGGAGGACATTGGACCACACACATCTGAATGAATAAATTCCAACGTACCTTTTGTTTTTGTTTCACTCTTCGGAAATGGATTCTTGATGTTCTTCCCTTTCACACATCCCTTGAAAATGCCTTCATGTTTGATCTTCAATTCTGGTATTCCCGTCACTACTTTGTTCACATAAGGTAGTGCCTTGTAATTGATGTGGGAGAACCTTCTATGCCATAGTTCACTAGGGTCAGTGGACTCATGAACAAGGGTTTTTCTGAATGTCCCTTGAGTTTATACAGGCCTCCTTCTTCTTCACCAATAACAACTGCATCTTCAATTTTCTTTCCTTTGGTCCACATGAGTACTTGACCATCTATGAATGCAACTCTGAATCCTTTCTTATCTAAAGCTGAGATAGAAAGTAGATTCTTCTTTAGACCAGGTACATACAATACTTCTTTCATCTTCAGGGGATTTCCTGAATCAATCTTGTATCTTGCTTCCCCAATTCCTTTGATCGGATATTGATAGTCATCTCCTAGAGATACTTTCTGAGGAGAGTTGTTTTCTTCAAGTCTTGACAGGTTTTTCTTTTGTCCCATCATGTGCTTTGAAGCACCACTATCAATAATCCAAGTGTCCTCTCCAGGTGTTATAGATCCAGAGAGTGTAGAGAATAGTACATACTCTTCTGCATCCTCTTCTCTTGCTTGCTTTCTTGGAGGTCCTTCCTCTTCTTCTTCTTCATCATCATCTTTAGCTAGATGAGCATGATGTCTTTTGTTGTTGTTGATCCTCTTCTTATATTCTTGTCTCTTCATAGGACAATTTCTGGAAATGTGTCCTATCTTATCACAATGAAAACATTGAAAGCCGGAGTAGTCCTTACTTGGAGGACTTTCTCTTGTTCTTTGGGTTCTTCTGGGAGGTTGAGACTCCTTGTGGTTTCTCTTCTTGAAGTTAGGTTGAATTTTTCTTCTTTTGGTATGAGTGGCTAGGGCTTGATCATCTTCCTTCAATAGAGCTTATATGTTTTCCACTCTAGTCTCCTCTTGAATACAATCTTCCCATACAACATCAAACTTCAAGCTTTTCTTCTTGGCACACATCATATGGATGAATGACTCCCAGGGTCTAGTGAGACCATTGAGAGCAGTCATAACCAACTCATATTCATCAAGTTTGTCTCCAATGGATTCTAGTTGTTTCTTGAACTAGGAGACCCTTATGAAGTAGTCCTGGATGGATTCTCCATGACTCATGTTGGTGCTCTTCAGTTGAGCTCTTAGATTCATCTTTATGTTGATGCTTATTCCTTCATACATTCTTGAGAGGGCATCATACATTTCTTTTGGATTCTTCTTGAATGACACCTGAGGGATCAAGTGATCCTTGATAGAGTCAGCAATAATCCTTTGTGCCCTAATCATATCCTTCTTGTGCTTCTCCTTAACTTCAGCTTCTTCAGGTTCTGCAACTTCATCTTTTATATACTTATCAAGATCATTCTCTTGGAGAATGAGGCCAATCCTGTATTTCCATGCTCGGAAATTCTCTATGCCTTCCAGTTTGTCCTCAAGCTTAGTGCTTGGGGCCATCTTGTCAGAAAGTCACAAAAAATTGAAATTCTGCGGAACGAGAAACTGAACTTACCAGGAGATGCGCTTCACTGAGGCGAGTTGACTGGTGTGCTTGGTTTCTTGAGATCTCAAGTCTTCACCTTTCAAATCTAACTTGCGAGATTTAGCACTACAACTTCCAGCAGTTTTCTGGTGCGGCTATCAAACTAGGGTTTGAATTTCCTGAATATCTACTCCTCCAAAAAATTCGATCCCTTGCTCAGAATATGCACTCTGGGAGGGCACAACTTTCCATGCAAGCAGTTTTCCAAAACTCAAAAATTTTCCCGAAATCATAATTGTTGTCGGGGAGAGAGAGAGGGATTTTATTCTTGTGAAAGCTGTCATATTCAAGTTAGCTCTAATACCATGTTATAATTCCATATGCTAAGCTAGATTATCGGCATTTAATTTCAATTTCATAAAAGCATATAGAGAGGATCACTGAAAGAAACAATATCACAAGAACAACACAGATTTATCCTGGGAAAACCCTATTGGTAAAAACCCAACAAAAGATTCCTCAATATAGATGCCCCAAAAGATAAAAGGTAAAACCAAAAACTGATCCTCTTCCTTCTCCAGCTACAACTCTTTCTCTCTCTCTCTTATGCGCTACACAAGTGAGTGTGTATCTCAAATGAGAGGCGCCTCACTCTATTTATATTCTTTTGTTCACTTGACATTTAACCCAGTTATGTAGGCTCGAGTAAACTTAACTCAGTTATGTAGGCTCGAGTAGACATAACTAGGCTAACTTAATATATCCCCAATGGAAAATTCTTCTATACATGGAATTAATATGAAGAACTCTATCTTCTCTAGCATTCGTCATCAAAATCAAGAGGCCATTAGAAAGCATAAATGCAATATAATATGGAGTAATGCAATATAATATGGAGTAGGGTTGATCTACTCTTCCCTATTTACTTCAAATGAAAATTTCACCTGTTTGTGAAATTATATGGAAAATAAAAATTCTCCCATTTATGTGGAAAAGTGTAAAATGTAAAATGATCCTTTTTCCTATTCTTCACGTAAACAAACTCTTCCATCATATCCATCAATCTTTCTTCAAAGTCTATCCTAAGAAGACTATTATTTAAATAATAAAAAACCTATTAAAAGTATTCAAGCCAATATGTGACAACATTGCATTTCTTTCGCTAAAAATATACCTTTAATAGTATGTTCAAATAATTTCTATGCTAATTTAGTAAGATATCCATTTCCTTTATAAAAAAATATATACCTCCGATGATCCATTTCTCTTAAAAAAGACGTTCCTCCTATGTTAATATTTTTAATAGAATTTATCTATTTTCTTTATAAAATATATATATATATATATATATTTATTTATTATGTCTCTAACAAGGGATATATATGAATCGCTCACAGCGATTATTTGAACCAATTTGTAGTAATTTTTAAAAAACCATGGAAGTTAGTCTAATGTTGTGTATTATTTTTTTATTTTTTTATTTTTAAGTTTCTTAAAATTCTCTTTTTTAAGCTTATTATTGGATGGTGGAGATGATGTTGCCTTGGTTTAGTGTGCCCCAAGACCCTGGCGGCGTTGCTGATATCAGCAATGCTATAATGCTCCTCGTAAAAATATCTCCTTTAATATATATTGCAGATTTCAGATCCCACTGATTAGACAACCATGATGCACCTCTGCCGAGCTTCTGACACTAACTTCATTAATGCTGGTTCGCCATCTCCTACTTCTGGTTAGACCTTGCATGTAATAATTGTTTACTGAAACTTTGCATGTCCTCCAAGTGATGATAACATAGATGCCCATATATGAAGTGACCATTGCCACAGGCCATGATCCAGCGTAAATGTCCAGATAGAACTGTTGGAGAGGCTGCGTTCTTGCTGTTATTATTCTATTTTATTTTCTGTGCTGCAAATTCAGTAATGGTCACGGTTAGGAAACCAAGTGTTAAAAGACTAAACACTTGTTACCATCCAGCGAACCAAGTGTTACAAAGATTTTGATCCCTTTTTAGTTTTTTAATATTTTTGAACATTTTCTGAATTGTTAAGCACACATGTAGATCCAAGTTTAACAGCTGTGAAATAATGCAGATGTTATTTTGACGGTTGTTACAGGTATTTTTTAACCAGAACGTCATGAACATTCAAGTCCAAATTCAGCTAATTCTGGATTTCAACATATCGACTAGAGACACAGCTACCGAACTTCATGGACAAGAAGGTGCAAGCAGCTGCCAAACAACTTCATGGATAGGAAGGTGCAAGCAGCTGCCAAACAATCGGTACTCCACAGCCAATACAACTTCATGTACAGGAAGGTGCAAGCAACTGCCAAACAATCGGTACTCCTAACTTCTATGCCTGACAAATTTGACAGCATTGACTGATGAATAGAACAGTAATTCAAAGGTTAGCTTAAATGTTTATTTTCTTAAGTATAATAGATTTTTTTGGTAGTCCTTTTTGGACAGGAAAAATGTTTTTTTTGGGTATTTAGTTTAAGGAAGATCTATGTTCTTGTTTTATGGTATTTTTTATGTTTTTTTGGGTAATACTTTTTGGACAAAAATGGTTTGGTTTTAAATTATGGCTATATTCTTGTTCTAGCAGAAATGGTCTCTAATAAATTGCTGTAATTCCTGTAATTCTTGCCTCGCTTTGTAAATTTCTTCCAATCACTTTAATTTAACAACACTGGTCCTTAATCATTTCCTCAAACCCTCTATTGTCATATGCCTCCTGTAGATTATATGCCATCCTGTAAATTATATTGAATAGCAGATGACAAACATTCACAATGGGATTGGAAAACTGCAGCGCACTTTTAAAACTATAAAACGAATGTATAAGTCTATCTTGCATCAACACTCAACTAGCCCTACTTTTACTTTTTTCTTGTCTAGATTGTAATTATAGATACATATATAGCAATTTTTTTGAGATCAATCAATAGAGAACTATTTAAGTTAGCCCATCCTATGCAGTTATTTTAATAACTAATAAGTCATACTGGATTTTAATGTTCAAGTTTTTATCCCAATTTGCATTACTAGGGATTCCCCCATGTCCAAATTTCTAGCTCCATGGATAGTCAACCCATTCTATGGCTTGAGAATTCGTTCAGGATGGGCATACTCTCGTAGAGGATGGATGCACATAGATCTCCTCCTTCATAAATAGATATTTTGATTGCCTAATTCATTTTACAAGTAACGCACCTACAGAAGGTATGATTACCTACATAAGGCCATGATTACCTACAGAAGGTATGAAATTTCATATTATAATCCAAAAAATGCGCCTTTGTATTACTCCTATTTCTTCTACTGAAAAACAGTTTGAACTTTCATATTATAATAAAAAAATTGCACAAAACAACTTGATAAGCGAGAATTTTCGTGTCCAACCACAGGGGGGCATTTTTTTGCACTGCAAACCACAAGGATTTATGTGAGTGTTTTGTCTCTATGATAGTAAAACTTTATGTTGTACTGCTTAGGCTGCTTACTATTACTGTAGATAGCCCTACCCCTACTACTGTAGGATCGGTGCTCTTAGCAGTGCTCTTTGCAAGCTTACAGCCAGTGAAAAATTCTGAAAATTGTTAGAATTTGCCACCGTCGATGCCTAGTCCATCCCTAACTCATAGCTTTGTACTTCATATTTCTAGTTTGTTTTCTTTACATGTCTTCAAAGAAATCTGAATCTTGTTTTTATTTGCGGAATTTTAAGCAATAATAATCCCTCATTACATCTTGGGTTCTTCGTGTGCACCGACTTGGGTGTGCTTGGGATCGATGTTGGGTTCTCATTAGTCTTAGCAGAGCAGATGGGAAAAGATGCTAGAGAAAACAGGATCACCTAGATTACCCGTTGTAGGGATCCTCCTGAATCCACCATTGCCCAGTATAAAAAACAAGGATATCTACATGCTTGCACCACTTAACTTTCTCATCAATGCAGCTCAAGCTGCAAGGTTTCTTTTACTGTAGAACGATTAATGGCTGGGATATGCCTTTCTTGGACCAAGAAAGGCACCCACGAATGCTCTGTGGAGCAGTTGTAAACCTATATTCCATCCAAAACCAGGGTTACAAGATTATATAGATCAGATGTAACGAAATTTGAAAAAGCTTTCTATGAACTCATGATGATTTCACCCAATGACCAGTTGTAAGCCTATATTCCATCCAAAACTAGGGTTACAAGATTATATAGAATAGATGTAAGGAAATTTGAAAAATATTCCAATGAACTCATGATGATTTCACCTATTCGTAGGTGTTCAACAAGTCTCAAGAGCTTCTTGCTTAAGCGCACAAATAAAATTAATACGATAATTATGCTCTGCTTAAACGCACAAAAAAAATTAATACTATAATTATGCTATACTCGATTTGTTTACCTTGTATAGTTATCGGTGATCCTTTGTCTTGTATGACTTTTCTCAAGACTGAGGCTTAAGAAATCCTCGCTGCAAGGTAGGGTAAATTAATGGTTAGCAAAAATTCTGGTTATTACCACCCTTACTTTGTGATCAATCTTTCATGCAAAAATCTATTTCATCGTTGAATCATTTGTGGAGTTGCAATAATGGAGTAAGCTATCGACCCGATGATTTGTACTCGGGCCCACCCAATGCTGTCAAATGGATAGCTGACTCCATTACCATCCATCTTTCTCTCCACCCTTCGTCCGTTCAGCTCCTCATCGAAAATTCCCCGACAAATATTCTGACCACGCTGTCCCAGGTGCCAGCAGTCTTGAGGCTGAGGACAAGTTAATGCATGGAATGTTATGTCCAAGTACTGGAGCTTGCACCTCACTCCCTCTCTTGCTAGGCTCCTCTGCATCCTCGTGAGCCCACTCGGTTTTCATCGAAGAACTCTGCTTCTAGGTTGTCTCCTTGTTGACTGAGCACTCTGCACCATCAATGGGTTTTGCAAGACGACCGCACCATCCCTATTGATTGATTGTTGGCATACAAACGTATGGTCACTATATTAACGGGTCACTGGGTTTCACTATTTTTTTCTTTTTTATTTGTTTGGTTTTTCCTTTTCTCTGCTTTTTTTTGTGGTGGGACGGGTAGTCATTAATATTTTATGCAGACAAGTAAACACATATAGTACCATGGTGTAAGAAAGGAGTGTGAGAGAAATGATGTAGTCTGTGTCACTATATTAACGCTTGAAGACACAAAATAGAAACCCTGGAAACATAGCTAGCATATTGGAGATTGATCATTGGCATACAAACGTATGGGAGTTGCATTGGTGAGGGTCTAAATTGGAAGCATTAAGATTGGAAGCTTGTTCGCCATCTCCTGCTTCCAGTTAGACCTTGCATGTAATACGTATTTACTAAAACTTTGCATGTCCTCCAAGTGATGATAACATAGATTCCCGTATATGAAGTGACCATTGCCATGGGCCATGATCCAGCATAAATGTCCAGATAGAACTGTTGGAGAGGCTGTGTTCTTGCTGTTATTATTCTATTTTATTTTCTGTGCTGCAAATTCAGTAATGGTCATGGTTTGGAAATAAGCGAATAGGTTGCTTCAGATACCATTTTTGACATATTTTTCTTCTTCTCACGTCTCATGTTCAGGTTAATTTTGATTGGATTCTTTCACTTTCTCTCTTAGTTTACAGGCTAGTCATGAAGGTTTGTGTAAAAGGTCTGTACTAGGATAATCCATATTAACCTTGATCTCTTAAATTGTCCTAGTATATGCATCCTATACCTTTACCTTCCAAAATCCTTAATCGAAAATATGTTAAATTTTATTACAGCCTTTTCAAGTCATCTTCTTAAGGCTTCTGTACCAAATTATAGGTATATTAGCCTATAAAGACGTTCATTCTTGGAAGAAATTCTCCAAAAAGATGTTGTGAACAAGTTGGTTTACAGTAGTGGATAAGTTGGTATACAATATGCAATTATAAGATTATCAATATTATCAATAGAAAGAAGGACCTATAGTTCTTTTTATATAATTTGTTTTTTTATGAGTATTTTTTGGTTAAATTTGCAGTGCTGACTCTTCCTTCTTCTTTCTACAGGTTCTAAGAACATCATTCAAATTCAACAACATTATGCGATGCCCGAATGAAAGGTTCTAAGAATATCATTCAAATTAAACAACATTATGCGATGCCCGAAGGAATCCTTGGCTTCCAAAGATATATGGAGGCAGGGCTTAAAAGGTAAATTTTGTAAACCTGTTGAACTGAATTGTAATAACTTACCGTTGATTTTTGCATAGGCAGAGATTTTCGAGCTTGAATGTGGATATATATAGTCATGTGCAAATTCACAAATTTCTTCTAAAGCAGAGTCCATGCTTTATCACGTGGATTAGGGTTTCCTGGCAAATCTTTTCTTATGTATTTAATTTGCAAAACACAAATCAACACTATAAGTTTGGTGTTGGAGAATTCGTTTAGAAGGTTAAAAAGATATATTTTTAAAATGGTTTTTATCTTTGTAAACCTATCATCCACATCAAATTTCAATACTCAATGATTTTATTTACTTTTATTAAGAGATATAAATCAACTTTGAATATTAACTAAGCCCATTTTTTTATTGAAGATAATACAATTTACAAACATTGTTTTTTTCAAAACGGTGGAGCTCGATATTACTTACCTTTGAACTTACAAGGATACCAACAAGGATACCCACGAATGCTTACCTGCAAGTCTATTTACAATCAGAAGCTCAAAACGATGAGATGCTGGCCTGCAAATCTATTTGCCAGTCTATTTGAAATGTGAAGTGACTCAACCAGTGCTTAACATGAAAATTCCCATATAGACAAGCTATCTTACAATTTCTTTCATAATAACTCAAATGCTTCATTCCCTCAACCCTCTTATGCTGCGCCATTTCCAAATGACCGTAGTGAGCAATTAACAGGATATAGTGTTGCTCAATACAGAACAACAAGGTAAATATACCCAATATACTGTAGGAATATATAAAATAAAAATTGTGAATTACCTTTTCTTTTGAACGTCAATAAGTCTTGCTTGTCTCTTGGAGACAGGCGCTTTTTATAGAAAGTTGCAAAGCGCAGAAGTGGTGGACGAGTTTATCCCTTTAAATTTTGGCAAAGACTTGGTTATCATGATTCTAATTTCTAATCATGATGTGTGATTTCAGGCTCAAAAGCATTCGTTACGACAGGTATTATGACACAAGATGTCTAGAAAGCAGAAAGCGATGATGCATGACATCCATAAGGTCTAACCGCGCATCTCCATTAATTTATGGTTTTATTGCTTTTGTTTAAATAAAACATAAAACGTTGCTTCTAGGATGTAGTTGATTTTTGCCTCAAATGCCTTGTTGTGAACAGAGAACTAGCGTTCTGCATTTCTGGCCAATGGCCAATGGCCTTGAGCATGTTATCAATGATGCTAATGGTATACCTTGCAACTACAACAAAAGTATTCTTATAATAAAATCTCTCTTTCTGGGATAATCCTCTAACTACGAACATAGCTTTATACTTATTAAGGATTTTTTACTACTAATATTATTAAATATTTCTGATTTCTCGTCTAATGGAGATCACATTCAGCCTGCTAACAACAATCACATAGTTGGGGGCCATGATTTCTCTCTTCCACAAAGCAGATCCAAATTAATGGAGATCACATTTATCCATTTCCGATTTCTAATCTAATAGAAATCACATTCAACCTACTAACAACAAACCCAGAGTTGGGGGCCATGATTTCTCTCATTTCCACAAAGTAGATCCAAATTTTATGACAATTTGAAGACAAAGACAATATTTGTATTTCAATCATTTAAGCACACGTCCATCATTCAAAATTTATACCTCGAGATGGTGGCCAACTGAGCAGAATTTTTTGTGCAGCTTCTGGAAACTTTACCTTGCCTGAATTGCTCTATACAGCGGCCATGGCTAGAAGAATATGCACTAGCTTGGAGGGTTCCTTTTTCCGATCAGCAAAACAATGGATCCAAGCATCCAAAGCTTCAACCTCGCTCTCAGATTTCGGCCCCTTTACCTATATCATCAAAACCTCCAAATTCCTTCTCCTCAATATTATTATTTCCCTCATTCGGGAATTCTTTGCTTGACTCCAATTGCGCTTCTTCTGATGTATCGATCCACATGTCGCCATAAGAAAAAAACTCTGCAGCTGTATCACTGTTTGTGGAAGTCGGTGTTTCTGTCATGTAAGGCTCAGCCCTACAGGCAATAATTGGAGGACTGAAACTGAATTTTGTATACTAAGATAGCATGCCGGATTGAATTTCTTTGCTGAAAATTTCAATGTTTGAAGTAATTGGATATGCATTATTCTTTTGAGTTTGCAAAGCCTTCTTTTGCATTGGGGATTTTTCCAAGAAACTCATTGCCAGGGTTCTCACAGTGGAATTTTCTCTTTGTTGGGGTCCCCTTGGATGAGGATACCTATCAGATAAATGAAAAGACAAAATGATCTCAAATAAAAAATCCTGGGTTTTAGCCACTGATCCTAACCCTTAACCCAAACAGGATTCTGGAATATATATACCTACCATATTTTAGTCTACAAAACAGTAATACACCATTACCGCATGGCACTAATATACTACATCCCGCAATTAAAAAACCCATGATTCAAATAATGCTTTTGGTACCCATGATTCAAATAATGCTTTTGGTGAGCATTTCTGAGTCATTTTGAAAATATTATTTACAAAATGTGAGAGGGTAAAAATATTGAGTCTTTCCTCACCTTGATCTTTCTTACTTATTTTGGTATAGAATGTTTAAAATCAGACTATTACCTAAACTTAAGTTGCTTCAGGCTGGATTTTTCATTCAATTTTTATTTTGGTATAGATTGTTTAAAATCAGACTATTACCTAAACTTAAGTTGCTTCAAGCTGGATTTTTCATTCAATTTTGAAATCCTAATGGCATGGTAGTTTCAAATCCACAACGAACCCTGCCTGATGCTCATTATGTTTTTATTAAATTTTGAAATCTTATTTCTGATCATATTTTTATTATTATTAAATTTTAAAATTTTACAGCAAGGCATGGTATCAAAAATAATACCTTAGATGTTTATGATAATTAGAAATTTTATGTTTTATTTTATTTTAATATTTATTTTATTTTATTTTATGAGTTAATATTTATTTATTTATCTTTTTAATGTTTGATAAACTCAATAACAAAGATGAAACCTTGATGTTCATTAGCTTCTTGAAATCCTTAACCAGAAGAGAATAAATTATATTTCTTTTAAAAATACCCACACATATATTTATCATGAACATTCTTCCATAAAAGAAGCACAAATCGAGAACAAGATAAAAACCCAACATTCTTTCCAATTTGTGTTTACATAAACTCAAATGACAATGATGAAACCTTGATGTTTGATTATCTTTTTAATGTTTGATAAACTCAATGGCAAAGATGAAACCTTGATGTTCATTAGCTTCTTGAAATCCTTAACCAAAAGAGAATAAATTATATTTCTTTTAAAAATACCCATCATGAACATTCTTCCACAAAAGAAGCACAAATCGAGAACAAGATAAAAACCCAACATTCTTTCCAATTTGTGTTTACATATTAACCTTAAAGTTAAAGATACATCTTGATGGCATAACCTTTTTCATTACCAATACAAAGGTTAAGGTAAATCTAGATCTTTGGGTGCCCTAGCTTACCTTTATATATAGATATACAAATGTCATGCTATTTTATTTACTCTATAATTTTGACAAATGATTTTCTTTCACATGTAAGTGGTTGTCATCTAAAGAGTTCATAATGAAAATATTAGGCATTGAAATATATAAGAAACTAAATGAAAAATATGTATCTTTAATATTTTTTAATGGATATGAACATTGCCTCATAGTCCTATATGCATCCATATCTCTACTCTTTTACCAAAATAACAATTAAATCATTATATTCAATATATTCAACCCCATACAAAATAGCTTCTCCTCATTGCAAATAGCAATGTCGAGGACATTGCCACCACATGACTCTTGTTATACAATAAAATGTCTAGGTACATATAAAGTCATTTCCTTAGAGCTCGTGGTTCTTAAATACCTCTAAACAACCGTTATCGATTCCATGATGAGTTTCTTACAACAAACAAATCCTTTATGAACATGAAAAAATAAAATAGCTTCCCAATGAACCTATCAAAGCAAAAAATAATGAACAATTGTTAAAAATGCCATTCGAAGCAAAAAATAACGAACAATTGTTAAAAATGCCATTCGAGGCAATTTCATATTGTTATCAAACTTTCAAGACGAGTGGTTGGACCCTAACAAGCTTTCTCTAAGTACTTATAGCCTTTTAACTCTTTAATAACGATTTTTATATTATACAAAATCAAAGCAATAATATAATATTTTGACTTTAGGTTGTTGTAAACTTAATTTTGGAAGATATTATGTTGTATATTATTATTGTATATTGTTGTATTTTTGTTAAATGCGTTTTTTCTCTTTTTGGGATATTATTATTGTGTATAGTCATTGAGGTAAATCCTCTCTTTTAAGTGAGGGTAATAATCTCTAAGATGAATAAAGTAAAATAAGGGTAATAGTCCCCAAGATAAATAAAGTGAAATGTAGGTCGGCCCGAAAGAGATAACCTCGCTGACCTAGTTAGTTAAGTAAGTCACACAACTGAAGAATATGAATAAGGAGACGCCCTCCCTAATTGGACACACACTCACACACTCTCTCAAGTGCACATTAGGAGAGAGAGGACACGTTCGCTAGAGGAGAAAGAGAGAGAGCTGCAAAAGACTTTTTTTCATCTTGTGATATTGTATTAGCGACAGAACTATTTTAAGAAAATTTATGAGGTCTTCACCTTTATAGTTTTCCTGGAAAAAAAAAATGTATCTTATATACCTTGTTGTACTTTCAAATAAAAATCAATTTAGATTAAAATAAAAAAAACTAATCATTTAAACCATGTCAAAATTCATACAAGATTAACTCTAGCACTACTTTCTTTCCTCCATAATGTGAATCCAAAGAGCTTTTACTATTAATCGAAATGCTTTGAAATCTAATAATGTTACTAAACACGAATCTAAAAGACCAAGCTATTTAAAATTTCAATGACTCTCCAACTGAAAATATCCTATATAATAAATAGGAAAACTAGAATTAACAAGTGGAATAAGCAACGTAGTTGCTTAGTACCTGCCACTTATGTAAGAAACAACATAAAGTAAATTAGCATCGGACATCATTCGTGGTCATTTACAACTCCATGAGTGATTTAGGCGTTAAGTATCCCTTCGTAGTCTTATGAGAAATTTTTGGTAGACATGAAACACCTAACACTAGACACTACCATCCATAGCCTCATAAGCGATTTAAGGCATACATAGCCCTTCATAGTCACGAGAACTATTTTTTATAAGCATTATGCACCCAACAATAAAGTAGTAAGTGATATATTGATTGAGATGTATATAATTAACGCAATGTACTGGACCATTCATAACTCAAGAGTCATTTAAGGCTTACACCGACCTTTATAATCTCAAGAGTGACTCAAGGTCTACATAGTCTGTCATACTTCCATGAGTTATTTTTGGTAAATATTATGCACTAGTAGAAGAATAATAAATGTTGCATAATTTGAAATATACATTATGGATGTGGTGAAGTATGTTACTTCATGAAATGTAAAAATTAATAAATAAGCATTATAATACTAAAAACCATAATGCAAAACTATTATTGAATCTTTAACTTTTAAAATTATTTTTCATATTTAATATTATATTATGTAAAACAACAACAAAAA
Source organism: Pseudotsuga menziesii (assembly GCA_001517045.1). NCBI lineage: Eukaryota > Viridiplantae > Streptophyta > Pinopsida > Pinales > Pinaceae > Pseudotsuga > Pseudotsuga menziesii. The sequence goes on along the minus strand of LPNX010340325.1, from coordinate 681,268 downwards.
TTAATTACTCAAAAATATAAACTAATTATTTTCTCAAAATTTAGAAATTTTATTTTTATTTTTATAATATCCAATTTAGTATTTAAATTTTAAATGACTTTTATAAAAAAACTTTAAAATAAAAACACTTGATATACTTAATTTTTTAATATTGTCATAGTATATACTTAATTTTTTTTTTAATGGTAATCCAGAAAGACCAAAGGCTTTTCTTGTATCATTCACTTCATTTTTTTAGCATGTCTTTTTCATTTATTAATAATTCCACA
>LPNX010340325.1:444041-678656 GCA_001517045.1 Pseudotsuga menziesii | reverse complement strand
ATGAAAGGCCACTTTTGGTGATGATAAATCGTTCCTGGTATAAAGCCATAGCAGAGCGTTTCCAAATGTATCATCAAGGTCTTCACAAGCCTCCAAATATTTTGTCCAAGGCTCTCATTATCTCCCATGTGAAACAAACCAATAACCAGGCCCATATGGTAATGCTTTCCTATGTACTTTTAAGTCTTCCGGTTTGCAGACCCTCCAACATCAGTGACAGAATTGATGAGGGTGTGATCACAATAAGGCTACCCAAACATCCATCCATTCAAGTACATAAATGCGAGTTTGAAAGAATTGTGTGCGATAATCATCGTGTATTTACGTTCACACCATCAGCTGTAGCACAACAACCCAATGTCCCCCAATTGATGTACAATGTGTGGATGCTTGATTTAAGAGATTTCAATCTTCATTGGGAAAGACTCCCGCCTTTGCCAAAGCTGGGGAATTTTGTATACGCTTCCTCTTCTTCTTTAAATGGAGATGAGAGCAGCTATATATGGCAGCGAAGATGCAGTGATTCCTCGAAGGCAGAAGGTTGGAAACTTCATAGGTTAAGCAGTGGGCCGGGAGGCAAATTAGACATGGATTTTACATGGATTTGGGAATATTTTAATGTTAATACTCGGCCTCCCAGAAACTTAAACTTTGATATAATGTCGGAGAGGCTCCCACTGTATGTCGAGATTGAACAAGAATTTTACAGAGAGCATTATGGCCATCCGTTTTTGTTGAGACAACTTTATCGAAGATGTCCCACCTCCGAGTATATTCTTGGAAAGTCTGAGTATGGTTTTTATGTGTTCATACTTGGCGATGCCATCATCAACCATATTAATGAATGAAATTTGTGCTTTATGTCAATCGACAACAGTGGAATCTGCATAGTTAAGGTGGAATTGGATGAGCAGAGGACCAGAATTGTGGAAGAGCTCGAATGAAATGTTTTTGCGCAGTATTGGCGTAATGAAATGAGACGCCGAAGCGACAGCGAGATGCGTAACACACAGAATGCACGCTCTAAAGAAAGGAGCGCAATCAAAGTTTTCAGGCTGCCTGATCCATGGATGACCATGCCAGTCTGAGCACCCACGCCTCGTATCTGGGTCAGCAGATCACAGGCGAGTGGCCAGTGCCCCCTTTCTACTAAGGGGACAACGATATGATCGTCTTTGCTCCTAATTTATATTGGATTTTCGTTCCCTTGGCTACCGCCGTCTGTGAGCATCTGAATCAGGAGACACAGAACGGGTTGCTGAGCCTGAGCCTGAAAATGGACGAAATGATTCGCTGGAGGTGGGCACGTGGAAATCTAAACGTTCAAATTCAGTCTTTGAATTATAAATAATATAATAATAAAATATAATAAATGTTGATGTCATAGTAGCCATGTGTCAAGTGAAAACCAGATACCAAACTCCAAGGCTGACTTCATTCTTTATTGGCCAATTAGAAGTTGACAAAATAGCAAAGGCAAATATTTTTATTAAAATTTAAAATATTTTTTGGCAAACTCCAAAGCTAAACTTTACAAAACAGATTTTAAATTTTTGGTCAAAGGGCAACTAATACAAGGTCAAAGGGTAAGCGATTACAATATACCTGCTGTGGCAGGTATAATAATTGTAAAATATAAATTTGTATACATATCTATAAAATTCAAGTACAACTACCCTAGCTCCTTTTACTCCCAATTTTCCGTACAGATTTTCATTCATAACTTTCACTCCACTTCCATCCGACACGCCTTACCAACCGGCGAGTGTGGACCCCTCATCACTTTTGATACCTTCGCCTTCTAACATTGAAACCAATTCGTGAAAGTGAGAACCGGAGGAAACGGTCGCTTTGCGCGCTGACACCAAAAGTTGTTTGAGACGCAGGGATTCGGGTACGTGATATGCTCCACTCGGTTTCACATGACCTGGCCGGGCCCATAGATTTATTCGGCCCACTACCACATAACTAAAGCTATGTAATATACCTGAGTTTTTTAAATTTCATATTTCATAACAAGATGCGCCATTGGCTGAACGGTTTCCATTAGCACATAATTAAAGTCATGGTACAGGGAAAGGTGAAATGGGCACATTGATGCTTAAATGAAGCCACGTGGACGATGCCATGAAAAAGTCCTATCTATTTGTCTTCTAAACCTGAAACCGTAATGAAAACAAAAAGAATACACTTGTTAATTTCAAAGTGGAGGGGAATGCAATGAATGACTTTATTTTAAACAACATGATTTTGTATAAGTTGTAAATATGTCAATCAATTTTGTGTTTTGTTCCGTAGGTAGACATATCATGGAAATTTTAAAAAAAATTGTTTTCGATAACATGATCATTTTAATGTCCATGAAGGCTTGCAAGGTTGAGTGGTGGGAAGGATATTGATGGAGTTATGAATTCAAGTTTTGGATTAATCTTCATTTAGATATAACGTAATCAATATAACATCGATTTGATAAATGATGTGTTTATTATTGATATTTTATGGTTCATGATGTGGTTAGTGTGAGTTGAATTGGCCATTGTTGGGGTAGATTGTGGCTATGGTGGATCTAATTTGATCTACATGATTTGAGTGATTATTGGTGCTTATGGACAGTCATAGTAGCAGGTTTGGAATTTCAAATTTCCAGTGCCTGTCATCTGAAAATTTGGTGACGTTTTCGAGTTTTTGGTGCCTAGCATTTTACGTCTTAGGCAATTTGCTACCTGTCAAATATTTTTTTTATGTTATATGTAAGTGTGATTAAAACATTTGCATAAAAATTTATTCCTCTCAAAATGTGCAACAACACAACAAGTAAATTTTAAAATGATAAAAAAAAACTTTATAGATTCAGGCTAATCTAGCTAGAAAACATACATCAAGCAACCATTATTTTCTACTTATATCAAAGTTAAATGGTATTTGTTGGTTATGACATAGAAAAGAATGTTCTTTATTGTAAAAAAGTGCAAAAATAAGAATAGAGGACTTCTTGTAGGCGTCGAATTGCTCTCTATTAGGAAATCTAAGCCGTCGTGAGAAGTGCAGACTTTAACATGTGAATTCAGACAGGATGTTAGCAAATCTTGATGGCACATTCTAGTAGTGCTTAGCGGTGGCACTCAGTAATACGATATGAATTTATAACAACTTTTAAGAAGTATTTATTGATCTGTTAATCTCTTCTTCATATTACTTCTCAGCCTGCAAGGTTTAGATAAGTAAAGAGTGGACCGAAATGAATTTAATTAATCTGTTAAGCATGCAATTTACCTTAATCATTGTGGCATTTATGTAAGAGTCGCCCTCCTTAGTCTAGGTTCTCATTAGCCTATTTGACAAGACATAATCACTTGATGTGAGTGATGGAATTGAACCAGTGTTTTAGTCTTTGAGTGGAAAAGTGTTTTAGTTCGAGAGGAAAACAGGTATTAAAATATATGACGGGACGTTTAAATTTATAAACATCATATAGACATTTCTGACATTTTATTAGCCGTCAATATTGACGTTCCCATTTTTAAACTAAGAGTCAAATACGTGCTACAAAGGAAAAAACATTATGTGGGCCGTCAAATTCCAAACCTGCATAGTAGTCTAAAAACTTGAATTGTATTTGAATTTTTATTTGAAATATTCAAATGATGATGTTCTATAGGGATGTGCGAAGAAGCCATCCTTGTGAAGAGTTGAAAATTTTGTGTCAAGTATGGCATTAGCTTGGTGCATAAGTAGTTGTACCTAATTGTACCTAGAGAAAGAAGCGATGTTGGAAATGAAATGGTTAATATTTCATAGTATCACATGCTTTCGTCTACAATGGTAAGTGTTTTCTTTAACCACTTATAAATGCACATAAAATGTATGCATAAACTTGGTTCATTGGTTTAATGGTATACAATCTAGATGTAGGCCTTGGTGACGATTAAGGGGGTTGGGGGGGCATTGTATTTTTCAAATTTTAAAAATTTTAGGGACAATGTGATTATCTCAAGTCTAGTTTAAAGGGGTAATGTTGGGTTCATATTCACTCGGTTATAAATTAATTAAGAAAACCTTGATTCAAGAAATGATGGGTTTGTTGTTGGTGGTTTATGGTCGAGGGTATTGGGTATCCCATGATATTAGATGTGATAAATCCTATTTAAAGGCTTGAAGAAATCCATTCTATTTTTCCTCATGTGGCCATTGTTGGCTAGATTTCCCATGGCTTGGTGAAATTAGCGTTATAGCTGATTTTACCACACATAGTTGATCACACTTTTTTGGCCTTCCCTGTCCCTCTGTAGACTCTTTGGACCCCATGGACTATTTTTGTACCTTTGATGTTTCCAAGATCATCCCTAAAAACACTCATTATTTGTTGTATGCGACTTTTAATCCCGTTCTCGCGTATATACGCGGATGTTACCCCTAAACCTGCGTACATCGGGATGTGTGCAAAAGGCCAAATGTTTTTGGAGTTTTCCTTGATGTGGATTCGAGTCACTTGTCTCTTGGCCTTCCATATGCCTCAAGATCACTTAGATTTGACCTTCCATTACCCTGTTAAAGCACTATATAAGGAACCCTTTGGATACATTGAAGGAGAGGAATTGAAGAGCAAGAAAACTATAGTCCATTGTTGTCGTAGCTTGCTTATACTTGAGTCTGCATCCCTTTGTCCCTTGGAGCACTTTGTGTTCTTCCCAAGATTTCCTTTTCTTGTGAGCTTGCTATCGAGAGATGGAAGATTGAGGTGGTGGAGGCCGAAGTGGAGGACTCAGTTTCTCCGGTTCGTAGACGTGCCGACAAAGGTTGTCACTTATGTAATCTCTTATTTATTTAATAGAAATATCTTTTTCTGTCCAATGATATGCATTTAAATGAATATTGAATCCATGGAGGTGTTTAATTGTTTATGTATCATTGATTATATATGCTAGAGTAGGCCTAACACTATATTATATAGCATGCTTGCCTTGTTTACTGTAGTTGAGAGTGAATTGCTAACGCAAGCGGGATTGGAAAAAGCTCAATGGGGATCTACTACAACCGTCCAAAATAAGGTATGTTTCGATATCCTTTAGTGTTAGATGTTGTATTTCTCTTGCATATGGGGAAGGGATTGATTTATGTGGTTTCTCTGTCTGTTGTGGTACACCCCAAGCCATAGGAATTTTTCAACATTCAATGTACTTTTATTGCTTTGATTTTTTTGTTTCTGTGTCGGGTCTGGGGGCATGATTACTCAGTAGTATCCTGGAGAAGTAAATTTTTTCTCGGTTTGTAAATTTTTTCTTCCTATACACGGGTTTTGCTTTCACAATCGCGTATACACATGGGTTTTCCTAGAAAAATCGCGTATGTACGCAGGTTTACTGAGAACAATCGCGTATGCCCTGATTTTTTTCTTTTTTGGGAAGATTAAGTGTTGCTAGGTGAGTTTGGGTGATTGATGAGTCTTCTTTGTTGCTTCTGGAGTCTGTATCTCCCCTCTGTTTCTAACCAGAGACTCTTTTTGAGTTAATTTTTGAAAAATGTTCTTGTCCTTTCATTTTCTATTTTTTGTTTTGGGATTAGTGCATTAGGTCTCTTTTACCTTGGCACTTTGCTTGGCTACTGTTTGTGAGTGCTTGAAGATTCTAAGGGTTGTAGAGTCATACTATTTCTTTTTATCTCATTTAATTCAAAAATACAAAAACATTTTGCTTTTTTGCATTGTTATGCATTGTTTGCATTTTGCATTTAGCATGGTACTTGCATTAAGTTTGCTTGGTGAATATTAGTTACATTTTCATATAGGAAATGATTGCATATAAAATTGAGGGAAAAATATTGATGTTCACGTAGTAGCATACCCTATTTTTCATTCGACATAGTGCATTTGCATTGAGTTTGAGGTGTGCATTTTACTTCTTGTTGCGTCATAACATCATTAGTTGCACGACCATTTACCCTTTGAGTAATAAAGCCAATTAAAATCAACGCATGATAAAATGAATTACACTCTTTTCTTTTTTAGGGTGCACCAACAAGACTAGGTTTTAGGGTCTTGGAATAGTTCATTGTGAGTCAATTCTCCAAGACCACTAAACAAAACAATTAGGTGTCTGTCTAGGTGAGAGTGTGAAATCCTTTATATAATTAGTGTTCTCAGGATCCTCCTCTTACAAGGGAGTTAAGCACAAGGCAGTGTGAGCGGTTATGATTGGGATGACCCCTGGTTGTAACTGAGTAGCACCGAAGATATTTCCATGATTGTATTCATATCTGGGGGCTCTTTCGAGTGTTTCGGGATTTTCTACCCTGCCCATACAGTCAATCCCGCCTGCGACTGTCTGCCTGAGCATTGATTATATTGAGGTGACCTTAGTTTCCTTACCTAGGTTATTGAGGGGGTATTTGCAGAGGTTATTCTGCAAGTGTCCTGGCTAGGTAGGGGTCGGACAACACAATCGTTATATGCATTGAAGCTGAGGGCCACTATAATTGGTTATGAACCTCCACTTGTCGTGTATGGTAATCTCAAGCCTCTTCGAGGCGAGACATACCTGCTTCATTCAGGAGCTCACATATCCTACCCGTGTTTGCTTGCGATTTGGATTTACATTTTATAGGTGTATGCTCTGTGCACTCTAGTTTTCCTAGGGTTTGCGTAATTAGATTGAGTCTTTTTATTTTTTGAATCATTGTGGATTCGGGTGCAACACCTCACCGTTCTCGTCGTTTAGCAAGACTTCCTCCTTCCACATCTCCTCCTCCTTTGGGAGAGAGAACCAGACAATCCGGGCAGACTACTTCTCACTTTGATTCACACACCATGGGATATCATGAGGATGAGATTCCAAAGATGTATTCTCAACCTCATGATTTTGGAGAGGAATATCCTATTAGCACGTATGATACTTCACATGAACAACCTTCACGATTTGGTTATGATCCCTCATTCACAGGTCGTCGGTTTTGGCTTCTGGGCGACGAGACTCACCATGAATCCGTAAGCACTAGTCATGTTAGATATGACATGTCTGATATCCCTGCACCTAATTCACCACATCGTGTTGAGTCAGAAGTTGGTCCTAACACTACGCCTGAGGGCACTCCCATCCCTTTCCATGCGAAGAGATTTGGGGGCACTAGTCACATTGCACCCTCCATCCTTGTGGTGGAGGCAACTTCCCATGTTCATCCTAGACCTAGTGTTAGTAATCCTATGTAGATACCAGAACCGAGACGAGTGAACATTGGGAAGACCACTTACATTCCTTCACATGTTCCTTCGTCTTCAAAACCTGTTCCTTCAAATGCATTTTTAACGACTCATCCTCCCCCTATTTCTTGTGGCCCTTCAGGCCGGAAGGTTGCTACCAGCCATGTTCATTCTACGACTGCTCGCACGGTAGTATCTCAGAGTTAAGTACCTCTTGTTGTGTCAGTAGGTCATGTAACTATTTTTGGATCGTCTCATGTTCCAACTTTTGGATCTTCCCATACTCTTAACTATGGACATTCTCATGGTACATCCCATGGAACACCTTATGGAGCTTCTCATCGACATTCGTATGGACCGACCGCACTATGGACAAAACTATCAACCGTATGGGTACGGGTATCAACAACCTGCTTACTCTTCAATTTATGGCTTTATAATGCCTCATAATCAAGGTACCCCACATCATAATGCTTTATAACAACACTCGATGGATCTATATTGCTCGATCAACTATTTAAAATCTAGAAATCCAACCCCATTACTACAATATTTTCTACAATTGAAATTTTCTCTAGGTTAAACCCTTTCATCCAACAGGGGACATCATATGCCTTTCTTATATGTTGTACAATTAGCTCTGAGTCTCAAAACATTGAGATGTTTGAAATGCCCATTTTTCTTGCTACCTCCAATCCTAGAATCAATGCCTCATATTCAACCACATTGTTTTTGGTGTCAGACTCTAGATTCTAAGACAAAGGGATGCACTCACTTGTGGGAGATATTAATAGTACCCTTGCTCCAATGCCTTATTAGAATATGCACCATCAAAATACATCTTCCAAAATTCATCTTCTTTATTTTGAACACGGGACAAAGGCTCCTAATCTATTTGATGGTGAGGACAATGTTCATTCGATGATAACATGCAACATCCCATGCTCTTCTTTATCTAATATATAAGGTGGTTATAAGGATGATTCAAATCGTTTACTACATAAGCTAGTTTGAATTCTCTATAGAGACTCCTTTCCTCACCTCCAAACATAATCACAGTCATGTCTAACTACATTGCTCCTCCCAGCTTCTTGGCCTATGATCTTGAAAGAAACATGCCATAGTTGTTTGTGACATGTGTGTCTACAATATCCACCATAATTATCTTTACTAGAAACTAAGATAAGACCACTACCACATACTTAATCAAACCCACACATTTTACCTTCTTGGAATCAAAAGAGTATAGGTCATGATAGGGTCTAGTGATTTCTAGTCCCAACTTCTCCATCACAATTTTGGGTATAAGGTTATGAGAGGCCCATGAATACAACACACAATTATGTAGGAGATTATAATGCACATTTGATGTAATATAGAAATAGGGAACAACAACATTACTTTCCTCTGAGCGTTGTCCAAACATGATAGTGGGTCTTTCATCTTACACATTTAATGTGTCATGATGAAACATTATTTCTTCCCTTTCGATATATATATTTTTTTTTTTGGTATATAGGGTGTTGTCCAATTCAACAAATGGTATTGGGATCTTGATCTTATTTAATTCATGTTCAATATTATACTTATTTCATTTCAATATGGGTCTTTTGAACTTTAGGTTGAGGGGTGTAGGTTGGAATCTTACTAGACACATGTGGCTTATCAACGGATTTTTCTACCACTTTGTTAGGTGAGGCCTTCCTCTGTGTTGGGGATTCATTGGATTTAGCCGGAGTGGGACAATGATGTAGGTCATATTTTCTATGTAATTCAGCGAGCAATGAGTTTGAAATTATTTGATATTGGGCAGTACATAGGCCAAATCCTTCATATTCCTCCCCTTCATATAATTATGATCTTAAGGATTCATGGAAATCAACTTTAGTCAAATGAACATCATCCTTCTCTTCATCAATCAACATCTTTTCTTGTGGTTCATCATATCCATCCACACGTTCCTTAACCATATTATCTATTTTTTTTCTCACAGGGGGACGAAAAGAGTGCTCTCCATTTATTCTATCTCTTTGGAATATTTGGGGATTATATGGTCTTATGAATTGATTTGAGATATAATTTCTAAATCCAATCTAAGATTTTAATAGAACCGTTTCCTTCTATTTCCATTCTAGTAATCTTATTTGACAAGTTTCTAATAATTCTAGACATCGATTTCATCTTGGCTTCAGGTGAATATTTAACTAGATTTGACGACCTTGTGTCTTCCTTATTCCATATATTATCTTTGACCTTATATTCCTTATCCATACCAATTCCCTTGATTTTACTAGCAACGGTTAAATATCCCTCTATGTCTTCTGCATCATTATATAGTATGGAAAGGGTATTAGCTCTTCCCACTCTTAGAATGATAATAAAATCATGCTCAAAGGATCCAACATAGAATTTTTTTTCTATATTTGGGGTGGGTTTAATTGAAACAACGATTTTATTATAAATTTTATTAAAACTTTCATTGAAATCACCTATGGTTTCTCCCCTCTTTCTCCTCAAGGATGAAAACTCAATCAGGTAGTATTGATGATCCTCCCCCCTCCCCCACTACTCCATGAAGGTTTGTTCTAATTCCTCCCATGTACCAATGGAAGCTAAGCTTAGATTCCTAAACCAATATCTCACATCTCTTTCCATGATCTAAATAAAGAATCTCATGAAAACATATTCATGTTGAATGTCTAGGTCCTCATTAAAGTTTTGAAAGGTGGTAAGAGGTTATTCTACTATAATCTTCTTTTCTCCATCATATTTGGGCAATAATATCAAGTAATGATCAAGCATGAGGTTTATATTTGTTGGTATATTTAGAGGTCCATTTCTGGTTGCTACCCAAGGGATTACTTTGGGTGGTGGTGGTGGATTCTCGCATATCCCATACATTAGATGTTGTCTAATGTGATTGATAGATTAGGGTGTAAGGGGAACTCTTGTGCTTTGGGTTTGGGTTTTAGTTTGAGGAGTAACACGTGGAAGTATTAAAGGCTGGTTCAAATCTGTTATATTTTTATCTTTTAATCAATAAGATCCAAGATCTTATATGAGAGAATGACACGCACAACAATAATCACAAAATACAAGAGACACAAAGATTTTTCCTCGGGGAAACCATAAAGGAGGAAACCTTGCAACTTCCTTAGAGATAGAATGAGCACCAATAGCAAAATTAAAACCCAAAAGTACAAAGATGATCTCCGACAGTTGTTTTCTCCCTCACTTGTTCGAGCTACTCCTCTCTCACTCATGAGCTATTGTTGAGTGAGTGCGTGTCTCAAATAGAGAGGCTCACTCTCTATTTATACTTAATTTCCACTTGACTTTCTTCCCTACATGGCCAGCTTCTCTAGGAGAGTCTAATAACCCTATTACAACTTAACTTTGGGGTCTAATGCCGTGACATACAATGTAGGGTTAACCTAAATGACTTTAAATGACTTAATTATATTAATGACTCTCCCGATAGGAGGAACAAACATCTACGTCGGGGTACAATGAAATACAACATGAAATGTACAAGTGAATACATTCCGAAGTTACAAATACATCAACACTCCCTCTTAACTAGGAAGGTATTCTCTTGACACAATTCATCAGCACAAGTATTCATCACTAGATCATCATCAAAGTGGGATCACCATCATCATTGCTGATGCTATCTCGAGAAAATGGTGCTATCTCTCAAGTCTACTTGTCATAGGAAGTTCTACAAAGCCAACCCTTTTTCATGTTGGATGTAGGCCTAGCCTCCATGTAGGTCTTCATCATCTCTGCGCGCAAGCCATAAAGTAGGTACATCCTAGGACTTATTATATGCCTCTTGTAAAACCTACAAGATTTCCCAGGACTGATTATATGCCACCGCAAAACTTGAAGGAGAATCCCAGGACTGATTACATGCCTTGTAACACTTGTGTTATGTGTATCTGGGTTGTGCTCCATGTGACGATGAGATGATCTAAAGATGATGAGGATGTTTTGGGTGTTATAATGTCTAAATTAATCCACCTATTCTTTAATTATCAACCGGGGTTGGTAATCTTAGAGTTGACACAAAATATATGTGAAGGTAGAGAGTGTCGTGTAAATATTTTAACAAACAAAAGATTGAAAGATCTTTCAAAATGAAAAACTGAGTCAAACTTCCTAAAAATGCAATTAAGGTAACTAAACTGAGATAAAATATTAACTAAACAAATAACCTATCTTATAACTTTGGATTGAAAAGGATATAATCAGCAACTTACTTATTCAAACAGAAAACTAAAGTGCAAGGAAGACTTAACTTATAAGCAACTAGAAAAACTTAATAGATAAAACTTAATAAGGAAAACTTAAATAAAAGAAGCAAGTAGAAAACTTAATAAAGAAATATCTTTAGGTTTTGTCCTACAAGTTCTTTCAACAATAACACAATCATAAAAATACAACCTAAAGACATACTAAGGAAAACACTAAATCTCGCAAGTAAACAAATAAATCAATTCAAAAGGAATAGACACAAAACCATACAACCATAAGACAAAATCAGAAACAAAACTTAATAATAACTTAAACTACGTTCAAAGTAAAAGAAGTAAGGAAAATCATAAAACTAATAAATAATTTAAAACAACTAAACTTTAACTTAAATGTTAAACAAAACTATTATTTAACTATTACAGACAAAGCATAATTCAAACATCAACAAAACAGAATTGAAAACAATCTTAAAATTCATAAAAAACACAAAAAAACAGAACTAAGGGTTGAATGGCAGGCTGAACTGTGGGTTTGAAAGGGTGGCTGAATAACAGACTGAACAGGCTGTCTGAATGACAGGCTACACAGTAAAAATGGTAAAAACTAAGCTAAATGAACTAATCTTCAGCTAAAGCCACACAGATGTAATTCTAATGCATTGGAACAATAAATAAACCTATTTAATAGCAAATTAACCTTAAAATAATTCATGAACAAAAGGAATCATTTACATATTAAACTAATAAATAAACTGGAAATTAACTTGCATAAATCCAAAATAGGAAAGGAAATAATAGAATTGAATCTATTCTAAATTCATGAAAACAACTTATTCTATATTCTTGAAAACAAAGACTGAAAGTAATGCTGGAAATGAAAATAATTGAAAACAAAATGACTAAAAGCAAATAACTAAAAGCAAGCTATGCGCGCATCTAACTAATTAACTTTCGAAATAAAACTAAGTTAATGTCTTGCAGAAAACAAATAGAATAGCATTTACTATAATCTACTGGAAACAAACTAGAAATTAAACTAGACTAGCTAAAACAAAAAAGAAACTAAGCTAAACAAAGAAAATGAACCTCTAGTTGATGAGGGGCCCTCTCAGCAATCAGGAGTGATGCCTGGATAACTTCTACTTAAATGCAATCTTCAACAACAATGCATACAACTCTTTATTCAGATGGTGGAACATAAATACAAAGTTCAAGAGTAAATTGCAGCAAGAACTCTTCTCCTGACTCTACTAACTAATTGATTTTCTAGCTAGCTTTAGCTCTCTCACAAAGGTTGCTTGATATAATGATTTATAGGGATGAGCAAGTTGACCCTTTAGAGGTCGAATGCTCTCTAAATTTAGCCGATCTTTAAAGCATTTAATTGACCACAGGCCAAAGCATAAGTATTTTCCTTCTTCAACGCGAACAGTCTTCATATGTGGCGCACAGGCTTCTCTTTAGCATGAATGATCTATAGAGGTGGTGCATGAGTTCCTTTCTGAGCGCAGCAGGTGACTGATGGCGAACAGAGGATATCGTAGTGGTGCATCTTCTAGGACATGAGTTGAATACATCAATCCAACGCGTGGATGGTTGATGTGGTGGCAAGTAAAGGAGAACGCAGGCTAGCAAACACTCTAGAACATAGCTTCATCACCCAAACGCATGGATAACCATATCATTTTTAGTTGTTTCACATTTTAAATGGCCGAAATTAATTCTTAGCAGTGTGTAGTCTGATGGGTGATCTTGACGGTGTGTTGAACGGAAGGCTGGGACGTGAGCTGGATATGCTGGGCGTTTATCTAGGGTGAACGGATTATCTATTTGCTGGCGTGCTTCAGGACTGGAGTCTATAGCAACACCTTTTGACATCTGGAAAATCACCAACGAGTTTCATGCAATGGGCTAAATGACGAGCTAGATGTCGAGCTGGACATGCTGTGCGAAAAGCAAGCTAAATGTGTTTTGCGTATTAACTTGGCCCAAGAATATTATAAAACCTGCAAACGATTATACAAACCAATTAATACATCAAATATGCTTTAATAATGTTATTTTTTATTGATTAAACCATAAAAATGATAATAATAAAATAATTTCATATAAACCTTAAAAGCACTCATACATGAGGTTGAATAATGATCTACGTGTCATAAAATATACAAAAGATAATAAAATATATGGTTAAATGAGTATTTTATTTGCCAAAAATGGTAACAAATCTAGGATCAACAGGATGATTGTCACATGGAGCACAGCCCAGATACACATAACACAACACTTACATCAATGACCATGGGAGGCCCAACCTACCACCATGTCGGAAAGGATCTCAGCACTTACATCAACAACCATGGGAGGCCTAGCTTGCCACCATGTCGAAAAGGATCAGAACTTACATCAACAACCATGGGAATCCAATCCTACCACCATGTTGAAAAGGCTCTCATCACTTACATCAATGACCATGGGAGGGCCAACCTGCCACGATGTCGGAAAGGCTCTCAGTACTTACATCAACGACCATGGGAGGCCTAACCTACCACTATGTTGGAAAGGCTCTCAACAGTTACATCAACAACCATGGGAGGCCCAACCCACAATCATGTCGGAAAGGCTCATGTGTATCTACGTCTTCTGGACTCATCACGTCTCGTTGGAGGGAACCTTGATCTGAAGAACACCAAGATTCTCTCTAAAGTACTCAAAAATCACTATGGCTAATGGCTTGGTCAATACATCAACTATCTACTCATCCATCACAACATACTGGAGCTTCACTACTCCTCTCTCCACCATATCCCTGATATAGTGATACTTGATCTAGATATGCTTCAACTTGTCATGGAACACCGGGTTCTTCGACAACTTCACACAACTCTGGCTGTCACAATATATAAAAGTAGCATCCAACTAGAGATCAAACAAATCATACAATAGCTTCCTTAGCCACACTACCTCACAACTGGCCAAACAATATGCAACATACTATGCTTTGGCTATACTCAGTGCTACGCAGGACTGCTTCCTGATAAACCAAGAGATCACACATGATCCCATACTAAAGCAACACCCTAAAGTTCTCTTCCTGTCAATGGTACTACCTTCCCAATCTAAATCCACATAACCCTCCAGGTTAATCTTCTGATTCACCTCGTACTTGAGCCCATAATCAACTATACCCTTCAGGTACCTTAGAATATGGTTTGTAGCAATCGGGTGAACATGTCTTGGATCCGTCAGGTACATCAAGGATCCAATCATCTGACGATACATCGCAGCATCAACCGACTCTGATGAAGAATCACTCAATAGCTTTAGGTTTGATGCCATAGGTGTGGCCATGGCCTTGTAGTCCATCATATCAAACCTCTTCAGTATCTCCACTGCATACTTACCTTGTCCAAGGGAGATTCCATCCGCACTTTGCCACACCTCCATGCCTAGAAAGCAGTGCATCATCCCCAAGTCCTTCATCTCGAACTCAGTAGCAAGCTTCCTCTTCATGTCATCAATCAACCCATCCTCACATGTCACAAATAGGTCATCTACATACAGTAGGAGTATCATTGGGTTCTGTTCCTCAACCTTGTAGTAAAGGTTGGAATCCGCTTTACTCTTGGTAAAGCCCAAACTAGTCAGGAAGCTGTCAATCCTATCATACCATGTCCTGGGTTCCTGTTTCAAACCGTACAAGGCCTTATTCAATTTGCACATGTCTCAAGTCCGAGTGGTTGCTCCACATACACTTCCTCTTCCACTACACCATTCAAGAACGTGATCTTGACATCCATCTGATGTATCTTCCATTTCATCACTGCAGCCAGAGCAAGTACTAATCTGATGGAAGTGTATTAGACTACAGGTGTAAACGTTTATTCATAGTCTATCCCTTCCTTATGGGAGAATTCACATGCCACAAATATCACTTTATATTTCTCTATGTTGCCATCTGCAGCATGCTTGATCTTGTAGATCCACTTGGAAGTCACAATAGACTTCCCTTCTGGTCTCAGGACGACATCCCAGACATCATTCTTCATGATCGACTGGTACTCCTCGATCATAGCATCCTTCCATTATTTCTTTTCTTCCGCTTCTTCATAGTTGGAAGGTTCTTTATAAATGATGTCACACAGTAGGGCTACATAACTAGAGTATGGCCTAGGTCTCTTCCTTTCTTTGTGTATTCCTTCTAGAGCTCCATATATTTCTGCACCTAGGATAGCCTTTCGTACCCATGCTAGTTTCCTCTTGTAATACTTATTCTCATGGGGTGGATCTACAGGTTCCTGAGGTTCTTCCATTTCCCAATATTCTTTTGGAGTTTCTTCATTCATTGTTGTATCTCAGATCCTGGGCACTTTTGTTTCTTCAAGGTATTCAACAGGTCTCTTTCTGGATTTGTTGTAAGTTGAGTCTTCATCAAATTTCATGTCCCTGTTGATGTCGATCTTATTGAATCTTGGGAAATATATTCTGCAAGCCTTTGATCTTTCACTATACCCCACAAATATACCCTTATTTCCCGAAGAATCTAACTTCGTCCTCTTTTCTTTCGGAATGTGTATGTACACTGAGAAGCCAAATATTCTGAGATGGCTAACTTCTAGTTTCTTTCCAGAGAAGACTTCTTCTGGTGTCTTGTTCTCAAGTACTCTATGCGGAGTACGATTCTGTACATGGCACAAGTTTATTAGTAGCTTCTACCCATAGATGCGTAGGAAGATCCTGATCATGAAGCATTTCCTTTAGTGCTTCCATAATCGTTCTATTCTTCCTTTCTGCAAACCAATTATGTTGTGGATTATATGGAGTGGTCAACTCCCTCTTAATCCCCGACTCTCTGCATAATTCCTTGAATTCATTTGATGTGAATTCTCTGCCATTGTTTGATTGAAAGGTCTTTATTTTCTTCTCTGTGTGGCTCACGATCAAGGCTTTGAATTCCTTGAACTTACTGAATACTTCATCCTTTCTTTTCAAGAAATATATCCATGTCTTCCTAGAAAAAACATCAATGAAAGAAACATAATATACGTACCCACTAAATGAACTGGATGACATCGGAATGGATAATTTCCAAGATTAATTTTTCCTTGCTCTCGCTACTTCGAAATGTCTTGTTTGTGTTCTTTCCCTTCACCAATCCTTTCCAAAGGACTTCATGCTTTTCCTGCATTTATGGAATACCTTCAACAACTTTGCTTGCAAGTGGTAGTGTCCTATAGTGCACATGTGTAGGCCTTCTATTCCAAAGTTCACTTGGCTCTACTGAGTCATGAACCAATGCTTGTTCTGGTTGTCCCTTTAATTTTTATAAGCCTCCCTCTTTCTCTCCAATCACTACTACAACATCTATAGTATTTCCCTTTGGCCACATAAGGACTTGGCCATCTAGAAATGTAACCCTCATACCTTTTGCATCCAATGCATATACGAAGAGAAGATTCTAGCTTATAGAAAGCTTCACCACTTCCTTTTATAGGGTACTGGTAGTCATCCCCAAGTTTCACTTTCTGAGGTGACTCATGTTTGGATAGATTCAAAAAGGATTCTTTAAATCTTGTCATATGCTTTGAAGCCCCACTTTCTACGAGCCAATCATTGCTTCCATGTGTAACAGTTCCTGTGAGGGAAGAAATCAAAACATTCTCTTCATTGCTTGAAGAATCTTCACTTTCTTCTTTGACTCTCTTCCTGGGAGGTTCATCATCCTATGTGGTATGAGCATGGTGTCTTCTTTTGTTTTCCTTCTTCTTGTGAGAGCCACCTTTATTTCTAGGACAATCTCTGGCGAAGTGTTCTTTCTCATCACATGTATAGCATCTGACATTAGATAGATCTCTGCTAGAAATTATAGGGTTATCTTTCTGATTCTTGTGTGGATGCTTACCTTTCTTGAGATGATAGTGCCCCCTTTTTATTTTCTTGGTGTGTTATGTGAGATCTTGATATTCATTTCTCATCTTTTCTTCTCAATCTACTATTCGAGCTTATTCTTGTGAGCATTCCTCCCACATCCTACTGAAAGTGATTAACTTTCTTCTAGCACAAATCCCTTGAATAAAGGAGTCTCATGCCCTAGGGAGACCATTCAATGTGGTCATCACAATTTCTCCATTCTCTACTTCTTCTTCCATAGCTTCAAGTTATTCTTTGATTTGAGAGACCCTTGTAAAGTATGATTGTATGGTCTTTGCATTCAGGATCTTTGCATTCTTCAACTGATTTCACAAAGTCATCTTCCGATTTATATTATTCCCTTCAAATATCTTGGTCAAGGAATCAAACATCTCTTTAGGTGTCTTTAAGGAAGACACATGTGGTATAAGGTGATCCTTGATAGAATCAACAATAATACTATTTCCCTTGACCAAGTTCTTCTTTTGTAAGGCTTTAACCTCATCTCCCTCTGGAACTGGAACCTCTCCACTTATGTAGGTGTCTAATTCATTTTCTTCAAGAACAAGTGAAATCCTATACTTCCATGCTTGAAAGTTATCAAATCCTTTAATCTTTTCATCAAGCTTGGTGTGATGAGACATCCTTAGTGAGAACCTCAAATGTAAATACAAAATATTTAGATCTTACCAATTTGAGATGCTCGAACTGGGTCTGGAGCTAATCTTTTGCAGTGTTGATTTTCTGGTCTGGGGTCAAATTAGTGTTTGACTTTCCTAGAGTTTACCCAACCAAAAATTTCGATCTTGGTCTCTAAATTTCTATTTTGAGGAGGAGAGAAATCCTATGTTGGGATCACTCAAAATTCCACTTCTATGAAAATCCTTAATTTCCCGCAGCAGTGACAGGACAAAAACTGAAAAATGCCCGGAATCAAATTCTGGTTCGACAGGAATATGCGCCCTTCATAGGAGATTTAACCTAGCCTCATTTTGCTAATGATTTGTGGAGAGAAACACAAAAATCAAGAAGCCCTAGCTTCTCTAGTTGCATAGTGTCTTCTTCTCAGGTTATCTCTAATACCATGTTAGATTTGTATCATTTAATCAATATGATCTAGGATCTTATCTGAGAGAATAAAATGCACAAGAATAATCACAAGAGACAAGAGACACAAATATTTTTCCTCGGGGAAACCATAAAGGAGAAAACCTCATAACTTCCTTAGAGATAGAATGAGCACCAATAGAAAAAGTAAAACCCAAAAGTACAAAGATGATATCCGACAACTGTTATCTCTCTCACTTGTGCGAGCTACTCCTCTCTCACTCATGCACTATTGTTGAGTGAGTGTGTGTCTCAAATAGAGAGGCTCACTCTCTATTTATACTTAATTTCCACTTGAATTTCTTCCCTACAGGGCTGACTTCTCTAGGAGAGTCTAATAACTCTATTACAACTTAACTCTGGGTCTAATTCCCTGACATACAATGGAGGGTTAAACTCAATGAATTTACATGACTTAATTATATTAATTACTCTCCCAATCGGAGGAACAAACATCTCCGTCGGGGTAAAATGAAATACAATATGAAATATACAAGTGAATACATTCCAAAGTTACAAATACATCAACAAAATCTAGGAGAGAGCGAGTATGAATCTAAGGTACTGAATGAGTATAAACATAATGGGGGTCTTGATTTTCAAATCCAAAAGGAGCAAAATTACGGGACACAAAATTACCTGGAGATGTTGCAACTTGTTTTTATCTAGAATTAATCTCAGTGGAAAACTTCTTTAGATTTAGAAGAACAGGAAAATCTTCAAGATTTCGATTGCTCTGAGTATGTCTCCTTTAAGAAGGCAGATTTGTAATCAATTGAGTTTCCAAGTCCATCACAACCAAGAACTGAGACCCATTCATTACTAGGATTTAGTGAAAACATTTGTTGTTAATACCCAAGGAACAATAACTTCACTTCTTTGATCCCTAAAAATGGCACCATTTTCATGTTGTAACCTTTGAGGTATCCTAGGACGTAATTTAGGATACGCTAAAGCATGATCAAAACCTAGTTTAGGCATTTGAGCTAATACTTAACTAGAGGGGGCTCCCTCACTTATATTTATATCAATTTAACTGCCTTGAGGAATTCAAAGTAGTTAGTAGACCAATAAAAAAACCATGTGTAATTCAAAGTGAAATATGCGTGTGGAAACAGGTTGATATTATGGATTTGTTTCTTCCAAATTCATATAGTCACTACAAAGGAATATGGCAGTAGATATAGAATTTATTTATATGGAGGCATCACATGTGCATGCACATGCATTTAGATATCATGTAATTATGATGGTAATGAAAGTGAAAGAAAGAATCGTTGAGCATTAAATATTTGTATATGAGACAAAATCCATTCAAGGGTTGTTTACTATCAGTAAAATAAACACTTAACATACATTCATTTCCATAAAGACTTTGTAGGGAATAAAATCCAAATATTTCCTAAGTTTTCTATTATGCAAGATATCAAATACAAAATTTTGGGATGCAATGGATTAAAACAGTGAAGAAGGCACAAACTGATACATAAGCAAGGATGAATCTCCAACTAAAATAAACTCAAATCTCTCATGTTGCACCCAATTAATTTTACATCTCATGAGGACTCATAACACAAACCCTACTTCTTTCCCTAATCAACCATCCCCCCTTTTACTAGTTTCGTTGCTCCTTTTTTATAATAAGCACCACCTCTCATCTTATTCTCATAGTCACTGTCTTAGGAAATCAATGCTTTGGATTTCGGCTTTCCATGTTATTAATAATTCAACCAGCTTATTCAATGATACATTTATGATTTTGATACTTTTGGCTATTGATTAAATAACCCCCATACTCCTTTATGCTACTCTATACAGTCGGTGCCAAGTTTTTAATTTGTTTGAGGAGACGTATTCCAGCTTCGCCATATATAATCTTGTAGAATACTAAACATGGAATGGTTCTAAGCCATAATTTAGGTGTCTCAAAAAATGAAACGATTTGACAAATAGAGGTGATGAAATTCTCTCCATGTCTAGCCAAGGCCATGTCTAAAATTATCAAACATAAGTCTTCGAAAGTGTTATCAAAATAGGGCCTCCACAAATATTTTGAATAATTTGTGAAACAATCCAATGATGTTAGCATGAAAACATCACTAACATCTTGGTAGTTAGATGGATACGTGGCATGCTCTAGTTGATTTCCATAGTGATTATCTATCGATTTGAGGTCTTGGTGGTTGAATTATAAGTTTCTGTAATTTGAATTATGTAGATCATTGGTCGCACCTCCACATGCCTTTATCGAGTCTCTAACATGAGCATAAACTTATACCTTTTCCAGGATTCTCTCCCAAGATTTCAAACGTGATATCTCCTTTTTCACTTGTAATGTCCCGGTTTTGATCCCGTTACATTAGATGTATATGAAGTATAAATTGTAAATGATCAGGGTGTGGAGCTAAAGGCCAAGGCCCCACCATTGATCGGTTATGTTATGTTTTGGATTTGAATTGTCACCGATGGTATATCGGGGCATGCGGCATATATTATGATGGTCATCATGTAAATATGCATCTATAATTAAAAATGAACCCGACCAGCTATGATCGCGGCAACTAAAATGAGAAAGGGGCATGATTTTCACAAGGATAGGGGTGGGGGAAATTGTCAACCTTGGCCAATGAGAGAAAAACCCATATGTCTTCTTCCTTTGTTTTATTCCAACCACTTTCATTAAGAAAGGCTGCTGGTGGTTGAGGCAGTTATGGTCTTGGAAGTGGGGTTGTAGGACTGTCAGTCCTCACCCACACGCACACTCTACCCACGATTTTGTTGTTCATCCTCTCACGCAAATCTTCTTCTCTCCACGACTGTGCTAAAGGCTCACGCACTTCCAATTTTCGCGTCCTTCCTGTTATTTGTTCATCCACGGAAAAAAAATGGAGCTGTTTTTCCTCACGCAGGACCTCCATTGTCTGTTCATTCCTCACAGGGTCGGATTGTTTTCCACGCACAGGATTTTCCTGGTTTTTATCCACGTATTTTTCCTCTGCGGATCTACGGATGGTTTGGCTATATTCTTCCCTCACGGACTGATTCGTGGGTCCTGTGTTGTCGTTTTCATTCACGCCCAGGCTGGGGAACTATAATCTCTTTCCCAGCATGGTCTATGTATGTTTTCCCGGCGACTTCATTGCCCAAGGACGGGTTGAGTTTTCCCCATGTTGTGAGCTGTGTCCACTGATGCATTTCGGGGGCTGTTAATTTCCCCAGGCCATGAGTTGTGTTTGCTGTTACGTTTGGGGATTGCTGTAGATGGTTTGAAGTATTTTCCCTGTTTAAGCTGTGATAGCTAATTGATTGCATACATGCAATGGTTGGTCTTCAGACTATGTAAGGAGTAGGGATGGGGGCTTGGTTTGCTTGATAAACCTGGTGGTTGGAAACCACACAGACAGAGCTAAAGGGCTGGCCTTCTTCTCCATCACCCCTGAATAGCACTAGAAGGGAATACAGGGCCTGAGGGACTGTGTAGCAGAGAAGGGACTGATTCCTTGTGTTGGGTGTGTTTGGGTGTCTTAGAGGTCAGGCTAGTTCTGGTGTAGGTGTTATTGGCTCTGTGATGAGCTCACCAGCTTAGCATTTAGCCTTTCCCACTCCTTGATGGCCTAATAAACCCAACTGTGTTGGCTTGGCTATGTTTTGTATATCCCTGGCTATGTGTAAGCCTGCTAGTTCCCTTATTCCTTGGAGAATCATGCCCAGCTCGGGGGTGGCAGCGCTGCTGAGAGATTAAGGAGCATGTTGGCCTATGGTTGGGTGGAACGTTGCAGCGACGTAGCTGGTTGCGAATCGAGTTCATCATAAGATAAGTGATTTTTTCCATTTTACTTCTACAACTGTAAATTCTGTTAATGAAAATGATGAACATGTTAAATGAATGCTTGCTTAAATGTATGATGTTTCCGCTGTGCCTAATAGATGTTTGCATCTGTGCATGATAAATGTTCATGTGTGTATGTTTAAGCATTATGTTTTAGCAATTTTTTGAATGCACATGTTCATGGGACTCTTAGCCCGGGTGGATAAAGCTTGAGTCGCGTCCTCCTCGCCGGTCGAAGGCATGGGGACGTGAAATCACTAATTAATCACTTTTATGGGTTTGCTAGTCTATGGGGGGACATCAGGAGAACTATTTTATGGGCTGACATTTTGGACCCAAGGTTTTGGACCTGGAGTCATTCTTCATGCAACCTTATAAATCGGTGGGTGCACATCATTACATTGAAAACTCTAGTAGATTCATTTTATGGGCCCGATGTTTTTCTATTCCAACGTTGGCATAGTCACTTCAACATCAAAATGTTGGAACATCACATAGATATTTGTAACACTTCTTCCTAAGGTTTTACTAGACAACATGGGTCCCACTACCTAGGGTGCAGAAACATCAAAATTAGAACATTACACCTTCATTTGAGAACTTTAACTTTGCATCTCAACATGTGAACTATGATGATTTCTTTGTCATTTATCTTAATTCATATAGACGGCTAGACTAGGCTCGCTTGATCTTTTCTTGGCTTCTCCTTCCTACAACTTTGAACTCCTTAAACAAATGATTGTTTTAACCATGGGATCTTGTTGAGGCCTGGAAAATCGTAGGTAACAACAGCTAGGGATTCTCCCCAGTAAACATTCCCAACTAGCCCGTTACTATTTGGTATGGGGAATCCGTCCAGTTTACGGTCCGGCTACTGTAGGTCAAGTAGCAAAATACAAGGTTTTACCGGTTACGGCCCGGTCCACTGTGTATATTTTTAGTTTTTTGAATTTAAGTATGATATGCAAGTTCCTATCTAAGAATGCAAATTGATAGAGAATATGAGGAGCGGTCACAATGTGATGCGCAGGTTCTTACCTCTCCTCTTAACTCTCTCGCATCTAAATCATACACATCAAGAAACTAAAACTAACCATCTAACCTATCCCTAGGGAGCAAGATTATCATTTATCAATGAGTAATGTATTTCTGTGCATGCATTAAGAAAAATCACAGATAGTTGTTACTTAATTCACAACACATGAACATTAATAGATATATAAACAACAAGATAGCTCATTGTTTATGAAAAACTTTCATTACTTATAGTGGAAATTTCATAGAATAAACTAGAGCGCATTCATAACAAGAACATAGGTTCAAAGAGTTAGAACGATCTCATAGTTAATGGACACAAAGCTGAAAACGAAATAGTTCACATTCAACAAATCCATAGCACAGCATTTGAAATCTTCCACCAAGATTTCTCCAACAGGAAAATTGTAATTCTTTATTTCAAAAGGAAATAGTTCTTCTTACAATATACTCTCACAAATCTATCTGGGAAAAATTCCTTTGTTCTATCTAACTCTCCTATATTTATACCAAAACAGCAAAACCTTTGGGCTGCCCCTGTGACCTTTGAGCTCCCCCCCAACCATTTAATCTCACAATTTTGCCTTTTAGTGAGTGTTGTATAATACATTACATTAAATTAAAATTTAATAGAACTTTTATAAAGAGATACCAGCTTGGTTGTTGATAAACTTTTCCCAAGCCTGGGCCTCACTGCTATCGATCTGTTGAGATCTCAGACCCTTACTTTCTTCTTCTCTTTCTTCATCTCTGCTTCTTCATTTTATTTCTCTTTCTTCCTTGCTACCTCCTTTCTTCTGCTTTGTCATCTAGACATATCTTCTCTACAGCAGCAATCACCCTATCATGAATAACCAAAAAAAACTGTATCAGTCCATTTACCTTCTCCGTATGCATTTTGTAAAATAAACTATATACAGTGTTAATGCATGAAAAGAAAAAAATGACAAAACAAAGAAATCCTGTGAGTTTGTGTCTTGAAATCTACTAAATCCATTGTCCAAACTAAAATCACAAGCTCAATAAAAAGATTGTTTACCTCACTCCAGGCCACATCTAGACTAACTCGAAATCATGAAAGCATAAATCATAACAATGTAACCGCCAAATCTGAACCCTAAATTGTGCTCTTCATCTCGAAGAAACTTAGAATCGACCAAAACCCACGGAAAAAATTCGCCATCATCAAAATAGAGTAAAAGCAGACAAAAAGGCAGGAAAAACCTTCTCAGCGAGCAGAACTACTAAGCATCGAGTGAAAACAAAACTCTCATCGACAGGCGGAAGCCTTATATGTCGGATGGTTAATTCACTAAGCCGCCGCAACGATGGAAGACAGACAAACTATGGGCTCTGTGACCAACTGAAAACATCGCCGATCGGAAGAACTAAGGAATACGAAAGAATAGTCCTATTCATAGCCGCAACGACGGACATCGAACAAAATATGGGTCCCGCGAGACTATTAAGTCAATCAACGTCGGATACCTTTAACGCTAAGTGTCGGGGCTATAACCACTAATGCATCGGCATGTTAGTTCACTATGCAACCGCAATGGCGGAAGATGGACTGACTACGGCTTCCGGATCACAAAATGATCGGCGGTCGAAAGCTGTAATGACTAAGTATTGGCGATTAGAAACACTAACATCGGGCAGATAGTTGAAAAAGTAGCTGCAATGGTGGAAGTCATATGTACTAAGGGTTCCGCAGCAATAGAAAACATCAGCGATCGAAAGAACTAAAGCTAAAGGTTGGAGCTCAGAACCACTAATCATCAGTGAGATAGTTCACTAAAAGACTGCAACGACAGAAGTAATATAGACTAAGGGTTCCGCAGCAATAGAAAACATCGATGATTGGAAGAAATAAGGACTATGGATCGATGAGTTTAGAACTAAGCATCTCCGCAGTGTCGACGAGACAAACAACAAGGCCTCCGAAATGGCAGCGTCGCTCCAGACTAGAATTCCGACTATGATAAAACAAAAACGCCAAAAGTCAAAAGTAATAGTTTTTTGAAAAATAAACAAAGGATAAAAAACCCATCAGAGAAAAACATGACTTTCCATCGGGACATTCATGCCTTGGCTTTCACAACGGCGGTTGCGTAGAGAACTATGGCCTCGATTCACCATTCAAAAGACTTCCGACAATGAAAACAAAAATATATCATCGCAAAGAAAAATGTTTGAACCAATAAAACCACGCATTGACGAAAGTAAGAACTGTCCATCGGCCCATTCGCTATTTGTCCTTTGAAACGGCAGTTGCATAGATAACTAAAGCTCCGATTCAAACTTCGATTTCCCTCTGATAGCAATAAAACCAACCATCAAAAATTCAAAGAAAAGTTAAGTGTTCAAAATATTCTTGGCTGGGCAGCAATTAAATCAGTTCGTTTAACCTCTGAAACAGCGGCGGCATAGATAAGTAAAGTTCCAACTCAAACTTCAACTGACTTTTGATAGTGCTAAAACAAACTCCATAATCAAAAGCTTTGGCTAGACAATGGCAAATTTAGAGCATCCAACTTCTGAAATGAAGGAAACAATTGACCTCAATTCAAACTCAAACAACCCAAATTTGTAGCAGAGGGAAAAAACCAGAGTTCAGGAAACCAAATAAATCAAGGCAAGATAAAATCAAAAGGAGTGTCCAAAAATTTTCAAAAATTTGGGAAAAAAGTTACAGCTACAACAGATCTATAGTTGTAACTTATTTATCTTCATTAATACCATGGAAAGGCCCATTTATCCTTGAAACTTTGTGAATGCTCTTGTAGTTGTGATTTCATTACCAACATAACTGCTTAAAATGATACACACACTAATCAACATGGCTCCAGAATCTAAAATTTGTATGAACAAAGGAATAATTACAATTGTTCTTACCTTCTTACATGCAATGAAAAAGGAGGAGTATCTTCTTAAAATATAAACAAAGTTATTGAATGAAAAGATGAATTTCTTTAGAGAGACATTACGGAACCAAAAAATAAAGTTTCACTTGGCGATTGTGAGTTCGAATTATTTTGATTTGATGAATCTAAATTTACTAAAACATTAAAGGAATAATTGGGTTATGAACTTAAACATAAAGAAGATTAGTTGGATGACACCGCTACAACAACTGATGACATCAAGGAATATGAGGATAATCCAGATCATATTGTTAGACCTTAGGAAGAGTTGTAGTTGAAAAAAAAAATATATGTCTTGGGATATGTAAAGGATCATAATAACTTCTTTTATATTCCTAATTATTACAATTAAACAATTACAGTTTCCAGTGGAGGTTTTTGGATGTTTTTGATTGGAAGAGGGAACATGATGATCATGATAAGCACCATGTACAAAATGATTAGGCTAATGATATAGATCATGATGTTGATGAAATTGAGGATGATCAAGATGATGATCATGTAGTTCATGATGATCATAATGTTTAAAATGCAGTTAAGGTAGTTATTGATGATGATGTAGTTTTTGAGGATGTTGATATTGTTCCAAGTATTTTGGATTTATTGATTGATGATGATTAATTGGACAAAACTATTCTATAGTGCCAACATTTCTAACAAATTGGCCATGATGAATCAAACTATTTTGATCTTCACTCATGTAGTTTTTGTTGCAAGACAAATCACTTCTTAGACATGTATCAGTAGTAGAAGAATAAGCAATGAAAACATGCAAACTTTTGATGGATGAATACTTGGCATTGGATTTTAGAATCCAAGTAATTGGAGAGATATTATCAATAGGTTCATATACATGTTCAAATGTGTTTATGAGGATCAATTTCTACAATAGATGGTTATGAATATTTTTTATTTGTTGGTTTCATGGCATGGCTAGGGCCCACGTGAATTGTCTCTTGAGTTGAAGATTTGAGTCTGCTGACTCTACTCAAAGATAGTGTGATTACCCCTTTTCAAGTTGAGTGGGAGTGCATATAATTATACCAACTTCTCACTTTTCAGTTGACAGAGGAAATATTGTTGAGGTTGTTGACTTCAAGTTTCGAAGTCTATTCATTGAATGGAAGGATACAAATTATTTTGATGGATACAAGGATTGATTACAGGTTATTATAGCTTATTCAATATGGTTATTTTGGGATTGATTCTACTAATGGATTATGGATTATGGTATAATTTAGATTCATCAAATTGATCTTCAGTGGACTTTCATCGAGAAAATTTAGCACTTGGCATATTTTGGTGATTCAATAGTGATTTTGATGGATATGGATGGATGGATGACTTGACACATTTTGACATTTGATGGATTTCAAGCACTTTGTGAATTTGATGGTGGTTTGACACTTTGATGGCAGTTTGACATTTTGATCAAAAGATTTGGATTTAGGATTTGAGAAATTATTAGTGATTGACGTGGTTTACTACTCGTGGGATTTTTCAAATATACGTTTTAGATGTTATTCGACGCTTTTTTATGTCAGGTATTTTTTGGAATTTTTTTATGTGTTGATTTCATATAGCAATTTTGTGAACTTATTTTTTCACTTGATATTATTTGGACTTTACAAAGTTGATATTTGGATCCAGTAGATGACAAATGAATCTTCTGCATTTGTGCTTGGTGCATTTAGTTTTGTTAGTATTTTTCAAGTTATGGGATGTGTTGGACTTGAAGCCAATTTAGTTCTCATCAGAGTTTTCTTTCTCGAGTTTTTTGTTCACTTCAATGAATTTATCTAGGTTTATCTATATCATTTGTTGCAAAATAAGTTTTCTAGACTTGGTTTTAGCATCCATTTTTGTTAGTTTTCAAGTAATCTTCATCGACACTCATGAGGTTTCAGACCATGGGTTACAGTTGAAGAGTTGGCTTTGTTATCATCTTTTTCACTAGTCCTTTTCACTTAGTTGGTACACTTGTATGGACTGAGGATTAAGGGAAGAATTATTACCATTATTCTCCTAATCCTAAGTCCTAGACCACCTAATGTACATCTTGGGATATAATGTCTATCCTAAGTTATTATGCACTTAGTTATGAGGACCATTATGTAGTTGACAATTATAGGTAGTTAAGGGTAAATGTTGTGTCAATGTAATCTATCTGTGAATATACAATTGAATTCAACTCTTTCCTTTTCTACCACTTCTTTAGTTTNTATATATATATATTCATGTGGTTCATAACCCCATAAGATAGATGGATCTATAAATCCACATTAATAATTCTCAAGCGAGCCATTATAAGCTCTAGGTTTGGGATCCTGACCCCAAATACCTAGAGAATTGAACCTCTAACCTTGACTACTTTTGTCTAGGACTTGAAAGAACCAACCAAATGAGCTACCCCTAGGGGCTACACACACACACACACACACACACACAGGTGCGCATGCACACACACGCACACATGCACACACTACAAATCATATTTAGATTATTCATGAAGGGATAGAAATCAAATAAATCCTCATTCCAAATTAATAGATAGATAGAAAAATGTAATATGCAATAAAATTTAATTAGAGAGAATACATAAGTAGATTTAAGATTTTCCCATGGGGGTTAGAGCAATTGGTAATGATTAATTGAGATGAGAAGTTGTAAATGGAAGGTCATGAGTTCAAATCCCTTGTGGGTACTTACACAAAAAAGTAGATCTAAAATTCATCGCCAAACACATGAACTCAAAATTTTGGTAGGGAGGCAAAATATGCTCTTTATTCATTCATTCTAGTTCTTTTACAACAACAAAAAGGTTGTGATGATACTATCAAACCCAACAATCCACAATGCTAAAAAATCCTTCTCTTTTTCTAACCTCTCTACCCTACCCTTGGTTTCCTCCTTAATCCATTGCAACCACACATGCACACTTATAGGAACTCAACTCAAAAATATCATACTCATCTCTTGTGATGTCTTTGTATATTACTATTTGTCTACAATCATTTATCTATAATCCATGAAACTAATTTTTTACTCTATCAACTTTCCAAACTATGCTTCAAACTAAAATTCTAACTATGACTTAGAAAATATTCATCTCATCATATAGGTTCTCAATGCTCTTCATTTGGTATTAGTAATGGAACCTTTATTGTCTCTTTTGAGATACCAAAGTCCACATACACATTCATTAAAGTCTTGTATAGTCTGTCTACACATTTCATGACTTGTGATAGGTGGGGTAAATTGTAGGGTGATAATAATCTTTCTAAATTTTAACTAATCCATTAACATATTCAATGCTTTATTCTTGTAATGAATACAAAAAAAGATACACATTATGCAACGTGCATTCATGTTATGGATACAAATGAATATTGAGATAATAAAACATACCAATCATTCATATAAATCATAAAGAGGAATCACCTTTGTAATAAAAGGGAATTTTATTCCATTCCCAAACAACAAAAAAATACAATGTCTCTCTTGCAACATACTAGTTTGTTTTTCCAATGTAGTACTAGATCTACAATTACTTAAGGATGTCTAGGATTATCAACTGGAAACCTATCATGTATGATCACTATGAACTAGTAAACATCTATTTTCCTAAGGATTTAAGGGACATTATACAAATTTTTATCTTGTATAATGTTTGTCCATATACAAATGCTAATTTAACATAGATAGAGATGAAAATAAAATCACTAGGTTAACCACATCTC
This sequence comes from Pseudotsuga menziesii, assembly GCA_001517045.1. NCBI lineage: Eukaryota > Viridiplantae > Streptophyta > Pinopsida > Pinales > Pinaceae > Pseudotsuga > Pseudotsuga menziesii. The sequence continues at coordinate 648,663 of LPNX010340325.1, read as the reverse complement.
TTTGTATTCTCCATGTGGTGCCATTATAGCTATTCAAATTTTGTGCTCATTTTGATCTACTTATCATCATTAGCTAAAACGAAGGGGTCGTTAAAAAGACAAAATGAAATTTAATATAGAGAATGGTTAATCTACCCTTCCATATTCCATCTTAAATGTAAAACTATTCATTTTGATATAGAAGGGTCAACTAATCCTTCCCTGTTCTTCCCCATAAAAAATATCTTCCATGATGTGTCCAATATTCTTTCTTCAAAATTTATCATAAGAAGATTTTGATTTAGATAATAAAGAACCCATTTACATTCTTCATAGCATTGTTCACTGAATTCATATGATTGCTTCAATAGAATATCCATTTCCTTCATAAAAGTATAATAGACTTACAATGTCTTTATATAATACTATTTCTTTATATTCCTTTATCTACTAGCTCTACAAATCAACTTCTTACTTTATAAACTTTCCAAAACATGCTAAACCAATGTTCTAACTATGACTTGGAAAACCTAATGGAACCACTTGTTGGTTCTTTTTGGTAGACCACGATCCACATGTGCATCCGAAAAAGTCTCCTGTGGTATATTAGTGACATTATAGACCCCTACAAGAGGGAAGCTCTCACTTTATGCATATTTCCATATTTCCAAGACTCGAGATAAGTTGAGTAAGTTGCAAGGTGGTAATAATCATTAAGAATTGTAGCTAACCCATTAACATATTCATTCATTTATTCTTGTAATGATCGACAATAGAAAGATACAAATTATGCCTTATTACTATTACTACGAATGGATATTGAGATAACCTAACATAAATCATCCATATAAATTGTAAAGAGAATTCCATTTATAATAGATGTGATTATATTATTCCATTCCAAAAAAACCAACAATATAGTCTCTCCCATAACATACAAGGTTTTTCCCATATAGTATCAGATCTAAAATGGATCAATGATATCCAAGACCGTTAACTAGTAACCTATCGTGTACAAAAAATAGCTATGAATTACTAATCATTTATTTTCCACATTGATTATTAATCAGTCTCGCAAGCCAATAACAAAATTACACATGTATTTTCCATTGTTGCATTTTATAAATAAGGATTTTTGCCTTAACTCATACGATAGAGAAAAAAATATTTATAGCCTATAGATAGGCTATAGACTTAGATTAGTAAAACCTTTGTGAAAACTATATTGTCCCTATCAAAAACATAATAATAAAAAACTATTTACATTCTTATACAATTGTTTATAGGAACATTCATCCAATACCTATGTTGACTTTATTATCATTTCCTTGATAAAAATATATACTTTTAATTTATACATTAAAACTTTGAGGTATATCTGAAGTTATCCCTTACAACATTCTTTTATGAACTTGAAAAACAAAATAGTTTAAAATCTACGAGGAAAAAAAATAAACAATTGTTTTAATTACGTTCTATACAATTTCCTATTATTATCCAACTTTCATGATGAGTAGTAGGACCCACAACAACCTTTCTCTAATATATAATTAAAAGCGAAGAAGAATGCTTATTTTCGGAGCAGTATAAGCGCTAACAAAAACGCCTCGACTCGCCAGAATCTGGCAGAGTAAAGAATTGATAATTTAGACGCTTTAAATCAAGATTTTGGTTATTTGGGTCGTTTTAAAATGGGTTATCTAGTTTAGAATAAATTAAATCTGAATGCAAAAAATTGTAAATATAACAATTTTTATAAACATTTGTAACCAATTTCTATCCAAAAATATCTGAAAAAGTGGGGCAATTTGGTTGGTCTTTATTGCTTATTCTCATCATTCATTGAATAAACAGAAGAATATTAACTGCACAATAAAAGTTTTCTATAAATGTGTTGAAAAATAATGATTTTGATTTATAACAAATTAAAGGCAATAATATTCGAGTTCAAGATATCAAAATTCATGCAATCTAAAGTCGAGACTTGCTCTCCTATATGGAAAAGCTTGTATTTGAATCCAAATAGGCTCTTAAGATTTAATAGAAATGCTCTTAAGTCTTTTTTTTTTAAGAGGAAAAAATACCAGTCTTTGTTATTCAATTGAATCAAAAGACATCATTTACATATCAATATGATGACTGATAAACAAGTCCATCTCAGCATGAAAAATGACATATGCAGAGAAACAAAAGAAAAAAAGTCTAATCGTAGCAGACTTTCCTCATCATCCCTGAATAAATCAGGTCAGAAATACTGATAATAATCTGAAGTGAACTTTAAACAGACATTTCAGAGCTAAAACAAGCTGGCAGAATGGACTTTAACAGAACATCAAGAGAAACATCCTCAACTGCTGAATCATTAGCTGAATAATAAAGAATCATCTACAGCTAAAATAGATCAAGACTACCTTGGTTAATAACCAATCCATCCAATATTTCTATAAAAGAAACAAAGCCCATATCCAAAAGCAAATCTTTTTTTGAAAGTTCATCTGCCAGCGAATTATGCTCACGAAAAGTATGTTTAATGATCACCGGAGGGGCCAAATGAATCATATTTCTAATATCGGAACACCAATGCATCAGAGATGGAACATCAAGTGCTGAAATGATGTTAAACCAAGAAATAATAACCTTGGAATCACCATAAATCAACTGCAAAGGAATTCCCATCAATAAGCCGACTCTAAGAAGAGCCCATATTGCTAATAATTCCCCTTTGGTATTCGTGCTAATTCCACATCCCATAGAAAAACTGAAGAAGTGAGAGTCATTGATAAAAATCACAAAACCCGCGCCTCCATTTTTTTCTGCAGCAGCTCCATCAAAATATCCACAAGGATAGCTTTTTATTAGAGCAGGACCAGGATTACGGGATTTATGAGAAATAACCGGCATAGGGTAAGAATTGATCAATCCTTCAATCCTGGAAATCAGATTAGAGAAGGATGGCTTCTTGTTTTCGAATAAGCAATGTTTCCGAAGAAGCCAAGTTCCCCAGAGGATGAACAACGGAATGAATCTGAAGGGAGAAGATCACGCTGTAGAGAAGAAACAATGTTCCAAAAAGGAATGAATAGAGTTAAAAAATGGGAAAGAGCACTTGAATTTAACCGCAAAATAATTGAAGATACTAGCAGAGAATGAACAGCAGAAAAATAAATGATGAGTGTCTTCCAGATTATCTTCACAAAGAACACATCTACTGGGGCCCATGAATCCTCTGCTTTGCAATTGGTCCCATGTTAAAATCTTTCCTCTAAGAATCAGCCAAATAAAGCATTTTAATTTCAGCGGAATATTCAAAGTCCATAAAATTTTCAGAATTGAATCATTAATCTCTGAACATATATATGAAATTATGCATTTATATCCTTCAGCAGCAATAAGAGGACCTGTATACTTGTTATGAGACCAAGAAATAGAATCTTTTTTATTATTGAGACGAATACGGCCATATTCCAGTCCTCTTATAAAATTGTCCCATGCTTTTTTCCATTTACCAGAGAGGTAAAGATCTTGAGAAGAGAACCAATAACCAGAGGCAAAAGAAGTTTGGTTACGAGCTTGGGCAAGGGAGCTAATACCAAAATCTTCTAAGTAATCCCTTAAGTCCCTTGGCAGAACAAAGGAAGAACCCATACCAATGAAAGGATCTGCTCCCAAACTGATGGGCTCTCCATTCCCAACTTTCCAAATGATGCCTCTGCCAATCCAGGAAATGGTGGAGATGAAACCCCTCCAGATAATAGAGGCATTCCTGGTAGAGAATTTCTTATCCTTGAACCAAATATGGAGAGGTTTATTTTTCAAATATTTAACAGCAATGAGAAGATTCCAGATACCCTTGCTATTTATAGCTAACCAAAAACTTTTCATCCTCAAGGAAAGACTGAAGCTAGGAAGATGTTTAATTCCCCAGCCACCATGAGAAGTGGGCCGAGCCAAAATATGCCAATCCACAAGGTGGAATTTTTTAGTCTTTGATGAAGAGCCCCATAGAAATGAAAATATCATCTTTCTGAGCTTGTTTAAAATCGAGGTTGGGATCGGAACCAACGCCATCCAATAAACTGGCATGCTTGATAATACAGAACGAATGAGAACAATTCTGCCTCCCAAAGACAGGAATCTATTTGTCCAATGATAAATTTTCTTTTCAAACTTTGAAACCAGCCAGAGCCAGTCCTTTATCAAGTAACCAGATGGCTTTAGAAAGTAGCCAAGATAGCCAAAACCTTTTCGAATATCATCCACTCTGAAGGGAAGAATGTCTGTAATTCTATGGAGAGTGTCCATACTCAAATCATTATGGAGAAAAATTGATTTGTTCACATTAATACTCATACCTGAAGCCTCACAGAAAATATCAAGAATGGCTTTGAAGGCTATCCATTCCTCGAAAGAACCCAGGCCAAATAAGATCACATCATCTACAAAAAGTAAATGAGTGAGAGAAAGATGATATGAAATTTTGATTCCTTTAATCTTTCCAATTCGTTTTGCTTCCTCAATCAACAGACTAAGCCCTTCAATGACCAGGATGAACAAGAGGGGGGATAGAGGACATCCCTGCCTAATTCCCTGAGAGGCAGAAAAAAAGGGGGATGGAGAGCCATTAATTAGCACAGCAAAGTTGGCTGAAGAAACACATCCCATAATCCAGTTAACCCCAACAAGAGGAATTCCAATCTAAATGAGAAGAAGATGGATGAAAGTCCAATTTACTCTGTCAAAGGCTTTAGATAAGTCCAATTTTAGAGTAAGAGCACTCCTTTTTCTGGAATTGACAGTATGAAGGACCTCTTGAGAAATGGCTATGGGTTCAAGGATTTGACGATTTTTTAAAAAACCAAATTGTTGAGGGGAAATAGCTTCATCAAGGAAGGGCTTAAGCCTCATAGCCGCAACTTTATAAATGAGCTTATAACAGAGGTTACACAGGGAAATGGGGCGGAAGTCAGCAAAGGAGACAGGAAAATCAACCTTTGGAATGAGAGCCAGGAAGGTGGAATTGAGAGCAGGAGACACTCTGCCTGAGAATCTGGAAGCTTCCACCACATCAATAAGAATTGGGCCCAATAGATCAAAATAAGTCAAATAGAACTCAACCGGCCATCCATCCGGGCCAGGAGCTTTATCTTTTTTAAAGAGTTTTAAAGCCTTTTTAACTTCCAAGATAGTGACAAGACTGGTAAAGGCTAATATCTTCTCTGGACTGATAAAAGATGGAAAGAGATGGATAACCTTGAGTTGAGCTTCCAGATTACTCAAATGATCATCTTCAAACAAGGTCTTAAAGTGTTGAACACCGAGGTCTTTAAGACTTTTATCATCTGAAACCCAATTGCCTAGCTCATCTTGAAGATTCCAAATAGCATTGTGATTTTTGCGGGCAGACGCTACAGCATGAAAAAACTTAGTATTAGCATCCCCTTTTTGAGCCCAAGTAATTCTGCTTTGAAGTCTGGCAGAATTAATTTCATGATCAATCAAATTGTGAAGATCCTTTTTGAGAGAATTCAATTTTTGTTGCTGTTCTTGATTTAAAATTGCTGAATGAGAGGAAAGGAGAATAGATTTTATTTCCTTTTCCAAAGCAACAGAATTGTTTTTCATATTTAAAGATTCTACTTTAGTCCAATATTTAACCTTTTCCTTTAAGGTTCTAAGTCTAATATGGAGATCCTGCATAGCATCCAAAGAGGGGTTTGATAGAATACGGGGCCACTCAGAATGAACCATATAAATAAAATATTCATTGTCCAACCAGGATTGGTTAAACTTAAAGGGATAGGCACAAAGTCTATGATGATCAGTCCATTCAAGAACCACAGGGAAATGGTCAGAAATCCCACATCTGTGAGCCCAAACTCGATACCTTTGAAGCAAACTGACAAGCTGTTCTGATATTAAAAATCATTCCAATCTTTTTGAGATACCATCTTCCTCGATCCTTCCATTCCTCCAGGTGGGACCAGCACAGGGAGAAGCCACATCCACTAAATGATGGTTAAAGAAAAGTTTAGAGAAAAAAGGACCCAAAGGGTCAGGATGCGCTTTGGAGCCCCAGATCTCTGTAGCATTTAGATTCAGATTAAGATCTCCGGCTAATATAAGATTAGGGAGAGAAAGAAGACCACCTAATGCCACATCATTCTAGAAGGAATCCCGATTGAGGTAGGGACCATAGCAGTTTAAAATAGAGAGATTGAGGGAGGACCCCCGGATCGAAGCATTTAGTAGAATACCAGCAGCATTATGAAAAGATTTGCATTTAATAATTTTTGGATTCCATCCAGATAGAATGCCTCCAGAAAGACCGTCAGAGCTGAGGGCACAAAACTCCCAGCCCAGGCAAAGTTTAGAAAAATCAAATAAAGTAGGATAAGGACTAGTCATAGTTTCCTGAAATAAAACAACATCCGGAGAGAGAGTTACCAGCAAATGTCGGAGGCTTTTTTGCTTGGCTAGACCCCCCAAGCCACGAACATTCATAGAAAGGATACGCATTAAGAAACCAATGAATCAGGGGTCGAAGCTCTAAGGACCCGATGAGAAGGAGAATATTGAGAACGCTCTGCTGCTTTTAAGCTCTCAAAAAGAGGAGTAAAGGGAGCCTGAACTAAATCTGATGAATCAAGAGGAGGTTTTGATGACTTTTTCTTCCGCCTTATAGTAACATTTTCAAAACGAATTGAGTCTAGAGGGTGAACTGAAGGGGAAAGAGGCGTCTTATCTGAGAAAATATTTAAATATTTTTTCAAAGAGGGATCTGCAAAGGAAGGGGAGGCTTCCAGGCTAGAAGTAGGCGAACCAGAAGACTGGGGTCTATTCAGTCCAGAAGTGCAAAGAGGAGGAAAGTCGGCCTCAGAAAATAGAGGAATGGGGGGAATGTCATTCGAAGGGATCGAAGAAGGAATAGTAATTAATGGGGCATCAAAAGAAACTCCAGAGTGATTTGGAGCTAAGGGAGGGCACAGAGCAGAGGTTGCAGGGGAAGGCTCCTGACACAAAGTATCAGTCATAGGAGGATCCAACCGGTCGGGCTCCTTTCGAGGAATACGGGAAGAAATAATGTCTGAAGGCAAAGGAGCTTTTCTGCTATTTATCACTGAATCAATCAGGTCCAGATCAAGGTCTGAAACTTCTCCATATAAAGAAATAGAATTATTCAACTGATCAGAAGAGGAGACAATTTGGACCGGAGTAGAACAATCCTTTGATGGTGAAAGTAAAGGGGAGTTAACAAAAGAATTTGTTAAAGAGCACTTAACAGTCCCACAACGGAAAGAAGGACAGTCACGGCACAAATGGCCAATCTCCTGACACACACTGCATCTAAAGGGAATGCCCTGAAAATACAAACATTTAATAAACAAACGTTTGTGACAGAGAATCTCTACTTCAGCTGGAAGGCCTTTAGTAATATCAATTTCAACAAGAATTTTCGCCTTCCTTTTATCATAGGAATTCATGAAATCATCCTCTAGCACCACAAACTGACCTATAGTGTTTCCTACTCCTTCCAAAAGAGATCGATTCTAGAGCGGGAAAGGAAGCCCTGGGAGAATTTCCCACAGATGGCGTTTTTTCACTCTTTCTCTCACCGGATCGAAGTTTACATGCCAACGATATAGCACTAATGAGACATTACCCACTCTCCATAAACGGCTTAGAACATCAGAGTCATGTGATTCCTCTAAGAAGACAAAAATGATCCAGCCCCGAACCAGCAGGTTGATAGTTGGAACATAGGAAAGAAAGGGTTTCCAATACTCAGAAGCCCAAGAAACCCAGTCTTTTTTCTCCATGGAAACATATTCCAGCCTACCAATTAAAGCATGATGACTCAAAGATTCCACCCTATCCATATAAATATCTCGACCAACCACATAGCGAAGTTTCCCTTCCAAGTTTTTGTAGGCCTTTACCTTTCTACGCCTCTGAAATCGAGCAGGACCATGGTCCAATCTTGGGTCAGGATACCCATCATGGGTCTCCACCATCAGAATCAAGAGATAAAATTCCCAGAAAGCAGTCCACAAAAGCAGAACAAAACCTCAATCAATAGCAGACCATCCAAGATCAAACTCCAAGCAGAAAGCAACAGAAATAAAGGGCTCTAAATCATATATCCTTAATGAAAAATCTCATAGATCAAAACCAGCACTGATTGGATCAAACCACATATGGTAGTTAGACAGTCGAACCCCAATATATACCTAATGCAATCCAGAAAATCAAGTCAATCCACAGATAGAACAAAGCCACATCAATAATAGACCATCCAAGTTCGAACCTCGGTCAGAATAAGCAGTCATAAAGAAAGGGCTATAAAACAGATAACCTTTATAAAAAACCTCAGGTATCAATACGAGCACAGAAGGAAGTAATCCACATAAAATAGAAAGACAGTTGATCCCCAAATAATACCAAATATTATCTAGAATGTCAAGTAAAACTCAATCAAAGAAGATCAACCAAGATCGAAACCCTGGCTAGAGAGCAACATAATCAATACCGGCACAGAAATATAATCCACATATAATAGTAGACAATCAAACCCCGACATATAACGATTAATAGCCAGAATACCAAGAGTATCTCATACTATGCAGACCATACAATATTGAAACTTGGGTAAAAAAGTATCATTGAAGGTTATATATCAAATAACCTTAAAAAATAACATCCGATATCATACTGGCCCAGAAAGGATCATCCATATAAAGTAGAGAGACAATCAAACCCCAAAATTATCGATTACAATCCCGAATGCAATGGACAAGCAAACAAGGATACAATCGACAATAATCCCAAAGAAAACGACACCGATAATGAACAATAACTGAAGGGCGACTGGACTACATATACTCGACTGAACCCTCAAATATTTTGAAGCCGATGAGGGTGCAAACCCTAACAGCACAACAACAATACAATTCGTAAACAAAAAGCCAGGGGATAAGACCCAGACCGAGACGAAGAATGAGGATGAAAACGCAGGGTAAAAGACGACAATCCAAGCACGCAATCGATAACAGTAATAAGACTAAGCCAAAAGTCTTTACTCATAGATCAATACCAACCCATAAAAAAATCCTAGACGTTAGCAGGAAATGCACACAGCCGAAAAGAAAAACCCTTGCACCAAAGAAAGTAGGGTTAAAAGAAGGGATACGTCATCAATATGATGGGCTAGCCACTAACCAAGAGTCAAAATCAATCCAGGAGACAACATAAAATATAGCCGGGAGAGAAACCCTAGTTAAAGAACCAGAATGAAGGAAGAAGGGTTAATACGCTTGGTTAAACCCTCATAATAACCCTATGGTTTTTGGATAGGGCGACCATAGCATGACAGAATCATCACTGATGGTCTCATAAAAGGACAGAAGCCACTAAATAAGGACAGCCAAGTCCATCAAACCCGGAAAAGGTGAATCATGACCCAGACGACGTCCAGAAAGGTGACAGAATACAAAATCAAAGCAATCAAGGACAGACGGATGCAAAACCAAACCAATACCGACTAAAAATAAAAATGATAAGACTTCCCACTTATTTTTAACTGGTTGGTACTAGTCGTCGATTATGAGGAGGGACTCCAGTCGCCGGTAGCGGCCAAAATAGTAGCCATAGAATCCATCAAGCCCCAGACAAAACCGACTAATACAATAACCATGCACTCCATCAAACCCCAGACAAACCCCAGAAGAATGGTGACGAAAACCGGCCGAACAACAAAAACCCAACAAAGACGTCAAACGAAACCAAAACAAAGACAAGAATATTATTAACAGAAAGCCAAATCAAGAGAGGGCTGGCAAATAGATACCGGTTAATGGAGCGACCATAACCATGAGGGTGATCGACTAGTGCCATCCTTCCTTTTCCTGGTTATTCCTTCCTACGTTCTGAAAAACTACAAACCCTCGCTCTCTCGTCGCCATTCTGCCTCATTGAAGGTTTCCCATAGGGCAGGAACTTACTCATGTAGCACAAACCCTTCCCCAGAAATGCTCTTAAGTCTAATAATGTTGCGAAACACAAATCTAACCAACCAAAGTAATTAAAATTTGAATACTCTTTTGGATATATAATTTTATAAACGTTACATATTAAAGCGGCGTTGCCCTTTGGGGCACCATGGAATGTATCCACGTGCGTGTTGACACCGAAAGTACTTTGAGACGCATGATTCGGATACTTGAAATACTTGACTTGATTTCAAGTGACCCGACCGAACCCATAGATTTATTCGATCCACTAATAGATAATTAAAGTCATGGTACCTCCCCTTTGAATCACTTTCATTATCCCCATCCACATCCACAAACACGTAAGCTAAACATTTGAATATTTTGTCGAATAAATTTCGTCTATTTGTATATGGATAAATTTCGGATCCATAATTTTTTCACGAGTTGGCTAATCTCTAAACCATTTGCAATTTTCTCTGCAAGTTTAGTCAGAATTTGATAAGACGATTTGTTGTTGAAAATGAGTTTTTTCGTGTTAAAATTGCAATTTTTGTTGCATAAATGGATTCATGACTCTCGATTACCGTTGGGGCACCCTCATTATGCAATTCCAATCACTGAAAACTACCATTTGAACAATTTCCGCCAAATTTTGGCCAGAAAACTCGCTGAATTTTAGGTGCAAATGATCTAGAGTTTAGCTTACTGTGATCATAGTGTAAAAACTTTGGTAAATCCTACTAATTCCTAAATTTGCAACCATAAAATATCTAATTTGTGAAGAATTTGTATAGTTTTTAGATAATTTTGGTGATTTTTAGAGTAAAAAAATTATCCCATGGAATTTAGGTGAATCAACTTTGGCAAATCGTTTTTTGGAAAAATAAAAAGGTCAAAACATAGCCCATGGGATAAATTCCCCCCCTGAAATTTTCCTTGATTTTGAGTGTGTGTTTGTTGCTTGATATTTGTGTGTGCATTTGTATTTTGAACTTTTCTCTCCTCTCATCATTGTTGAGGAGACATCTAATCCAAAAACCTAACTCCCAGTCGAATTTGAGCAAAACATATGTTTTTTCAAACATTTCCAAACTTCATCCCTCCCCTAGAAGAACCTACAGGGTGCTAATCCCACTTTATCTCTCTCTGTCAATGTATTAGAGGGCGATTAATTCTTTTTATCTCTCTGTAGCTAGTGTTAGAGGAGCGATAATCTCCTGCTTGCATGAATTTTGTCCCTATTTACTTGACTCATGTCAATGTTTTGTCTCAGACTTGTTTATTAGAGCCTTTGTTGCTTCCTTAAATCCTTTTTTACTTTTAGATTGGGTGATTGCCTTGTTTTTTTAATCTTGTTTTAGATCTTCCTGCTCTTGTTAATTCTTAGGTGCATGACACTGCTTGAGGCTAACTTGATCCTCTAGTTCAATTCATGTGACTGCCAACCCGATTTTCCTCTTGTTTTTTAGCATTCAAACCTCTCTCAATTCTGACTCTGAAACCTTTCAAGTCTTATTGCTAAGTTGAGTTTGGAGTCCTTTACTAATTTATGAGTTGGAATACCTTATGTCAAGCATCTTTTTGAGTTCTTGGTTCTTGTCTTTCTAGGTAAACATTGATCCCTTGCAAGATTGGGAATTCATTGGCTTTACTATAATCTTTTCATCTATGTCTGATCTCTTTTTGATTGGATTTTAGAGATTTTAAAGGTCTTTCTCTTAATTTGTTGATTGATTTTGTGAGTGTTGAAAGGTTGAGTTTGTTTGCAAGTAATGAGTATTGAAAACATCTTCTAGATTCTTTTAACTCTTCTTAACTTGATTGAATGATTGTTTTATTCAATTTCTATAGCTTTTGGTGCTTTGCAAGTGTCATTGAATTCGTTCATTTTCATTGGAAAAAAAGTAATCAAAGTTTTCATGCTGTTTGAATCATTTGAAAGAAGAAAGCAAAGAATTCGTGCATCATATTTGCATTAGTATACTTTTGGTAGGCATTTGAAAAAACTTGTCTTTCATTTGTTTTAGAATTTGAAAAGTATTCCTTACATAGTTTGGCACTCTTTATTTCCATTCATTAAAGGAAAAGCTAAAAGGGGGCATTTATTTGCATTTGAAATGAAAAAGAACTCCTCTCCTTCCTTTAGATAGAATTCATTGAAACAAAAATCTTTGTATTCAATCTCTTTGCATGGTTTTGGAGTTGAGTCATAACATCACTAGTTTCATTTTTGCTTACCCTACTAAGTAAAAAATAGTTATTAAAATTAACCAATGTTCTTAGTAAAATCAATTAGACATTTTTTGTTTTATAGCACACCAACATTATTACAGGGATAGGGCTTTTGGACTAGGGAAAGGTGAGAAAATTGTCCAAAGCTTCTTTTGGACTAGGGAAAGGTGAGAAAATTGTCCAAAGCTTCTAAAGAAGATTGTATAATACTAGAGAGTGAAAAATCCAGTAGTAGAAATTGACATGGTTGGAAGAATCCTCTCAAAATGGAGTCAAACATGAGGTGAAACAAATCATTTGATTGAGGTTTCCCCTCTTTCGTTATCCTTGTGGGGTTATTGCAAGTTTGGGGCTCTGAAGAGCTAGTATATACTCAGGGAGACACCTTTTTTCTTCTTAGTTTTGGGTCGCAAATGTGTGTCTGACATTCCCATGCCCATTTTCCATTATTTACTGTCAACTATATCTGCTTGGCCATCCATTGTGAATTTTGTAGACATATTAATCTCTCCTAGGATTCTACACATGTGACTATGAGGGGGATTCCTTTTTATAAAGGGTTCCTTACGGTTCCTACAATAGATGTTTAATCTCCATTTCAGTTATCCAAGAGTGTATTTTACTATAGGCACTTACTTGCACCTTGGGGAATTGATCATTCATATAATGCTATCTCTATATATCCCTTTATCTACCATCCCTAATATTAACATTTTTCTCTATAGACTTTCCAAACTATGCTTCAAACCAACATTCTAAGAGTGACATAGAAAACCTTCATCTCATCATGTAGGTTTTGCACACTCATGATTTTGTCTTTGCATTGGAACCAATTGTTGTATCCTTTTGGGAAACCATAGTCCATATACTGATCCAAGAAAGTATGGTTTAGTATATCTACACATTGCCAAGACTCATGATAGGTGGGTTGATTTGTAGGTTGGTAATAATAATTATGAATTGTATTGCATGGTTACCAATGATACATATTATAGATTTATACAAACAATGATGTAGACAAGAGACAAGGAATGGTATATAGAATAACAAGTGCTTATATTATTCAAGAACACATAAGGGTTCATACATTCAACCAAACCAATTCTTTAACCAGCTCTACAACCTATATATAAGATTTACAAATGGTTACATAAATACCTCTCGGTTCAACTAACCGGCACGACCTGTGAGGTCAACATAATCTATTGTTTACAATTAGTCAAATAAAGGACCTAGTCGGTTAGCCAAATTAGGCTCCTCCAACATATCCCCCACCTCAAAATATTTCTTTGTCCTGAAGAAATGGGGAGATGACAATCTTTTTGTCTGAGTAGCTAGAAACCTTGTGTTGTTCTTCATTATGGATTTGTATGACTGGTGGTCGAATGTTGCTGAACACATGCTTCAACAATATCCTCTGCAGATACTGATAGTTGGTGCTAGAACTCTTCCCAAGCATGGATAAAATTTTGTATGTTGACGGTCAGAGTGGCGAGGCTCTACAAGTTCTCCATATTTTTGTGCATATCCAAATCTAAGATGTTAATCATGTCGGTCCCCAAGAGTTGCGCTTTTTCTTCAACAGCGGAAAGCAGTCATTGCAACTACACTCTAATTTGTTCAATGTTGGATAGACTAGCTTGGGCCTGGTTGATACACTGATGCTCCCATCTCTCTAGTTTTTCAAGTTTATTGATTTCCAAAATAAGTTGATCATCAATGGTCTGTGCCATTGTTTCACTGGTGACTGGTCGGCGGTTTTGTAGTGAACTGATGAGTTCACGGGTCTTTTGTATTTCTTCAAACACCTGACCATAGTAGGTGTACTAGTTCCGCAAGATGTCTGTGGTGACAACATATTATGCAACATGTTGTATTAACAGGTTGCGGGCTTTAGTAAATGTTGTAAATTGATTTCGAGTAAGACAGAGGTTTCCTTGGCTTGCTATTGTCGCATTTCTTTCAATTGCTCCTGAAGTGTCGACACAATGCTTTCAAAAATGAGATATGTTTTGTTGAGGGGCTTGTCAGAGTTGGTCTTTTCTGGAATTGTGATAAATTATTGTGCCAAACTCTCACACTTGGCTAAAAATATGATCTACTATGTTTTTAGTTGTTTGATTTGTTCTTTGTCTTTTAATATTTTGTGTTTATTTTCCCTGTCAATTGCATCCGCCAAGAGATCCAATTCTTCTTCTTTGGATTTCTATGGATTGAATGTAACTATGAGATCAAGATGATCTAGATGAACTACTAGGGGTGGTTGTTGTTGCAATTGTTGTAGATGTTGATGTTGTCATTATTGTTCTCTGTCCTGTTTTTTCTTTTCTTTTCTTTGTTTTCTTTTTCGTCGTTCCTGTTCTTTACTCTGATTTTCAGTTTGTGTTAGTTGCTTTGGTGGATTTTCTACTGCTGCTTCTTTATTTTGCTCTGTAGCTGGGGTTGTAACAACAGGGCTAGAATGAATGATATTGGTAATGTCGGAAGGTATTGTGAGAATATATATGGGCATAGGTGATGATAGTGGTAGTGGTGAAATAGGTATTCGAATGATGTAAGTTAGGATTGACTAGTAAGCTTGTTGCCTCGTGTGGTATAGGCCGCTCGATACTGCTTATCAAATTCTTTACAAAATTCGGTTTAGAAGTCAGTAATAATACAATATCGATGGGTTTGACAATGGGTTCAGTGGTGCAGGGTTCTACAGATGAAATGTGTTGTGGTGTTGTCTATTGGTCGACGGGTTGAGGAATGAAAGAAGAATTTTGATCTGCCACAATATTTTGGTTGGGTCAATATTTCTCTGTAGAATAGTTTTAGTAGAATAGTTTTAGTGTATCCAACAACTTGTGCTTTAGAGATGGATGATTGTGGAAGGTCGACAATTTTGGGAATGGTGAAGGTGGAATTCAGTGCTTCCTCGACTAAGACAGGTATTTTTACTAGTAGCTTTTGTCATTCGAGGAGGAGAGATGGTAGTTGGTTGATGAATTCTTGGAGATCATTATATTTTTGAATACGATCCCTTAGTGGTGTTGGTAACTTCTGCATATATGGATTGGTCAGGGATAGAGATGTGGAATTTTTCAAAGTCAGTATAACTTATTCTTCGACAACTGGGGTCGGGGATGGAGGTGGTGGACTATGGGTAAGGTCGATAGATTGTGTTGTAGCAAACCTGAATTTATTTGATCTTGTGTCGTGTCAGTTTGGTCAATGTTCCTCCTCTATGATAAATCTGTTGATTTGTTCTTCAACAGGGATTCTATTTTTGGCAGCATCCTCCAAAATTTGAGTTTCATTATCAAATAGTTATGCATTGTCATATTCAGTTCATTCCTGAAGAATCAGCTTGCACTTCCCCTTTCCTTGCATTGTACTTTTCATTTTCTGTCGATATTTAAACAACTCGTCAGCCACCCAAAAAATATTTTTCTTTGTAAGGGCATATTCTGGAAAAGGGGTGTCGGTTTGAGTTCTTTCATCGCTCTGTTCTGCTGGATCTTGTGGTTGTTGTGTGCTTGTTAATGAAATCCCAAGTGGGATGATGTGACTAGTGTGGTCACGATCAAGAGTGAATGTGTTGAGGTGAACATAGATTTCATATTATCAACGAAGGAAAATCGGATTTGGGCACCCTCCTCTTGGAATTTTACACAGATATTCTTGATAATATCAATTAGGTGGTCATCCCAGCGGTATAATTTTCCAATTGTCGTAGCATTTTGTACTGTGTCGGAGCCTCTTCCTGTACTTGTGAGATCCATTGAGACAATTTTTGCAATTATCTTCGGTGTGGCATAAAGGATTTGGTTAACTATCAGCCCTCTTGAATTTTTTTCTCATGGTGTACTGGTTAATTATTTGACCAGAACCATGTTTAGTCGATAGGTATAGGTGCTCCTTTGTTTGATAATCCAGTGATTTCATGAATTAGGTCTCCATTGATTTCGACGGGTGCATCGAAATAGAAATTCCCATTATGGAACTGACTGACTATGAACTACATAGTGACTTCCTTTGTCCCTACAAATCTATCCATTAAAGGTGCATTCATATAGTTAAGGGTTGTAATAGCTCTTATTCATTGTGCTTCCTCCTCCCATCGACCATTTAATTTTGTTCCCCATTCTTTGATTTCATTCCAAACCCTCTTCCATTGTTGCTTGACCACTTTGGCGTTACGACTGTTATGCAATCGACTTTCTAAAGGTGTGCTGACTCTTTATAACTATTTTATTTTGTTAGTCGCGGATATGGCAGTTCCAGGTGATTTCTTTGGTACCATTTTGTCAGTTGAATTCTCTGGTTTAGTAGGTTGTGTGATGGGATCTGGTGTTCCGGCGCGTTGATGCTCAAGATATTCACAGAATAACATACAAGTCTCTTCCAATGCGGTATTTATAGCAGAATTGTTTTTTGTGAACGAATGCGTAGTGGGTGGTAGTGTTAATTGCGGTATTGATGGTGGAATTAAATTCAAAGGACATTTTGTCGGCTTTTCTTTTGGGGCATGCCAAATTTTTTTCTCTAGGTGTCGGTGTTCATGATGGATTGATTAGACCATTTTTTTGTCTTTGTGTCGGTTTATTTCTTGATCATGATGATGTCGATGATTTTTGTGTCGAGATGATGAAACTTCTTTGTGCATGCTTTGCTCATGTCAATGGTTGTATCTCTTGATTTGTGTTTTACTGCTTCCTTCTTCAGTCTTGTCAAAAGTATTGATCCAAGGTTTTGTCATACTGATTTTTGTTGTGTTTTTTTTTTCTTCAGATTTGTATAGTTTCTTTTACTGTTTATAGTTACATAACCATTTTTTTTAATCTTTGTATCGTTTTAGTCGGGCCCCATTAACCAGTTTCTGAAATACATTTCCCTGTAGTGTTTTTAGTCGGACTGATCCGTTAGTGTTTATTTCTTCTACAATATAGGGACCCATCCACTAAGTGTGTAGTTTCTTGGTTTTCCTTTTACTCGACTATTATATAGTAAGGCAAGGTCTCCAATCGACATATTTTTGTTTTTGATATTTCTATCGTGACAAGATTTTTGTTGTTGTTTTTGGATCTCTTGGTAATGCATTTCGATCAGTTAGTTTTATTCAATTTTGGATAGTTTCATTAGTCTTTCCTTTCTACAATTTTTGACATCGATGTGTAGCATGTTGACAATCAAAGGAGTTTGTTGTCAAAAGTGTAAGGGTACAACTACTTCCTATCCATAGAAAATTCATAACGGTGTTTATCATGTATAACATTTATATGTTTTTATGTATGCCCATAAGACAACAAGTATATTGTCGTCCCAATCAACTTTTTCATAATTACATATTTTTGTTAGGCTTCTGGTTAATGCCTTGTTGAAAGATTCATTTGCACAATTAAATTGAGGGTGATACACTGTGATTTTTCGATGCTCAATAAAGAATTGTTTTGTTAAAGCGATGATTGTTTTGTTGACAAAATGTGACCCTTGATCACTGATCAAGGTCAATGGATAGCCAAATCTTGTGATGATATTCTCGTATATAAATTTAGTGGCTATCTCACTTGAACAAGATTTAACAGGTTCTGGTTCTTCCCACTTGGTGAAATATTCAACTACTGTGATGATATATCATGCTCCTATTTGTCGAACAGATGTTGAAAATGGCCCTATGAAATAAATCTCCCAAATTTAAAATGTTAAGCTTGGATTTACAGATATTAAAGGAATTTGTGTGCTTGGTAGAGGTCAACCTAGTCATTGGCATCGGTCGCACTTGTTCACAAACTCTCAACAATCCCGATATAAGGTCAGATACCATAATCCCGACTGTTGGATTTTTCTTACTATCATGCCAGCTTGAAAATGTCCTCCAACTGGACCATAGTGTGCTTCATTCATTATACTTTGGATTTCATGGTCAAGAACACATCGTTGTAAGACATCATCTAATCTAAGTTTGTAAATAAATATGTTTACTATGGTATACAGAGCAGTTTTCATCGCTAATATTTTCTTTTTTCTTTTCACTCATTCCATCTGGAGCTTTCCGTTCCTCTAGGAATTGAGCAATTTTTACTAAGCCGAAAGATACAGATTCAATTTGGAATAAATGAGCATCTGATAGGTTGTCTTCAATTCCAGTTGGTTCTTCATCTTTGTCTACTCTCGACAAATGGCCGGGTCTAACATTTGTTTTTCCTGGTTGAACTATGACTTTAAACTTGAATTCTTGGAACAGTAACAACCATCAACAATCTCTTCTGTGATGTAAAGGCTTATTTACTAAGTATTTTAGTGTTTGGTGGTTTGTGTAAAATACAAATGTATTGGATAATAGATAGTGTCGATATTTATCAGAGTGTGAATACCATTCCAAGTGCCTCTCTTTTAGTTGTTGAGTAGTTCCACTCAGCTTTGTTTAACTTCCTGTTGCTATATGTGTTTATATGTTCCATTCCATCATCACTAGGTTGAGTTAGGATTGCTTTGATTGTTATTCCAAACGCATCATTATGTACATGGAATTTAATTGACCAATTTGGGAATCATAGTATGGGTGCTTTGGCTAATTTTTTATTTAAGATGTCGAATGATGCAGTGCATTCATCAGCCCATTGATATTAATGATTTTCTTTTAATAGTTCTTCTAATGGGTATGCCATGTCAAAATATTTCCTAATGAATTTTCTATAATATCTCGTATGTTGGAGTAAAACTTTTACTTGTTTAGGATTTACTGGTGGTTTTCAATCGAGGATAATTTTGATTGTTGTATAGTCAACTTTAATGCCTTCCTTGCATACTACATGTCCCAATAGGATTCCTATTGGAGTTTCAAATATGCACTTCTTGATATTCAGTGACAATTGGATTTTTCAACATCTTTCTAACATAAGTTTGAGCCATTTAAAGTGATTTTTCACCATAGAGTAGATTGTCTAGTCATCGAAATAGAAATCCATGGTTTTGTAGATATATTCCTGAAATGCTTTGATGATAATTATGGAGAATACAGCTGGGGCGTTTTCCAACCCAAATGACATGACTTTGTATGAGAATGATCCGAATTCACATACGAATGTAGTCTTCTTTTGGTATTCTTTAGCAATGGGTACTTGATTATATCCCAAAAATTCGTTTGTAAATGAATAAATCTCGTGTCCTGCAACTTCGTTAAGAATTTCATCTACAAAAGGGGTCAGAAATGGGTTTGTAAGCATTACTTTATTATGTTCCCTAAATTCGGAACAGATCCTTATTTGCGTTGAGTCATGTTTCTTTGGTTGGAGCACCATTGGACTTTTCCATTCTGAATGATCAATTGGGTAAATGATTCCAGCTACAAGCATGTTGTCGCTTTCTTTCTTTACTAATTATTTAAATTTGTGCGTGAGTTTGTATGATCGTCCAGTATTCTTGTGCTTGCAGTTCATAGTTTTTGATTTTCCAATCATACAGCTCAACATCTGAGCTATATCTGACCAAATCAGGATTTCCAAAATGGAGTTCTTCGTATGCATTAGGTTCAGTATAATCTTCATTGTTCATTATTTGATATAATTGTTGAACATCGACATCATTGTCAATGGGATCTGTCTAAGGCTATCCTTGGGATGGATGTATTGGAACGATGAATTTTTTCCCATTCCCTTTAATTTTAATTCTTTCTTTGTTGAGTGATATCGAGGCTTTGATTTTTCTTCCCCATGGTTGACCTACTAGAGCAGGGAAAAGACTAGATCCTTCCTTGGGACAAATTCGAGTTTAATAGAGATACCTTTGATAATTGTGTGAACATGTTTCCATACCCTGATTGATTCAATTAGTCCCTGGTTGGATAATTTCATGTATATTCCTAATTCCTCTAATTGTGGTTTTCCAAGTTGTTCCCATGTGTCTCTAGTCATTATATTTACTTGCGATCTAAAGTTGAGAACGACTTGTCGGACGTGGTAGCCTTCAATTTCTAGGTCGACTAATGGGTCTGCATTCTTTTCATCTTTTGGGTTTAGGTTGCATATAATTTTAGATTCTTTATATTCACCCGATGTATTCTTAATGTTATACAGTAAATATATTAACTTTGCAATATATTCAGCTTTAGTTATCAACTTGATTAGTTCGTTAGTAATTTCTTGTCGAGAGTTGAAATGTTCTTCTTGTGATGCCAGTTATTGAAACATTATTGATGCATCATGATATAATTGTTCTTTCTCATTAGGGTTAGGATAATCTTCTTTACATTTTATTTTATTGATTTGTGGATCATCAATGCCAATTTCTTTCCTTTTAGGGTTACAATTTGCAAATTCTTAGTTTGAATAACATCATATTTACAAACACAAGACAAGACATTAACATTATTTTTATTATTGATTTTTTTCGAGCATGGTAGGGAAATTCTCCAAGGAGTGATCGCCTACGCCGCAGTTTGTACAGAATTTTAAATCAGTTTGGTCTTTATATGAGCTTTCCACATCTCGATTCCCTTTGTTAAGACATGTATAACACTGAATGGGCTGACGTAGTCGGTTTTCTTGATTTTCGAAATATCAAGCTCGGCCTTGAAATCGCCCTCGTCAGTTGTAGTGGTAATTTTGGCAATCGTACCTTCGATCGTCATACCTTTTATAATTGTTATTCCTTTCATTCTGGTTCTTATTTCAATTTCTTTCGTTGTTCTTAGCATTATTGTTTTGGTTGAAAACATTGATCTAATATACCGCTTGGTAATTCTGTCTATTTTTTAAATTCAGCTGACACTCTGTTGTAGAATGACTTCTAAATTCACATATTGCACCATCGATCTTGTTAATTACCCATATTATATGGGAAATATTTTGTTGCATGTAAGTCACGCTCTTTCCAGATGTCGCAATTTTTGTTTGTTTGAACGAACCAGATGTCTTGTCGATAATCGTCTTGATGACAATAGTCTATTGTATGATCAATCATCAAACATTTGATACACCATACTTTCAAGTTGTTCTTCAATACGTCGATCAACAGTATTTACAGGATAGTCCTCATTCATTTCAATTTGTAACACTTTCATTAATGCATATTCATATGTATTGAAATTATCTAACCTGATGTACATTCATATTTTCTGTAATAATCCAGATGAAAACTGCTGAATTAATAATTGTTCATCAATGTTGTACTCTAATTTGCTCAACAAGTCTTTGAATCTTTTGTCATATTATCATTCTATTTTTGTCGGTGTATGAGGAATGGTTTTCAACATTTTGGTGGCGATATTCTTTCCATCATGATTTTTAAAGAAGGACATGAACTGGTGTTTGATATGACCTTTTGTTGCATTTGGTGTTTTTTCTATATAGCTCATGTACCAAGTGAGTGCTCTTTTTCAAAGAGCACCAACAAGCTGTGTCATTTGATGATCATCGCTGGTGATTTCATTGGTCTCCCATATCGAGTCACAGACAAACCAATGTCATTTTGGGTCTTCATATCCCTCATAGAGAGGAATATGTGAGGTTACGTGTGCCATATCTGCAGCATATTCGACTTCTCCTATCAATGGTGGTGATGGTGGTGGTGGGTCACTTCCTGTAACTGAGCTCTTTTCACAGCTATGTTCGATGGATGTTAGTTCTGGGTGCGTATTCTCAGGTATTAATGCACACTGTTCATTTCCGTCAATAATATTTTATGTGACAGACAGTTCTCCGTTGACTGTCAGAATTCAGTTTATGTCGACTACTTCTATCGATACCCAAGTAAAATTTTGTTCAAAATGGGATAATTCTCTTACCGGTGATACCCACTAATCTAGTGAACTGTCTGATGTTGGAATTGGTTTGGGGGGGGGGGGTGTTTCTCCACATTCTGAATAGAGTAGATGAAAACTACAATTGGAGAAATAGGGTTGAAAAGTGACCCAATTCCCTTCCCGTGATCGATGAATTAAAATTCTGTCGACTTCATTTTCTTCATCATCCCGTCGAACCATACATTTACTTGACCAACATGTAGTCCTAAATATTCTTGAACAATGTCTTGCACTTAGGCGCTCTAAGTAATATTTGATGGGGAATGCAAAATTATAGTTTCAGGCATAGTTACTTAGAGAGCTCTATCCTTCTCTATCAACAAGTCTTCTTCCATAGGTGATAGATCTTCATCAACATCATTTTCTTGTTGGCCATGACTCGACTCTGGAGGATTTTCTTTTGTTTTTGTCACTATATTCGTCTTTATTTCTTTTTGAAGTACAACATCCTTCTCCCTTATTTATTCTCACCACTTCCTTCTCTTTTCACGTTCGATCTTCTGGATATCTGGAGTGATTTTGTGTGCCGTTGTTCTACTTTTTTGTTTTGATTTTCCATTGTCGGCCATGTTGTGTTTTTCATTGGTCGACGGTTATTTCTCTACTCTATCAGAACTTGATCATCTACCCCCCCATTTCCGACCTGGAATATTTTTACTAAGCTAGGGTGCAATTGTTCATTTACTAAGGAAGTACTGCCACTCTCTCTCTTGTACAAACTTTTCCTAGTCTTTTTGCTTTGATTTCTAGTTTGTGTTTCTTGGTGGCGTTAGTAGTAGTGGTCGAGGTTTGACAATGTGTCCTGCTCCTTTTTCAATTGAAAATATGAACAAAAGTGTCATAGGTAACAGAGAAATTTTCAGTAAGGTCATTGTAAAATATGTCCTCGATGTTATTAACTAAAACTGGTTCCTCGATAGCTCGTTCTTCACAGAATTCATTAACGATTTGTTCGAACCATTCCAACATATTTTTCATTCATTTTTATCTACTGTAATTTTCATCCAAGAGCTTCTTCAGTCCACACAGGATGGGTTCGAAAAAAATTTCATGTGTTTTAGAGAAAAATTTCTCCTTTTCATGAGCAATAGTCAACTTGTTTCTTCTAGCGTATTTTTGTAGGTAATTTGTTATTTTTCTCTCCCACCAATCCTTAATCTCTTGTTCTGATATCATGGGGTTATATTAATTTTCATCTTATACATGTACCAGGAACAAGAGGATCAATGTTGTAATTAATCAGATTGCGTGGTCATCAATGATACATATTACAGATTTATAGAAACAATGATGTAGACAAGAAACAAGGAATGGTATACAGAATAACAAGTGCTTATATTATTCAAGAACACATGAGGTTTCATACATTCAACCAAACCATTTCTTTAACCAACTCTAAAACCTATATATAATATTTACAAGTGATTACATAACTACTGTTATAGTTGATTTTACCACACTTGGTAGATCAAACTTTTATGGCCTTCCATGTTCCTCTGCAGACTCTTTGGACCCCCCTTACTCAAATTATACATTAGAGGAATTTTTGGGTCNAAACAAGAAATACCTGAAAAAATGTGATGATGATGTCATCATCACATTTTTTCAGGTATTTCTTGTTTTTGGGGTAGAGGGGTCCGTCAAAAGTATGCATTGTGGGTACTTATTGGATGCGGAATCAAATTCCGCATCCAACAAGCTCTCCTAATTGAAATTTGAGTAAAAACACAATGAGATATGTCGAAAATACGAACAAAAAAAGTAGTTTTTTTTAATGACAAATATGTCAATTCAACCATTATGGTTGACTTATTTTATTGAAATTCTATTGGTTCTTGAATTCCAACTCACAAAAACTTAGTTTGGCACGTTTTCTTATAAGGCCCATTTTAGACCCCAAATTTCCTCTAATGCTTTGATGATCCAAGAAATTCCCTAAAAAACAACTGTTTATTTCTTTACATGACTTTTAAGCTAAAACCCGTGTGTACACACATGTTTCTCCACTCTAGCCCGCGTACATAGGGAAATGTGCATAATTTTTTTTTTTTGAGTTTTCCTCAATGAGTCTCGAATAACTTGACTCTTGGCCTTCCATATGCCTAGAAACGTTCTAACTCGACCTTTCACTACCTATTGAAGGGATATATATTGAGCCTATTGGATGCATTGAAGGAGGCGAACATTTGAGAGAAAGGAAACTATAGTTCATTGTTTCCCCATCTTGTACATGCTTGAGTCTGCATCCCTTTGTCCTTTTGAGCACACATTGCTACTCTTCCCAAGATTTCCATTTCTTTGTAATATTTCCATTGAGATGGAGGATTGAAGTGGTGGAGGCCCAGGTGGAGGACTCGGTTTCTCCATTTTGATGAGGCGCCGACATAGTTTGTCACTGTTATCTTTGTTCATTATTAATAGAAATATCTATTTCTCGTCCATTACATGTGTATTCCTATGAATATTTTATCCATGGATGTAGTTGTATTTTCTTATACATGTTGGATTTATATATACTAGAGTAGGCCTAACAATTTATCATATACCATGCGTATATTGTTTGTTGTTGTTGAGAGTGAATTGTCGGTACAAGCATGTTGGAAAATCTCAACATGGATCCACTACAACCATTCAGAATAAGGTATGTTCTGTTTCCCTTAGTTTTAGCAGTGTTTGTTTCTCTTCCATATTGAAATGGATTGATTTCTAGTGTCATTTAGTCGGTTGTGGTCTACCCTAAGTGATAGGAAGTTTCTCTCTGTAACAAAATTGACGACTCTGCTGGGGAAGTTCCTTGTTTTTTCTTCGGGGTTTGGGTGCACAATGTGCTTAAATTGCTCTTTGTTTCTCTGTGTTTATGTGTCAGGTATAGAATTATGTTGGCCTATTAGTGTCCTTTTGAAGTAATTTAAGTCTTATCTTATCATTTCACCCCCTTTATCTTGTCATACGTGGGTTTTTTCTTTACAACTGCGTATACATGCAGGTTTTGTTTAAACAGCCGCATATACACGCAGGTTTCCCGCAAACATACGCGTATGCCCCTCTTTTGAGTGTGAATTGGATGTTTGAGAGATTCTGGGTGGATTTTGAATGTTGTTGATTCTTCTTCGATGCTTTTGAGGTCTGTCTGTTGCCTCTGTTTCTAACCAGAGACCTTTTTTATTAGCTTCTTAGTTAGAATTTTCTCTTGTCATCTTATTTCCTTTTTTTTGTATTAGTGCATTAGATTTATTTTATCTCAATGTCTTTCTTGGATTCTATTTGATAGTTTCTGCAGGATCTGGGAGTTGTAGAGTATTTCATTGCATTTAGATATCATTTATTCCAAAAATACAAAAAAAATTATTTTTGGCATGTTCATGAATTTTTGCATTTGCATAGTACTTGCACTAGGTTTTCTTAGTTGACTAGTAGTCAGGATTTCATATAGAAATGGTTTCATTAACATTTGAAGGAAAAATATGCATCTCATGTAGTGGCATACCCCTTTTTCACATTTAAAGACAAAATTGCACTTGACATTGTTTGTTAGGTGTGCATATTTACTTTCACTGCTGAGTCATAACATCATTGGTTGCACGGTCATTTACTTTGAGTAATCATAGCCTCTAAAATAAACACTTAATTTAAAATGAATTACACATTTTTATTCGATAGGGTGCATCAACAAGCTTAGGTTTTAGAGTCTTGGAATAGGTTTTTGTGAGTAAATTTCTCCAAGACTAATAAAGAAAACACTTTAGGTGTTTTTCCAGGTGAGAGAGTGAAATACTTGGTATAATGTGTTCTCAGGAGGATCCTCTTACACAGGAGTTAAGCATGAGGAAACATACATGTTTGTGGTGGGGACAACCCCTCGCCATTCTCTGTACAACATCAAATATATTTCCATGATCTTATTCGTCTCTGGGGGTTTTGAGGTACCTTTGGTGCTTTCAATATTTGGGCTTTGTTATCCTTCCCATATGGTCGATCCTGCCTAAGAATGTCCGTATGATAATTGGTTATATTGGGGTGGCCTTAGTTACCTTACCTAGGATTCACAAGGGGTGCTTGCATAGGTTATTCTGTGAGTGTCCTGGCCAGGTAGGGGTCAGACAACACAGTCCCTTTATGCGTTGAAGCTGAGGGCCACTATAATTGGTTACACACCTCTACTTGTAGTGTATGGGAGTCTCAAGCCTCTCATAGGAGAGACATACCTACTACATTCAGGAGCTCATTTATCCTCCCCCTTGGCTTGCTTTCATTTTGGATTAGATTCTCTGAGGAGTGTGCTCTATGTGCGCTAGATT
Organism: Pseudotsuga menziesii; assembly: GCA_001517045.1. Classification (NCBI taxonomy): domain Eukaryota; kingdom Viridiplantae; phylum Streptophyta; class Pinopsida; order Pinales; family Pinaceae; genus Pseudotsuga; species Pseudotsuga menziesii. Next base: position 622,378 of record LPNX010340325.1, on the reverse strand, counting down.
TCTATAGGGTTCGTAATTAGTTGAGTCTCTTTATTTTTGTGGAGTCATCATGGATTGAGGACAAGCATCTCACCGTTCTTGATGTTTGGAAGGCCTTCCGCCTTCTACGTCTCCTCCTCCTTCTCGAAAGAGAGTTAGACAATCTAGGTGGACTGATACTCACTGTGATTCACACACGAGTCTCATCATGAGTCATACATCTGAGATTCTAGAAGCCCATCCTTCTCTGTCCTCCAGGATGGGGAATGTGCCATTGAGTGTATATGGGACTTCGAAAGAAACTGATCCATTTGAGATTAGTACATCATATAATGCACAATCCCATTTTTTAGATTATGTAAATACTTACCGATAGTCTATCACTAACCCTTTCATATCACTAACCCTAATCCTAATCCTAATCCCTCTATCACTAACCCTTTCATATTTGGCATGCCAGAAATTTCATAACCTTTCCCCTCATCTGCTATAGATCCTAGTACTATACTTGGAAGCACTACAATTCCTTACCATGCGGATAAGTTTGGTAGTGGTTATATTGTTCCTTCCACTCCCTTTGTGGGAGGATCTTCATACCTATTACCCATGCCTAATACTAGTATTCCTTTGCATGGAAAAGGCCCTAGACATGTGAACATTGAAAAAACAATTTACATTCCATCCTATGCTCCATCGTCGACTACACCTATTCCTTCGAATGATTTTCTCATGACACATCCTCCCCATAGCTCACATGGTTCTTCGGGATGGATTGCTAACTCTGGCCATGTTGTTCCCTTCTTTACCAGTACCTTTGCATTGAGAGGTCATGTCACGTCCCCATACCCCATAATGCGGATTATTAAAAAACAATTCTTAAAGAACCTCTTTTTTCTTTGATAAACATTGGGTATGGATGTTAACCTATTCTCCAACCTTCATGTTAGTCTTAGAACCACTATTCGAGTTGTTCCACCCTTCAATTATCCATTTTGCGTTCAGAATGGCTATTTTTGAACTAAACTTTCCCTTTCTGCACCTGTGCTTTCACACTACTGACCTCAGAAGTTGACTTCAACATTTTGATGAAGCATTCCACCAACCTTCCTCTTCTGCACTTCCTCTCTTCACCTTTCGGCCTCAGAAGCCAGAAATTAGAACATAATGTGTGAAGAAACATTTAATGACCTTTCCACCTTCCACTATCTGCACTTCTGCTTTCTGCCTTCTGCACTTGAAAATCAGAAATTGGAAACACAAATGTGCGAAAAAATATTTAACAACCATTCTTCCTTCCTCCTTCTGCACTTCTGCTTACTTCCTTCCACACTTCAGAACTCAAAAATTGGAAACTCAAATGTGCGAAGGAAATTTCAATGGATTTTTTGCCTTCCACCTTCTGCACTCCCACTTTCCGACTTCTAGCGTAGGAAGTTGAAAATCAGAAACTCAAATGTGCAAAGAAACTTTCCACAGCCTTTCCGCCTTCCGCCTTCCACACTCTCACTTTCTGCCTTCTGGCCTCAGAAGTCGAAAATCGAAAACCAATGAAATGATATCTGAACTTGTTCACTTTCGGCCTTCCACCTTTTCACTATGGCACTTGAAAATCAGAAAACCAATACTTGGCCTTCATCAAATTTCATTCTCCCATCTTCCGCCTTCCTCCCTTCCATTGCGGAACTCAAAAACTAGGAACTTACACTCTCGACTTAAATTTTCTCCATCCTACCAACTTTTGCTTTCTGATCTCAAATGTCGAAACTCGAAAGTTCATTTATGCCTTAGTACTTTTCTATTCATTTCCTCTTTAGCTTGGTGCCTTTTGCATGTGAATCATGGGAATGGGAAAGTCACCCTTCTTCCTTAGAATCCTTTTATGCTTTCGACTTTCGCCTTTCGACTTCGGACATCAAAAGTTGGAAAACCCACTCTCTGTCTTATATTTTCTCCTGATTTCTACCTTGCGCTTTCTACAGGCGGATCTCGGATGTCAGAAATCCCACATTCTACTCCTATAGAACTTATTTCTTCCACCTCCTGCACTCCGCCTTCTGCCGCGGATCCTAGGGTGTGGAAATGCCATAATCTTCCTTGTCCAACTTTTACCCTTTTCTAGTTTCCCCCTTCCATAGGTGGATTCCAAGGGGAGGAAACACTAATTCAAATGCATTCTAACCTCTGTAATAGGATTCTGACCTCCATGAACTTGGGCAAATGCATCACAAAAACACAAGGCATGTACAAAAGTATAATGCAAGAAAACATCACAGAAGTAAACTTCTACTTATCCATCAAAAAGCATTCAATATGATCATAATAACTCATAATAAAATTCATGGCATCAACAAGCATAACAGAGATACTTATATTCCTTTGTAACATGCTTCTATAATCCATGAACTTAGAAAAATGCAATACATAAAACACAAGTGAACCTCTACTTAATCATCAACAAGCATTCATCATATCCATAAGAAAATACATTACATAAACAAGGTGGAAAAAATACTTATCTTGATTATTAAGCCATTCTGCAACTAGATATGTCGATGCAACGTTCCACCCAACCATAGGCTAGTGTGTGTATTAATATCTCAACACACTGCCACCCCCGAGCTGGGCATGATTTCCACAAGGAACTAAGGAAACAATAGGATTATACACAGCCATACCCGAGCACACACATAGTCAAGCCAACCTTCAGTTGGGTTTATCAGATTGTCTATCCAAGCCACATATGGGTTTATCAGGCACTCAGCCAAGCCATCATTCACAGTGGTTTTATCAGGTTACAGGCTTACAAGCCAAACATTTCTAGGTTTATCAAGATTACTCATCCAAGCCAACATACAGTCGGGTTTATCAGACTGTTCACAGTCAAGCCAAGTTCCAAAAATAGGAACCAACCAAGCCACTGATGGGTCTATCGGGCACTCATCCAAGTCATCATTCATAGTGGGTTTATCATACTATCCATCCAAGGATTGCACATGGCCAAAACACAACAAGACACAACCAAGCCAACAGAGCGGTTTATCAGGCTACAGAATTACAAGCCAAACAATGTTGGGTTTATCAGGCTTACTCAGCCAAGCCAGCATATAGTTGGGTTTATCAAACTGTTCACAGTCAAGCCAACTTCCAAAATAGGGATCAACCAAGCCATCGATGGGTTTATCAAGCACTCATCCAAGCCATCTTTCGCAATGGGTTTATCAGTATTTTATTCACTCTGTGGTAGAGGAGACAGTTGAACAACAATGCTGGGGAAACAACAGATGGCCACACTTTCTCATCAAATCGAGCGATCTCTACTTCCTTTGCTTGGCAGAATAATACTTGCAAATAATCAATCCCCCTGAACCTTCATGTGGCTGAGGATGGTGAACACCAAGTGAACGGACCTGAACAAAACACAGCTCTCTTTCTGCAAGAAGAACGCATGACACACATGAACAAAAAATGACTCTTTTGCCGTGCAAGCTTCCCCAGCAGTGTGAATGACTGAATGAATGAATCCCCCCACGATTTGCATGACTCAAAGATGAGAGGATGGGAACACATTCCCATGCAGGTTTACTTGCTACAGAAGCAAGAACACATTGACCTAGACCGCAGGCTGCAAGATTTGCTCAGTCAAGCAATCTAACTACCATACCCTACTTTTCCCAAGGAATTAATTGCCTCAACCACTTCTGGAAGAAATTGGTGATTGAGGACAGAGGGAAAAAAGGTATCTAGGGGTACATGGGTTCCCTTATTGACATCTAGTCACATCCACGGGGGCTTCACTTGTTGACCAAAATCCTATCACGTTAGTTCATATTGTGGGTTTTAAAATGATAAAAAATCGAACCAATATATTGCAGGTATTGGGGGGATGAGGGGTTTAAGGTGGGGGTGGGTAGGGTGGTTTATAAGGATTGAGGTATAAAAAGGGGTGGGGAGGAGGTTTTAACTGTTGGGAGGGGGTTTCAACAAAAATATTTTGGGTCAATATCTCTCGAAATTAAGCGTATTCTTTAATATCCCACGATTGCACGTGCTATGTGAGAGGTTCACTAAGTGAAGTCCCCATGGTCACATCCTATTGGATCAAGGGCTTTGACTAACTCCCCTCCCTATCCCTTATGGAATAACTCCCCCATCTCTTTAACATTTGTAGTCCCATAGCTAGCCGTGGTTTTATATTAATTTGTACATTTACACAATATATCAAACGATATCTACGGTGCTTGACTTAGCACACCAAAACCATAGGTGTCAACCTTGATCAACTATCCATAAGACATCAATCACTAGCAGGGCCTTGTCCTTGAGATCCTCGCCATGATTTACACATTAATTAGATCATGTATAATTAAATACAAAGGGGTCTAAACTGGGGTACTACTATCCCCTCCACCTTACTAGAGCACTATCTTCAGTGCTTTACAATTTGGACAAAAATGCTACACCGACACCGCCCTCAATGCTCCGCAAAATTGAACAAAATGGATGTGTCAATCGCATGGAATTCTCCAGCTCCCAAGTAGCTTCATAGGGACTATAGTGCTCCCATTGCACCTTTACCTATCCAATGGATCGATTCCGGACCATGGTGATCTTCTTGTCGAGGATTCACAATGGCTTGGTTTGGAACTCTCCCTCGGGTTCCACCTGAATCACATCCTAATCAATTACATGGTTAGGATCATGTACATATTTCTTAGGCAAGGAAACATGAAAAACATTATGAGATCTAGTTCTAGCAGGAAATGCAAGTCTATATGCAACTGGCCCTATTCTTTCAAGCACTTCAAACGACCCACAATATCTAGGGGACAACTTGTCACAACTTCCAAGATTTAGAGAACTCTTATTTTCCCTCACTCTCAAATAAACGAGATCCCCAACATAGAATTATCTATGCACTCTATGTTTATTAGCATAGCTCTTCTGTCTGTCCTGTGCTTCCTTCAGATTCTGCCTGATCTTTACAACCACTTGCTCCATCTCCTGGAGCAATTCTGGCCCAAGAACAATAGTATTGATAGGATTATCCCAAGTCACAAGTGTCCTACAGCTTCTTCCATACAAAGCTTCATATGGGATCATCCCCAAGGATGCTTGGTGTCTATTGTTGTATTCAAATTCTACCAAGTGTAAGTAGTCTTCCCACTTGTTTGGCTTGTCTGTCACATACATGCAAAGCATGTCTTCCATCACTTGATTCACCCTCTTTGTCTGACCATCAATCTGAGGATGGTAAGTAGTGCTAAATTTGAGCTTTGTACCCAAATAAGAAAACAACCGCTTCCAAAAATTGGAAGTGAACTTAGGATTTCTGTCATAGACTATTACCTTAGGAAATCCATGCAATATGGAAATCTCCTTCATGAATATTTTTGCAATATCATCCATATTATGTGTGGACTTGACTGGTATAAAATGTGCTCCCTTTGTCAACCTATCTACTAGAACCATGATGGAATCATGTTTCCTCCAAGTCCTTGGAAATCCTATACTAAAGTCCATGGAAATTACTTCCCATTTCCATTCTAGAACTAGAAAAGGTTGCAACAAATGTAACACCACGGTTTTGACCCCGTTGCATTAAATGTACATAATGTATATATTGCAATGATCATGGTGTGGAGCTAAAGGCCAAGGCCCCACCATTGATCGGTTATGCTATGTTTTGGATTTAAACTGTCACCGATGGTATATCGCGGCAAGCAGCATACATATTAAGTTTTAGCATCATGTAAATATGCATCTTTAATTAAAGAGAACTCGACCAGCTACGATCGCGGGAACTAAAATGAGAAGGGGTGTGATATTCACAAGGATAAGGTTGGGGAAAATGTCAAACCTTGGCCAATAAGGGAAAATACCCATGTGTCTTGTTTATTTACCTTACCCAACCACCTCCATTGAAGAATGGCTGGTGGTGGTTGAGGCAGTTATTGTTTTGGGAGTGGGGTGGTAGGACTGTCAGTCCTCACCCACATGCACACTCCACCACGTTTGACTTCACAATGGCAAGAAAAACATTCAAGCACTCTCCATTACCAAGGCCTCACGACTGTCTGTTCACCTCCACGCATAGGATTTACCTAGTTTCACTCCCGCAGACACATTCTCTCCCCACAACGCTGTTGTTGCCCATGCACTTCCAATTTTGCGTCCTCTCTGTAGGCTGTTCATCCTCACGTAGGAGCGAAAGTTACTCATGCTCACGCACAGGATTTTCCTGATTTTACCCACGTAGTTTTTCCTCTGCGGATTTGCGGAGGGTGTGGCTGTATTCTTTCCTCACGGACTGATGTGTGGGTCCTGCGTTGTTGTTTTTCACTCACGCACAGGCTGGGAGACTATAATTTCTTCCTCAGCGTGGTCTATGTATGTTTTCCCGGTGACTTCATTGCCCAAGGATGGGTTGTTGTTTTCCCCATGTTGTGAGCCACACTCACTGATACATTTCAGGACTGTTAATTTCCCCATGCCGTGAGCTATGTTTGTTGTTACGTTTTGGGGCTGCTGTAGATGGTTTGGATTTGTTTCCCCCCTGATAAGCTGTAACAGCTGATTGGTTGCATACATGTAATGGTTGGTATTCGGACTGTGTAAGGAGCAGGGATGGGGGCTTGGTTTGCTTGATAAACCTTGTGGCTGGAATCCACACAGACAGAGCTAGAGGGCTGGATTTCTTCTCCACGACCCCTGAATAGCACTGGAAGGGAATGCAGAGCTTGAGAAACTGTGTAGAAGAGAAGGGACTGATTCCTTGTGTTGGGTGTGTGTGGGTGTCTTAGAAGCCAGGCTAGTTCTGGTGTAGGTGTTCTTGGCTCTGCAATGAGGTCACTAGCTTAGCATTTAGCCTTTCCCAACTCCTGGATGGCCTGATAAAACCAACTGTGTTGGCTTGGCTATGTTTTGTGTATCCTTTGCTATGTGTCAGCCTACTAGTTCCCTTATTCCTTGGAGAATCATGCCCAGCTCTGGGGTGGCAGCGTTGCTGAGAGGTTAAGGAGCACGTTGGCCTATGGTTGGGTGGAACGTTGCAGCGACGCAGCTGGTTGCGGAACGACTTCTTCATAAGATAAGTGATCTTGTGCGTTTTACTTCTGCAACTATCTTTTCTGTTAATGATATGATGAACATGTTAAATGAATGCTTGTGTGAATGCATGTTGTTTCCGCTGTGCATGATCAATAACGATAGCTGTGTATGATAAACAATGGCATTTGTGCCTGTTTTACCTTAATGCATTTTCCTGCAGCATTCTGTTTATGGAAATTTTATCCATGTACATGTTCATGGGCTCTTAGCTCGGATGGCTAACGCCATGGTGATCGCATCCTCTTCGTCGATCGGAGGCATGGGGATGTGACAACAAACCTGTTGGGTCTTGATGCTCAACCTTTATCTGATGACATTTCATGCATTTTGAAATATACTCAGCAATGTCCCTCTTCATTCCTGGCCAAAAATATTGTTTCCTGGTTGTAGCATTTGTCTTATGATATCCCGGGTGACCAGAATATGGAGCTTGATGTATTTCATCCATAACAATTCTCCTCAAGTCTACTACATGTGGAATATAAATTTTGTTCTTGTAGATAATAATCCCATCTTCTTCCAATTTATATCCCTCATATCTCTTCTCAAGATTCCGCTACTACAATTTATGCTTGACCTGCACATACAACTCATCTTCAGCAGTATGATTCATAATCAACTGTCTCATATCTGATTGGAAAATACTAAGAGATGCCACATGCATTTCATGCACTTTCCTATTGAGTGCATCATCCACTTTATTCTCCTTCCATTTTATGTGCTTTATTTCAAAATCAAACTCACATAAAAACCCAAGCCATCTATCATGTCTAGCATTTAGTGTCAGTTGATCAAACAAATATTTCAGACCACATTGGTCTATCCTTAACTCAAATTTTATGCCCATTAAGTAATGCCTCCACATCTTGAGGGAATGTACTATGGCTACAAGTTCTAAGTTATGAGTGGCATAATTATTCTCATGATATTTTAACTTTATAGAATCATAACATACCACATGATTATATTCCATAAGGACTCCTCCAAGTCCTTGACCGCATGCATCAGTGCACACCAAAAAGTCCTTTTTTGGGTCAACAATTTTCAGAATGGGTGCACTTGTGAGAAGGTTCTTCAACTACTGGATGCTTCCCTCACATTTAGGTGTCCATTCAAATATCATCCCCTTCCTTTTCAAGGAATTTATAGGTTGTGCAACCTTGGATAATCCTTCAATGAATCTCCTATAATATCCTACAAGGCCCATAAAAGATATTACATCTATCACATTTCTTGAAGTAGGCCAATTCACAATGGATTCAATATTTTCAAGGTCTACATATATGCCCTCATCTGAGATGGTGTGACCGAAATAATGAATCCTATATTTATACAAGTCACACTTTATCAACTTTGCATACAACTTATGCTCCTTGAGCAATTGCAAAACTCATCTCAGATGTTCTTCATGTTCTTCCTCATTCTTAGAATAAATAAGAATGTCATCAAGGAAGACGAGAACAAACGTGTCTAGATACTTGCTGAAAATAATGTTCATAAGGCACATAAATGTAGCTAGTGGATTTGTGAGACCAAATGGTACCACTACAAACTCATAATGTTCATACCTTATTCTGAAGGTTGTCTTATGAATTTCTTCATCCTTGATTCTTACCTGATGGTAACAAGACCTCAAATTAATCTTGGAAAATACCTTCTCTCCTCTCATCTAATCAAAGAGGTCATCAATCCTAGGAAAAGGATATTTATTGTTGACACTGAATTTGTTTAGTTGTTTGTAATCAATACACAACCTGACTGTACCATCTTTCTTCTTCACAAACAACACAGGTGCTCCCCAAGGGGACACACTTGGTCTAATATACTTCTTCTCCAACAACTCTTGCAACTGCATCTTTAGCTCAAGAATATCTAGTGTACTCATCCTGTAATATTTTTTGGACACTGGTGCTTCTCTTGGAACAAGTTCAATTATGAAGTCAATGTCCCTCTTTGGAGGAATCCCTAGAATCTCATCAAGAAAAACATCCCTGAATTCTTGCAACACATGAAAATATTCCAACCTTGGAGTTTCCTTCTCCGTTGCCTCCATAACATGGGATGCATAAACTCTACAACCCTTCATATAGAACTTCTCAGCCATATGGATGAAATATTCCTAATAGAAATCACCTTTGGAATTCCCTTCACAACCTTTAGGTTTCCTTCTTCATCCAAGAATTCAAAAGTCTTGTTGCAACAATCAAGATTTACTCGGTGTGCTTCTAGCCAATCCATTCCAATGAGAACATCATAGGACCCAAGTGGTAGAACATTCAAATCTACATAAGTGACCAATCCATTCATAGCTAATGGACATTTCTCTACCACTTCACTAACCTTTCTCTTAGTCCCAGTGGCTAGTTGAAATAACCATGATTTTATATGATTTAACTTCTTAAAATCACAAATCTCAACAACTCTAGGAATAAAATAGATGTGAGTAGAACCAAGGTCAATCAAAATAGAAACGGATTGTTTACCAATATTACCTGCAACCTCAACCACAGTTGATTGATGGTATTCCTGGCGGTTCTACAGAGCTGCATAAATCCTAGGGACAGTCCTTGCAACCTGACCCACTGTTCCATCTTCTTGAATGTTGTAAGTTGGCCTTACATCCCCATTCTCAAGTGGACAGTTCTTGTGCAGATGGCATCCTCCACATTTCCAACATTGGATAGGTTCCTTGCTCTGTTGTGGATCTCTTGGCTTTTCTCCCATCACTCTAGTGGGCTTACCCATAGCTTGTGATGGCTGCTTCTACTAATTTTTGAAGTTAAAAGGTTTGAAACATTTATTCCTTTGGTAATACCTCTTATTTATCTTATCCTTCAAGACCTTTTGGTAATTAGGTTTTCCCTTGCTTTTTGCATAACAATACTGAGCTTACATGATGGACTCTTCTAGAGTTCTAGGTTCATCAAACTTGATTCTATCTCTGTAGGATTGAGGAAACCCACTCAAAAAATGATGGATTTTTACTTTTTCATCCCTGATATACCTAACATACCTTAATAGTTCCAAGAACTTAGTGGCATACTCTTCCATGGTTTGCTGTCCCAAGTTCAGCTCATGGAATTCTTTGATCTTGTCATCATAGTACCTGTCAGAGAGGTATTTCTGCTTGAAATACTTATTGAATTGTTCCCAAGTGATATTCCTTTCATTGATCCTCTTTACCTGCCTAAGGTGCTCCCACCAAATGGATTCTCTTCCATTCAAATGGAAGATGGAAACCCTAGCTTTCATATTTCCTGAATAGTCTTGGAATTGAAAATATTTCCTCATCCCAAGGATCCAAGCTTTAGCTTCTTGCTAGTATATATCTCACCATTAAAGGTAGGAAACCTTGACTTTTTAAAGTCATCATGTGAGCTGTTTCTATAACACCTCCTTCTTTTTTCTCAATGAGACAAAGAGCTCGATCCCACAGCGAATTCCTCAGAGTCAGAAGACCCACTAGAAGACCTATCCCTTATTCTGGTACTGCTTTTGTTTCCTTCGGTTTCTCTGTACGACAAATCAAGCTCATCCACCTCTAGATGTGTGTTAAGTTTTGAAACATAAAAGAATTTAGCTAATCCTGCGCTTCCTAATATTTAATCAAGATTCTCATGGTGGCTGCAATCTCTAGCAGCGTCTCTTGAAATCTCCTTCCATTAGACTATGTGTCATCATTTCCAACTTAGACGTTCTCCCCCATAGCATCTTCCTCATTCTCATAGGGATTTAGTGCATCATACCTATCGTAGGTTCTCATGGTAGAGCCAAAAAAACACTTTTCCAAATGGCACTATGACTCTGCAAAATGTGTTAACACATCATTTGTTAGATAATTTCAGAATCAAAACCACTTACCCATTGTCCATGGAAGCTTTCTTTTCTTATGCATCTAACAATATGTTGAAACCATTTACCAAAACTCTGTTAACTATTCAACTTGGCCCATCAAGGTCCAATGCTATAACCCTAAGCTCTGATACCACAATGTCACATCCCCATACCCCATAATGCAGATTATTGAAAAAATTGCTTAAGGAACCTCTTTGTTCTTATGATAAACATTGGGTATGGACGTTAACGTATTATCCAACCTTCATCTGAGGCTTATAACCGCTATGCCAGTCATTATTCCCTTCAATTATCCATTATGCATTCAGAATGACCATTTCCAAACTAACCTTGCACTTTCTGCACCTTCGCTTTCACAATGCCGACCTCAAAAGTCAGAAATCGAAACTTCAACATTTCAATGAAGCGTTCTGCCAACCTTTCGCTTCCTCACTTCTGTTATCCACCTTCTGGCCTCAGAAGGTAGAAATCATAACATAATGTGCAAAGAACAATTTAACGGCCTTTCTTTCATCTGCACTGCCGCTTTCTACCTTCCGCACTCGGAAATCAGAAATCGAAAACACAAATGTGCGAAGAAAAAATTAACAGAATTTCCACCTTCCACCTTCCGCACTTCTGCTTTCCACCTTTTACACTTTAGAACTTGAAAATTGGAAACTCAAATGTGTGAAGGAACTTTCAACGACTTTTCTTCCTTCCTCCTTCCACACTCCTGCTTTTCTCCTTCCGACCTCAGAAGTCGGAAATAGAAAACTCAAATGTGTGAAGGAACTTTCCATGACCTTTTCGCCTTCCACATTCCACAATCCCGCTTTCTATCTTCTAGCCTTGGAAGTCGAAAATAAAAAACCAACAAAATGATATCTAAACTTATTCACTTTCTACCTTCTTCCTTTCTGCTGTAGAACTCGAAATCGGGAAACCAAGACTCAGCCTTGATTAACTTTCATTCTCCCGCATTCCTCCCTTCCATTGTGAAATTCAAAAACTGGGAACTTACACTCTCGACTTAAATTTTCTCTTTCCTTTCGACTTCCTCTTTCCGACCTCAGACATCAGAAATTTGAAGTTCATTTATGCCTTAGAACTTTTATATCCCTTTCCTCTTTCTCTTGCCACCTTCCGCAGGCACATCCCGGGAATCGAAAAGTCACCCTTCTACCTTAGAATCCTTTTACACTTCTGAATTTTTCCTTCCGATCTTGAACATCAAAAGTCAGAAAACCCACTCTCTGCGTTATATTTTCTCAGGATTTCTACCTACTGCCTTCTGCCTTCCACAAGCGGATCCTAGAAGTCAAAAATCCCACATTCTGCTCCGATAGAACTTCTTTCTTCTGCCTCCCATACTCCTCCTTCTTCTATGGATCCTGGTGTGCAGAAACACCATAATCTACCTTGTCTAGCTTTCCCATTTTCCGCTTTCCGCCTTCCTGCTTCCGCAAGCGGATTTTCAAGGGGCGAAAACACTAAGTCAGATGCATTTTGACCTCTGTAACAGGATTTCGACCTCCATGAACATGGGAAAATGCATCATAGAAATAGAAGGCATGTACAAAAGTATAATGCAGGAAAACATAACAGAAGTAAAATTCTACTTGTCCATCAGAAGGCATTTGTTATGATCATAATAACTCATAAGCAAATTCATGGCATCAACAAGCATAACAGAGATACTTATCTTCCTCTATAACATGCTTCTATCCTCCATGAACTTAGACAAATGAAATAGATAAAACAAAAGTAAACCTCTACTTGATCATCAACAAGCATTCATCATATTCATTAGCAAATACATTGCATAAACAGGGTGGCCGAAATACTTATCTTGATGATTAAGTCATACCACAACTAGCTATGTCGCTGCAACGTTCCACCCAACCATAGGCTAGTGTGTTCATTAATATCTCAACAAACTGCCACCCTTGAGATGGGCATGATTTCTACAAGGAACTAGAAAAAAAAGGCTTAGACATAGCCAGAATAGAGAACACACACAGTCAAGCCAACCTTCAGTTGGTTTTATTAGACTATCCAACCAAGCCACATATGGGTTTATCAGGCACTCATCAAAGCCATCATTCATAGTGGGTTTATCAAGCTACAGGCTTACAAACAAAACAATGTTTTGTTTATTAGGCTTACTTAGCCAAGCCAACATACAATTGGGTTTATCAGATAGTTCACAATCAAGCCAACTTCCAAAAATAGGGATCATCCAAGCCACAAATGGGTTTATCAGGCAATATCCCAAGCCATCATTCACAGTGGGTTTATCAAACTGTCCAACCAAGGATTGCACATGGCCAAAAGACAACAAGACACAACCAAGCCAACAAAGTAGTTTATTAGGTTGCAGACTTACAATCCAAACAATGCTTGGTTTATCGGGATTACTCAGCCAAGCTAGCATATAGTTGGGTTTATCAGATTGTTCACAGTCAAGCCGAATTCCAAAATAAGGATCAATCAAGCCACCGATGGGTTTATATAGAACTCAGCCAAGAAATCATTCATACTAGGTTTATTAGGATTATATTCGCTCTGTGATAGAGGATACCATTGAACAACAATGGTGGGGAAACCACAGATGGCCACACTTTCTCATCAAATCAAGAAATCTCCACTTCCTTTGCTTGGCAGAAAAATACTTGCAAATATTCAATCCCCCTGAACCTTCTAGCAGCTAAGGATGGTGAACACCAGGTTAACGGACCTGAATAGAACACATTTCTCTTTCTATAGGAAGAACACACAGTGTGCATGAATTGAAAATTACTCTTTTCCCCTGCAAGCTTTCCTAACAATGTGAATGACTAAATGAATGAATCCCCCCACGCTTAGAGCGACTCTAGGATGAGAGGATGTCCATGCGTTCCCATGTGGGATTACTTGCTGTAGAAACAAGAATGTGTTGCCCCAGACTGCAGGCTGCAAGCTTTGCTCAATCAAGAAATGTAACTTCCATACCTTGCTCTACTCAAGGAATTAAATCCCTCAACCACTTCTGGAAGAAATTGATGATTGAGGACAAAGGGAAAACAGGTAGCTAGAGGTACATGGGTTCCCTTATTGAAATCTGGTCACATCCTATTAGATCAGGGGGTTTGACTAACTCCCCTCCCTATCCTTTGTGGAATCATGCCCCCATCTCTTTAACGTTTGCAGTCCCATAGCTAGTTGTGGTTTTATATTAATTTGTACATTTACATGATATATCAAAATAGATCTATTGTGCTCGACTTAGCACACAAAAACCATAGCTGTCAACCTTGATCACCTATCCACAACACATCAATCATTGGTAGGGCCTTGGCCTTGAGTTCCTCGCCATGATTTACATGTAGTAATTACATCATGTACAATTAAATACCAAGGGGTCAAAACCGGGGTATTACAGGTTCCGTACCTCCTTATGTTTTTGGGGGTCTTCCTGTCTATTAATCTTACATTTATGGCTATGTAACACCCCAGTCTCTAGGAATACCAAATTATAACATTCTTGTGTATCCTTTTATGGGTCAAGCGGGAGGAGGATTTTATCCCACTGGCCAAGGCCATGGTCTTCAAAACAACCAGACTTATATGAATCAGTCTATTCAGGGGGCATGGAACCATATGGCACAACCTGGGCTCCCTTTCTTAGCTACGCTGAACTTGCCTGAATTGTCAAAATTGATCAATGATCCATTTTCTCATGATCTGACATGGCTGATCATTCCTACCAAGATTCCTTCTTACATTCCAAAATTCAAAGGTAAGAATGGTGAGGACCCTGGAGAGCACGTTACCACTTTCCACATGTGGTTCTCTTTGAATTCGTTGAACCATGATTCTGTTCACTTATGACTGTTTCAATGCACCCTCACAGGTCCTGCGGAGAAATGGTATATAGAGTTTTTTGGGATAACATATCGTACATTCAATGACCTAGTCATGACCTTTCTCAACCACTTCCAGCTACCTGTGCGTTAAGATGCCAGTACTGAGCTCTTGTTGACATTTCAGCAAGATAAATCCATGCATATTTCAGATCATATTCAAGAGTGGCGTAGACGAAAGGGATTCATTAAGGCCAACATTCCACCAGAGTTCCTTTTGAAATGGTTCCTCAAGTCGTTATTGCCATATATAGTGAAGGATGTTTCTACATATGGAGTTATGAACGAGGAGCAGGCTACTTTCTGATCTCAAAAACTAGACTTGATTTACGCTTAGTCAGGGCTCTTATATGATATCATTCTGAACGCACCATGATCAAAGTTTGAGCCTCAGTTCAAACCTAGGCCAAATGCCAATGGAATTTTTGGCTCCACGAGTACTAAACCTGTAGACTCGGTTATGAATCAAATGAAGAATTTGTCTATTAACCATCCTACATCAGGAAAATATACGACTTCATCTCATCCCACCCATTCAGTGGATGTACACTCCGTGCAATCATCGAACCAGAAGGGTAACCAGCAGCCCGGACTAAACAAGAAAAAGGGAAGAAATAATATTAGAATACGTGGGAATATGAACGAAAAAATCTAACGATGAAAAGAATGGTAGTGATTATGGGGGGGACAGGAAGTCTAAATGTAAGGTTAAGCTACCTTGAAATTTTTGTGGGGTATATCACCTCACTTACTTGTGTCATCGTATGGATGAAGCCTCGAAATTCATTACACAGAGCCCAACTATTTTAATGGATCCTTTACCGCATAATAAAATTATGAATTCGAGGACCATGGACTCTAGAAGTGCTTCTAGTGGGCATCAAAACCCGCCGAATATGGAAGGTGGCCATGGATGTATCAACATGATGTCCGTTGAGAATGTTGTGATGTGAGAAAAATATTATGGTTTGTCGCAACCCAATTTGGGAAAAGAGCCTACACCTCCCAAGGTACCTTTGCATATCAACAAGCTTTAAGTTACACATTGCATTCCTAAGGGAGTCCTAAAGCATTCAGGGAACAATCCTAATTCCCAAGCCACCCAATACGATTATATTGTCTAGGATTTGGGCCAAACTCCTTGTGTGATTTCTGCCTTAGATGTCCTTCAGAATTTCCCTTTGCATAGGAAAACGTTTTTAGCTGCCCTTGGGATGGTTGATTCACATCCTTCTACATTGATTAAATTTGGAACCCATGAATTCCATACTCACTTCCCTTACCATGTGGCTTTCCTAGTCCATGTGGAGTGTATGAAAAACAACATTAAACACACAGTAGTTGATGAAGGCGTTGTAGCTTCTGTGATGTCTTGAACCTATTGGAAAGGTATGGGTTCTGCCACTTTGTGAAAATATGGGACCATGTTGACTTCTTTTGATGGGAGGTCTTTTCGGTCGCATCATATACTTCCTTCTGTCGAATTCCAATTGGGAGGGAAGACCGTGTCGATCGAGGTTGAGGTGTCTGATGCGCCCCTTGACTATAACCTTTTACTGGTCTGTAACTGGATTTACAACATGAGAGGGGTCGTGTCATCCATATTCCGAATTACTTTCTTCCCTTTTAAAGATAGGATTTTCACAATCGAGTAAAAATAATTCGATAATTCCTGTACGAAAGCATCGTCGAGATCTACTATCTTGGTTATTGACAATTCTCAGCCCGCAATTGAGAATGTTGGTGTGGGAATGTATCCATCTTTGATGGGAAATTTCAATATTTCTGCACCAATTCTTACTATAGGTTCCATTCTTGGTAGTGAATTGCCATCGTTAAGTTTGATTCCATTTTTCACTTCGCATTTGGAGGACCCTTGGACTCTCCCTTCTCCGAGCACTTCAAATGAAGATCCTAGACCTACTAAGATGCACATGTTGTAATCTACAATTGCTATTGCTTATCAAACTATCCTTGGTCCCGTTTTAGACCCTAATCCTTCCTCTTCGTGGATGGAGGAGGAGGACCCCTTTGCGCTTCCTTCTTGGGTGGTTGCATCGTCACACTCTCATGATTTATTTAATGATATTTTTCCTTTGGATGAAGCTATTCTAGAAGCCATGAATGGTTTAGAATAGCCTTAGGAGTAGTTACACCATCGATCCTTACTTTGTCCCCCGAGCTTGGATGAATCGAGTGTGATGACTATAGGGCGATCCTTAGCAAGAAAGTTGGTAGTCCCGTGATCTCACTAGGAACTCCTGGTAAATATTCCAAAGGGAACATGGAAAACTTGTCATCGACTATCTCTATCAACATTTATCGAAATTTTGGAAAAATAAAAAATGTGTATATTGGGGCGGATTGTTCCCTCAATGAGATTGAAGCATACACTAATCTCTTTCATTTTAGTTCATCCTAGCCAGACGAATGATAGGGAAAAAATATAATAAATGGATTTTTATCTTGCAAGAGTTCGATCTCGAATTTGTTTCGACAAAATCGAAGAAATTGTTGATATTTGCGGAGCACATG
Organism: Pseudotsuga menziesii; assembly: GCA_001517045.1. Classification (NCBI taxonomy): domain Eukaryota; kingdom Viridiplantae; phylum Streptophyta; class Pinopsida; order Pinales; family Pinaceae; genus Pseudotsuga; species Pseudotsuga menziesii. The sequence goes on along the minus strand of LPNX010340325.1, from coordinate 605,018 downwards.
TCATATTTTCCTAGTTTGGATGAAGGTGAGGTTCATGAAGATTCTTTTGTTGATGAGCATATCTTCCTCATATCGACTATGGACCTGTGGTATGGGGATATTATTATTTATTTACAAACTTTGAAGGTCCCTCCTCACCGCTCACGAGATGAGCGTGGACGTTTACAACACGTAGCTAAGAAATACCTCATTATTGGTGACACTTTGTATCATCGTGGGGTGGATTCCATTTTGTGTCGATGTTTGACCCATGAGGAGGATGACGATGTTCTTAATGATTGCCATGGATGGGCATGTGGTGGTCATTTATCTGGGCTTGATACAACCCAAACATTTTGAGAGCAGGTTATTTTTGGTCGTCGATATTTAAGGTTTGTGTTAATGTGGTCAAGCGGTGCCACCCTTGCCAGGTCTTTGCACGGAATACGCACTTGCATCTTGACCTATTACACCTGATTATCACTGTTTGTCCCTTCACCAAGTTGGGGGTATACTTTATGGATTGCAACCTAGCTTCGACTGGGGGGAATCATCACATTATAGTGGTTGTCAATTAGTTCACAAAATGGGTAGAGGCTATGCCCACTATCAAAGCCGATGGTGAGACAGCTGTGCATTTCATTTTCAATCAGATTATTACTTGGTTTGGTATCCCGAGAGAGCTTGTCATGCAAAATGGAAGGAAATTTAAAAACAAGATGATGGGTGAGCTATCTTTGAAGTTGGGATATAAGCAAGATCATTCCTCTTCTTATTATCCTCAAGCGAACAGACGAGTTGAAGCTGTATACAAATCCCTTAATTCCATTCTATAAAGAACCATCACAAAAACTAAGACTAATTGGCACATCATGTTGTACCATGCTTTGTGGGCCTACCAAACCGTGCTTAAGAATTCCACCGGTTTTTCTCCATATCAGTTAGTGCATGGGTGGAGTCAATATTACTGATTGAATGCGAAATCCCTTCTTTGAAGCTAGTCATAGGACTCTTACCAGATACTTCTGAGTTAGAAGAACGTCTTGTTCACTTAGAGAAACTTGATGAGCAGCGTCGAGATGCCTTAGTGGTTCTTGAAGTAAACAAATGTTGCGTTAAGGCTCAGTATGATAATTTTTTCTATCCCTGGTGATTTAGTGAAGGTGACTTGGTTCTGTTATATGAACAAACTACTGAACCGTTAGGGGCGGATAAGTTCAACCCCATGTGTCATGGGCCTTACGTGGTCAAACGAGTGTTAGAGAAGGGTGATTACAAGTTAGTCGATTATGAGGGGACAAAATTGGAAGACACTAGAAATGGGCTCTATCTTAAAAATTACTATGCATAATTCTCAGTCGAGGTTGATGCTTTGTAAATTATTGTACAGTTGCATAGTTTAGTTTTGGTTTTCTTGTAGCGATTTGGTTTTTTGAATTGCTTATGTTTTTTGTGGAATATGTCGACGAAGTCTTCGATATATGTAGGATATGCTGATGGTGCCAGCTCCAACACCCAAAAATCAACTTCAGCTACTTGGGTGATATATATGTCTACGGGTCATGTCATGTCTTCAAGAGGTGTATGTCTCTGGCCATAATCCAACAATATTGTTGAATATAGTGTTGTGATTGAGTTACTACGCGATGCCATCTCTCATGGTATTCGGTCTCTCAAGGTATGTATTGACCCATAGTTAGTGGTATTACAGTTAAATGGCATGTATCGTGTTAGAAATTTGAATTTATTAAGAATATTCTTGCGAGTAAGGTTGTTAGAATGACAATTTGAACACATTACATACATTCACATTCCTAGGATCTACAATCATGTTGCCAATTCTTATGCAAATTACGTATTATATTGACATTTGATAAACAGACAATGAAGCATTCACATCACATTCACACATGTAAATATAATAAACTGATCACTATAATCTTTTTCATTTTAAAATATAGTCCAAAAAATGGTGTCATAATACATAATGCCATGGTACAAAATTGGGGCTTTCAACCACTAAATTACACTACATGGCCAATACAAAATGTATATCAAGGCCTATAAGCCTATGGAGCAGGGTGCTGATCATGAAAATAAACGATGACATTATCCAACCATCTAAAGAACTGAACCCATGCATAGGATACTCCTACTACCTTCCTCTGCATTGCCTTAGGAAAGTCCTCGACTTGCACCATAGACACCATGTGTGTCAAGTAGATGAAGTTTGAGTGTATGACCTAGAGTGTGCACTTCACATCTACACCATGTATATCATCACCCTATCCCCTTTGACGATGTCTAGGGAATCCATATGACCATCTAGGACCCACATCTATATGTACATGATCAGTATTAGTATGTGTCATCACCCAAAAACATGTTTTTTTATTTCATTATGTCAAAAAATACAAAAAATCAAATAATTCAAAAATAAAATGAATTCGGGATTGTTACATATATCTCCATATGCGGCTCCCTGTGGTATGGGCATATCTGGATCACTATGGAAGTTTATCCCTGCATAGGGATAGTCATTTATGACCACGATCTATCTACGCCACCATTGGAAGAAGTTAAGTGGGTAGGGTAGAGCTACATGTCCTCCCCCAAACCACCACATAACACTTGCCCAACACATATGAGATGGATCCCGCAGACCATTTGGAGCAATCGGGACTCTTAAGCTAAGGCTCGGTACATGTTTGAAGAAGAAGGTACTCAGAATGTTGGCAAACCCAAAGTTTCTTGTTCTACTAGCTTGCAGTCAGTCAATTGTTGTTTCATGTTAGCCAACAAGGATGTACTCCAGTCATGTATAGGAGTTCTCATGCGCTTGACTGCATAAAACATCAGAGGCTTGGAAGCCTGATGAAGAGATGTTAATCCCGCTATCCTACCCAAAACCAATACTATGAATTTGAGACTGAGGTTTCAAATAACATTCACAGGGACCTGAATCCCAACCTTTTCGGTGTTTGGAAGGAAAAATATAACAATGTACTCATCAATCGTGAGGCCACCTCCAACCCCATGAGCTCTCAAGTTGACTATCTCACCTCAGCGGGATAATCCAGTGATAAAATATATGTGCTCAACCTCAAGTCTAAGGGGCATCCCAACAATCTAAAATGATTATGTATCTGGATCCCAGTAATCCATGAGAATTTAGAGAAGTCTTGGTTGAGCCCTCAAGCTCCCAAGATGCCAAAATTTGTACAAACCACATGCCCTTAACTCTTGTTGGGAAACCATGTTACCTTTCACTGCCCTATCCACATCTTCATGTTCATGTTCATGCCCCTCTAACACCATCCTACCAGAAAAACACAAGATTTGATGAGTTTTTGCCTTAGAATTTGGTATGCACACTCTCATATGTGACTTTCTCTGCTAGCAGTAGCGTGTGTACGCAGAAATTGAGGAATTTTATGCGTACACCTAGCCCTAATGCGACCCAATGATCTATAGATCACATGGGCCGAGATACCTAGGGGTGCCTCAAAATAAAAAAAATCAACCACTAAAAATTGAAATAAAAACATTAAAAAGATTGACTGTGGGATGTATATTTACCTGGCTCAGACGATTCTTGGTTTTGTGGCCCGTAGCTCTCGAAACCAGTATTTGAAGTTAGTGGCTCAAAATAGCTCCAATGCACTATGTGTGGTGAAACATTCAAATGGTATGGTGAAAATGACTTTTTTACTATTTTATAATTTTTTGTTTAATTATTACCCACTAGCCTATAGTTTTGACCCTTATTGACTCTTTTGAAATGTTTTTGCCTAATGTTGTGGTGTAGGGACTTGATTTGAGTGTACTTTTACCAAGATCTTGACTAGTTGGTATCTATTACATGTATAATTTTGAACTGCCATATATAATAGGATCACATTTCCGCTTGCATTATGCATCACCTTATGACCATGTCACCTTGACAATAGGTACGAACCCACTTCGTAATGTCACAAAACCTTCACACTACTAGTAGAAGTGGAATTATGTAAGTGGTAGAGCCTTCCTATTCATGGTTTCCCTAGTTATATCCCGCTTTGCAATTTGGTACCCATGCCGAGATTCTTTCGCTAGGTCTTGGAGTGCCTTATAGTCCTGCCTTATCTTTGAGAAAGAGCCTCATATTCCCCTTGAAATTTATGCTAGCCATATCCCACATTGACTCCCATTTTATATCAAGTTGTAATTGCATTTCATGCATTTTGCTTTCCTTATTAAGCTTTATGCCAACTCCCTGCTTCATAGTTATAAGCCATATAGCCCAAGCTTGTCTCAATCCTAGCCAAGTAGAGCCTTTTATATATCCTTTGTAGCTTGATCACCCCTTACCGGGAGGAGACCTTCCCCCGAGTATCCTTATCCTGCACATGCTTCCTTGCATTAAGCATAGGTATGTTCCATTGCTTGGAACTAGCTTTCTTTCCTATGATAATCGTCTCCTCCTAGCTATGTACTATAAGCACTTTTATTCTTTTTCAAACTTTCTAATCTGAAAAAGTAAAAAAAAAATTAAAAAACATAAAAAGATGGACGGGAAATGATATTACCTTTGGCAGCTGTCGAGTCTTGTCACCTTCGAACATAGCACTATATATCACATCCATTGGTTGGGTTATTAGTATGACTTTAGGAGTTGTACTCATTATTCTGCGTTTTCTCCACCAATTAGTTATGCTTCCAATCCCTATGGAGCCTCTGTTGATGCTTCCTGTGTCGCAGAGTTTTCTCAGTTTGCATGTTGAGTATGTGATTCCTATTTAGTCACCATCTACCTTATGCTCTTGTTCAAAAGAATTTTTATCCTGGGTCTTCCATTCCTCAGTTATCTTGTCTTTGCATGTCATCCATTCCCGATATAGTTACTGGTTTGTGCACATCTTGTTCATCCGAGTTCTTCCAAATTATTCAGCGTTGCTGGGTACCTCATGTTGGTTAATGGGGGATTCCTTAATTCCATCCTTCCAGCGGATTCCATTCCATCAACTGCAGATCATTTATTATGGACTAGGAGTCCATATTCCTTTGAGTGCCTTGAGACTTGGAGTCATTAGTGGCATGTCCTCTCGCCATCGACAGTTTTGGGAATACATCAATGTCCCCTGATCGATGGATTATTTCAAGTGTTCGAACTGAACCCATATATTCATACTTGTTTGATTGCACTCTGTACCTTGATTTCCATTTTCATTATCAATGGGATATCTCACATCTGTTAATGACATACATCAATGACTGGCAATCAGACGATGGTCCATCATGTTCTACCTCGACACCTTTATTTGCGTGATGGGACATGTACTCATAGCGGTTTGCGTAGGAGACCTCTGAGCTTGGTGGCATTCCACATATTCTACCTCCTTAATCGTGCCAGTATTCATGAGATGGCAACTCTGATGACCAGATTCCAGTGTATTATTAGATATCTTCCTCCATTATGGAGATCTTGTTCACTATATATTGTACATGGCAATGACCACATGTGACATATGTCTATTATGCCTATTCATGGCCATTGTACTCTTATGTATCCTGGACTGCTACATGTATATTTGCAGTCACATGTTGAGATTTATCATTGTATTGTACTGATGCATGGTTGGTTCTTCCACTTGGGTCTTCAATACTCCACTTCTAGGATGGATATAATGTATTTTGTCCATCATGTTACCCCTATGACCTCACACTTTAGGGGCCATTTGTTATAGACGATTTTACCACTCTCTTTAGATCACACTTTTATGTCCTTCCATTTCAATCTGTAGACTCTTTGGACCCCCTTTCTCGAATTATACTTTGATGATCTAAGAAATTCCCTAAAAAACACTTGTTTATTCCTATACACAACTTTTAAGATAAAACCAATGTGTACACGCATGTTGCTCAACTGTATCCCACGTACATAGGGAAATGTGCATAAAAACAAAAACTTTTGGATTTTTCCTCAATGAGTCTCGAATAACTTGAATCTTGGCTTTCCATATGCTTGGAAACGCTCCAATTCGACCCTTCACTACCTATTGAAGGGCTATATATTGAGCCTCTTGGATGCATTGAAGGAGGAGAACATTTGAGAGAAAGGAAACTATAGTTCATTGTTGCCCCATCTTGTACATGCTTGATTTTGCACCCCTTTGTCCTTTTGAGCACGCATTGCTGCTCTTCCCAAGCTTGCCATTGAGATGGAGGATTGAAGTGGTGGAGGCCCAGGTGGATGACTCGATTTCTCCATTTTGACGAGGTGCCAAGAGAGTTTGTCACTGTTATCTTTGTTCATTATTAATAGAAATATCTATTTCTAGTCCATTACACGTGTATCAATATGAATATTTTATCCATGGATGTAGTTGTATTTACTTATACATGTTATATTTATATATGCTAGAGCAGGCCTAACACTTTAACATATACCATGCTTGTCTTATCTGCTACTGTTGAGAGTGACTTGTAGGTACAAGCGTGTTGGAAAAGCTCAACGAGGATCTACTACACTATCTGGAATAAGGTATGTTCTGTATCCCTTAATGTTAGCAGCATTTGTTTCTCTTACTTATTGAAATGGATTGATTTGTGGTTTCATTTAGTCTATTGTGTTCTTCCCCAAGTCATAGGAAGTTTCTATCCATAACAACTACCTATCGGTTCAACTAGCCGACACGACCTTTGAGGTCGACATAATCTATTATTACAATTAGTCGACTGAAGGACCTAGTCGGTTAGTTGACTTAGGCTCCTCCAACAATGATCTACAATATAAAGATACACAATATGCATTAATTCTATTACTATAAATTAATTTTGAGATAATGAAAGCATAACACTCATCCATATAAATCATAACGAGGAATCACATTCGTAATATAGGGCACCTTATTCTATTCCAAAACAACCAACAAATACAATATCTCTCCTATAACATATTAGTTTCTTTCTCATATAGTATTAGATGTACAATGAATCAAGGATATCCAGGAGCATCAACTCGAAACCTATCATGTATGAGAAATGACTATGAACTAGTAATAATATATTTCCCTTAGCCTTTGATGGATATTATACAATTTCATCTTGTAAGCATATTTGACCATATCAAAATGCTAAGTTAACTCAGTTGGTAATGCAATCACAATCCTACATAACATATTAGAGTTGCCTAAAACTACCAAACTATGGATTATTTCTAACTTTCATATGACACTAGGTTAACCAAGTTTGTATGTTTGCTCCACAAGGTGCTAGTATAGCTATCCAAATTTTGCGCTCATGTTGATCTACTATGCCATCCTTCACCAAATGAAGGGACCATTAGAAGGCCTAAATGAAATTTAATATGGAGCAGGGTCAATCTACCCTTCCCTATTTCACCTTGAGTGAAAAAGACTTAAGTGTGAGATTTTGTGAAGAAGGGTTAATTGATCCTTCCCCCATTCTTCTCCATAAAAAAGCTCTTCCATAATGTATACATTAATCTTTATTCAAATTTATCGTAGGAATGCTATGACTTGGATAATAAAGAGCTTGTTTGCATTCTTCATAGTACCGTTCGTTGAACTCCTATGATGACTTTAGTATAATATCCCCTTCCTTTCTAAAACTAAAATAGACTTATTGGGAGCTCAACTAAGAAAATATCATACTCATTTCTTGGGTGTCATTGTATGATACTATATAGCCTTTTATCATAGCCCTTTAACTACTAACTCCGCAACTCAACTTCTTACTTTATAAACTTTCCAAACTATTCTAAAACAATGTTCTAACCGTGACTTAAAAAACCTTCATCTCATCTTGCAAGTGCTTCACTCATGATATTCTATCCACAATGGAACAACTTGAAGTTTATTTTTGGTAGACCACAGTCTACATAGACATCCAACAAAGTCTGTTGTAGTCTATCACTAACATCATGGACCCCTATAAGAGGGAATCTCTCAGCAAAAGCATGTTGCGAAGACTTGTTATAGGTGGATTAAGTTGCAGGGAGATAAAAATCGTTCTAAATTGTAACTAATCCATTGACATATTCATACCTTTACTCTTATAATGATCTACCATAGAAAGATATACATTATGTATTCATGTTATTACTACAAATGAATATTGAGATAACATAACATACCCATCATCCATATAAATCATAAATATATTTGTATTCATAATTGCTATGATTATCTTACCCCATTACAAAAAACCAACAAATGTATTATCTCTTCTGCAACTTACGGAGTTTTTTCCCATATATTATCAGATCTAAAATGATTCAAGGATATCCAAGACCATCAGCTAGTAACCCACCATTTATGATAAATAGCTATGAACTACTAATCATCTCTTTCCCTTAGCCCTTGAGAGATATTATACAATTTCATATCATAGGCATATTTGACCATATCAAAACACTAATTTAACTAACTTGGTGATATAATTACATTCCATCAATCATAATAAAATATAGTCACCTAAAGCTACAAAACTAGGGATTATTTCTAACTTTTATATGCCACTAGGTTAACCAAGTCTCTTTGTTTGCTCCACATGGTTCCATTGTCACTATCCAAATTTTGTGCTCACCTTGATCTAAAAACTCATTCTTCAACAAAATAAAGAGTCCATTAGAAGGCCCAAATGAAATTTAATATGGAAAAGGGTCGTTCTACTCTTCCTTATTTTACACCCAATGACAAAACTCTTTTGTGTAGGATTTATACGAAGAAGTGTAAGATTATGCTTTTCCCATTCTTCCCCATAAGAAAACCTTTATAAATGTGTCCATTCAATCTTTGATCAAAAATTATCTTGCTAGGATAACAATTTTTTTGAATATCCATTTCGTTCGTAGAAATTATGCCTTTGATGACTTTATTATAATATCTATTTCCTTTGTAAAAGATATGCTTTTAATAGCAATGTTCATCTAATTCATATGATGGTTTTAATAAGATATCCATTTCCTTTCAAATAATATACCTTCAATTTATTTATACAATAAAACGCTGAGGTAACTAAAGTTATCTCTTCCAACAACCATTTAAGAAAAAAATACAATAGTTTATCTCTTCCAACAATCATTTAAGAAAAAAATACAATAGTTTATCTCTTCCAACAATCATTTAAGAAAAAAATACAATAGTTTCGAAATCAAAGGAAAAAATGACATTCCATACAATTTCACGTTTTATGAATGAGCAATCTTTTAATGATATTCCACACAATTTCCTATTATTATCCAACATTCATGATGAGTAGTAAGACCCACAAGAATAAGCACAATTGCTTTAATGACATTATAGGGTTTTCATGGTGAATAGTAGGACCCACAACAACCTTGGTCTAAGCACTTATTTTTTTTGCTTGTCTTTAATAGTAACAAATAGTACATAACTGAAATGGAAGAAAAGAGCCCACTCTCATCATTCATTGAATAAACAATGAAATATTATTATCAACTGAAAAAAACAATGAAATATTAACTTGCCAATAACGATATACCTTTGTGTACACTTCAAAATAAAAGTTTTCTATAAATGTGTAGAGTAATAACGATATTGTTATATAACAAAATCGAGGAATAATATTTAGTTAAAGTCATATCAAAATTCATGCAAGGTTCAGTCTAGGTCAGCTTTCCTCTATGGATGGATGTACGTGAAGCCAAAGAGCCTTTTACGATAATCGAAATGCTTTGCAATGTTATAATGTTGCTTAACACGAATCTTAAAAACCAACTATTTTAAATTTGAATGATCCTATGAATGAAAATCTCATATATCATAATATAAATCTAAGAATAATTTTTTGAATATATAATTTCGTACATTATATATACTCTATATGTACGTTAAGTACCACTCCCTATCGCTTTTACTGTACATAATTTTATTCCTAACTTTTGCTCCCTTGCCGCGCGACACGCCTTACAAACCGGTAGGTGTGGAGTCTGGACCTGGAGACTGGAGTGACGAGTCCTATGCCTAATAATCACTTGTGGACCTTCACCTTCTCCCATTAAAAACAAATCGTGAAAAAGGAGATCCGGTGGAAATGGTAGCTTACTTTAGGGACCTTCATAATAATTAAGTGATACATTGTCTTTCGCGGCTGACAACAAAAGTTCTTTGAGACGCGGCGATTTAGATACCTGAAATGCTAGAGTTGATTTCACATGACGTTAGTTGAAGGAGCATTTCATGTAAAGAGGTATATCCATTTCATGTTAGTGGTGTTGGCCAAATTGGCTATGGCTTGGTACGATTCGTTAAGGTAATGAAATCTATTTTTATTCTACTTGTTATATATATATATAAAAAGAGAGATAATCAAGTTGTGGGCATGATGAGTATAATTTGATCTAAGTGGTTCTTAAGTAGATAGGTTGGATGAAGAACTCCATTGAATTATTGTTATGAACTCATGTAAATTTTTATTTTTATTTTATTAGTATTTTTATGTTGGGTGTGTATGTTTTATAAGGCGTGTCGTGAGTATATTGTATTATCCCACATTTATGGAGAGTAATAGTTGTTTGGATTAGGGTTGCAAAAGTAGGAGCTCCAAGAAGTGAGGAGGGCGGTGCTGAGATTATTGCAGGTGAGCGAGGTTTTGGGATTAATCAATGGCTTAGGATGGGAGGGGGGCATCTAACTCCCATCCCCCTGATTAGGGTGATCTAAATATTGGGGAAATTTCGATCAGTTTAGTATCTTGAGCTTTTTCTAGCCCTCTTGGTCAAGAACGTAAGCCTGGACAATACTTATTGAAAGCAACAACGATACCATCCATGGTGGTCAAGTCAACAACTCTTAGGGACAAGATCGAATATATGTCGGACCATGCTTTAATTGGGAAATTGATTGGTCTGCAACCATCTGAGAAAGCTTTGATTTGGTGGATCAACTCTTCTTGGAAACCTAAAGGACATTTGGACCTTCATTTGGGATCAAAAGGTTTTCTTACAGTCCCTTTTATCAGTTTAGAGGATAGGAACTAGATCATAGATGATGGATCGTATTTTTACTACTATGCGGGCCTCGTTTTACAACCTTGGAAAGAAAAATTTAGTCCGGAAAAGGTGGACATGAGAATAGCATCGGTATGGATTAGGTTGTACTCTCTCCCACAGGAATATTGGGATGTTGAAATTCTGGAAGAATTGGGGAATTGTTTTGGTACTTTTATCAAAATTTATGAGCAGACAAAGACCCAACGTTATACTGCTTATGCTCGGATCTGTATCTATATGGATCTCTCTCAGGCTCTGCCGGAAGCCATAAACATGATTTGGGAGGATGAAGACTGGGTTCAAAATTTGGACTATGAACAAGTCCCTTTTCGTTGTCGTCGGTGCCATGAATATGGTCACCTATTTTGGGAATGTCCTTTGAATCATCCTAAAAAGAAGTCTGGGAAGGAAAGTGATCCATCCTATCTAGGTTTCATCAAATTTGCATCTCGCAAAAGAGAAAATAAGAAGCATGAACACCAAGATAGTTTCAAGAAAATGAATATCTCTAATTCCTTTGAGATTCTGGGTAACCAAGAGGAAGATTCATTGGAACAAAGAAGCAGAAGGGTTTCACTTCTAGTTCAGTGGTTGGGATTCCTTCCTTGAGTCAGTCCATAGCTCAAGAACAAATGAATGACCTTGTGGAATGGAGCATGTGAAAAGATTTAGAAACAGATGTTGAGGATATGGATATTCTCTAGCAAAAGGGAGAGTTGGACGGAATTGAAGATATGGATATCAATGAACTGGATCTTGATGGGATTGAAAAAGTCTATTCTGAGAAAGATAAGGCTATGTTCCTCGAGAACAGGTTAGTCTTCTTAAAGAATCCATCGTGAAAGCTAAATTCTCAAACTCTTTAGGTATTAACTCATGATCTTTTAAAGAAAAAAAATAGCTGAAGAGTGTGGACGGAAACCAGGCCGAAAATCAAATAAATAGAGGGTGGAAGATGCAGTGAAGAGGTTGGTTGAATTGTGTCAATACCCGACAAACAAAGCTACTCTTGGTTTATAAAAAATATCCTTAATGAAACTCCTATCCTAGAATACTCGAGGCATTAACAGCCTGAGAAAAATGAAAATTCTGCGTCAAAATATTAAGCTGACTGATCCAACTATTGTCTTCTTACAAGAAACCAAATGTTTGGCTAATTATATTAAGGATCGTAGGGGTAAAATATGGGCAAGATGTGAAAGTATGGGAATTAATTCAATAGGTTCTTCTGGTGGTTTATGCATTCTATGGGATCCAACTCAGGTGTCCCTTTCTAATTTTCAAGGAAACAGTAACTCGATTTCAGCTAACTTCCAGGTGGTTGGTTTCCCCATTTCTGGTTTAATTACGAATGTCTATGACCCTCAAAAAGCTATGGATAAGCGTTGTTTTCTTAAATCTCTCATGAACCCAAGGACTCGTTTGTCATCTGAGCACTAGGTGGTTGGAGGAGATTTTAATCTCATCACTTCCTTAGAGGAAAAAAAGGGTGGGCGTAGATGTTTGGAGGAGGAATGTAATATTTTTAGAGATACCATTGAAGATATGGGCCTAGTAGACATTACTCTGGAGGAGGGATGGTTTACTTGGAATAACAAAATATGAGGGGATCTCCATATTGCCTCCAGAATAGATCGGTTCTTAGTCTCGGAATCTATCATTGACCTGGGAAACAAAATTCATTGTGCTACACTCTCAGGAAGGGGTTCTGACCACTAGCCGATTGACCTCATGTGGAGCGAATTAGGGTCTCAAATTAAGAAACCTTTTCGTTTTGAGCAATTCTAGTTGGCTAACCCCGATTTTGAGGGCAAGATCAAATCGTGGTGGGAGGAAATGCACTCAGACCAGGTGCTTAATATGTTTTCCTTCAAGCAAAATTTGAAGGCTCTGAAGTCCAAGATTAAGAAATGGAACAAGGAAGCGTTCGGGAACATTTTTTGTGAAAAACGTTGCCTTGAAATTCATCTTCACGAGATTCAAACTAAAGGGATTAATGAAGGCTACTCCCAGGCCTTAATCAAGGAAGAAAGGATGGTGGAAGCTTAGCTTGAAGAATGAGAGAAACAGGAGGAACGTATGTGGTGGAAAAAGTCTCGAATTAAATGGCTTCTTGAAGGAGAAAAGAACACCAAATTTTTTCACCACTCTGTAATCCAGAATAGATTTCAAAACAAAATCTATTCGATTAAAAATGCTGCCGGAGAAAAAGTGGAAGTCTGGGAACAAATTGAGGACATACTAAATGCTCACTTTTCTGATATTTTAATGGATCTAAGATGAAACCGCTTGGTGGAAATTGAAGTCATTACCAGTAGGATTCCCACCCTGGTCTTGAAGGAACATAACCAACTATTAATGAAATTTTTTACTCATTAAGAGGTCCAGGATGTTGTTTTTCAGATGAAGGAAGGAACCTCACCTGGCCCAGATGGTTTTACTATTAATTTTTTTCATCATTTCTGGGAGATGGTAAAGCTAGATGTATGGAAAATTGTGGAGCAATCTAGGATTTCTGGTCGTATCCTTCCTGCTTTGAATGCTACCTTCCTTACCCTAATTCACAAATTTGAGGGCGCTGATAATCCTGATAAATTTAGACCGATCGGTCTCTGTAATGTCATTTACAAAATCATTAGTAAGGTCATTGCTAATCGCTTGAAACATATTTTACTTTCTTTGATTTCTCTGGAACAGTCTGGTTTTGTGGAAGGGAGACAGATATCAGATGGGATTATTCTAGTTTATGAAATATTACACTCCATAAAAAGCAAAAAATTGTTGGGTATGCTGGTTAAACTAGATATTCCTAAAGCCTATGATAAACTAAATTGGAAATTCATTAGGAAAATGTTGGAAGCTATTGGGTTTAACCAGAATTGGGTTAACCAGATTATGTAACTCATTTCCTAACTTTTTTCTCTATTCTAATAAATGGGGTTTCGTCGGGGATCATTAAACCTTCTCGTGGTATTCGTCAAGGAGACCCATTGTCGCCCTTTCTGTTATTCTCATGGCTGAAGGTTTAGGGAGATCTATTTTCTCTCTTAGGGAAAACAACTCTATTAGAGGACTTCGAGGTGCTAATGAAGGGGCCAATCACTCTCACCATCATTTTTTCGACAATACAATGTTGATGGGATACCTGTCGGTGCAGGAAGCAACACATTTTAAAAAATGTTTGGATTAGTTTGGCCAGGCCTCTGGATTAGAAGTTAATGCTCAAAAGTCTTAGCTATTCTTTTTTAATATTCCTTGTTGGTCACTATATATGCAAGTTAATAAAGCTAACATACATAATGCTCAATATAAATTGTCAACCCAGGGAAGTCTTTTATTTCAAAGATAATTCACATTGTCTGTGCATAAACACTAAGTAGCCGATCAATTGAATCAAAGATAAATTGTCCTACTTATCTGCTCAATCAAACTCCTCTCATAGCTAAACTAATCTAAGTTACTTCTCTAGAAATCCAGAAATGCAATTACTTCCTACAACATCAATCCAACAATTGATTAATCGATAAATAGGAAACTAGAATTACTTTTGTAGAAAGTTAAATCCTATCATTATCAGACTAAATGTAAATCCATCATCACTAGTTTAATCCAGCTAATCTAAGAATAGGAAACAACAACAATTTGAATTAAACAAACTCTAAACCATAATCTGACTGAAATTAAAAAACCTGAAAAATACAAGTAATTAAAGGAAACTGGAGCTAAGCTTGACTATAACAGTTATTGGTACACATGCATAATGGAAAGTAACCTACACAGTCGACTATCACACCACACAGTTACATCTTAAAGAGAATGCAAACATTGTTGTCCAAAAAACTTATAATGATAAATCATTTCTATTACAGATACTGTAAATAATGTAATTACTGAAGCTTCCACACCACACAACAAATAATCAAAACATCTAATTAAATCGGCAATCTCTATGGAAGGCGGGCTCAGCCTTGGAACAGAGATGTTGGACCTAACATAGGTTAAGACGCAGAGATCAAAAGAATTCTGCTCCTTATATTAAAATGACAAATTACAAATTACAACTCTCTATCACAGCTTACATAATATAATCCAATATCAACCAACCCTTGTCTCAGAATGTTTCCCAATATTTATACATGATCAATCATAACCTTCTCCCACTAACATCGGGCAGCCATGAAGATCTACGATCTTCAGGCTGCCCTGTTACAACGAGATGTAAATCCGTGAGTGGAATTGAATGAGAGTAGAGAATATAGGGAATCCTGTTGCGTGAGCCATTAGTGAATAAACAAAACCAATTTAAGGAATACCATTTGTGTTGCAGCTAAGCCTTAAGCAATGATGTGTTGTCGCAGTTGATTCTGTTGCAGCTAGGTTTGTTGCATCTATACGTGGAATGGTGACCTCTGTTTGCGTCTAGCGTGTGGAGTTGATACTGGCAAGTAACAACTGGCATTGAAAGTTCATCTTGTCTTCAAACCACTCGGGCTACTACACCTGTACTTATCAAAGCTTGAACTATATTTATGAAATCATGATATATTAGCATAATTCAAGAGGCAGAGTTCTGAACATAACAGTCATAGAAATTAATAAGATAAAACAATAATTAATCATACCTGTAAAATTCAAGGCTCAATATGAGAAGAAAACATATGTCTGGTGCATGGAATGGAGTAACATAAGGAAAAAAGGGGCATAATAGGTGTGGTAAAAAAGGGATAATTCTGGACCCAACATCTCCTCCCAACTATCGGGTTGCATGTCCTCATGCAACAACTCCACTAGTTTGAATCTGATTCTGTAATGGTGCTTTGTTCATGAATGGAGGAACAATTGTAGGAGCGCTCAGAAGGTTCACTCCCATCCATATATCCCTTGCAGATCACCCAGTAATTCCAACACTACTTCTCTTCTACCTTAGTCAATGAAAATCATCCTTGTATGGCCTTGTTGGCCACCAAATGAGTGGACATTTAAACTTAAGTCCCAGCCAATGAACTCCACACTCCTTCATATAGTCCACATATCCTCTAACCCTGGGAGCGCATGTTTAAAATTTTTAAAGCAATTAGGGTCCCTTTTCTTGAAGGTTGGAGAGGAAGTATGCCATCTATGTTTACTGCCTTCTAGGGCCAGCTGTTGTTGTCTAGAAATCTGATCAACACAAGTATATATGACCTTTTCTTGTAATTCAATCAGCTTCTGGGTTTTCATGGGAGATGCCATCCTCTTTTCTTGAAAAGTAAGGAGAATTTGAGGGGACAGAGGTTCACTCCGAATCCACAGATTGGAGTTAGCCTCATTCTGAGAGGTTGTTTAAAAGGCCCTCTCCCACTGCACATGATTGTGGACAAAAGAGGAAAATGCCCTCAACTGAAAAATATTCTAAGTAAGGAGTAGGGTTAGAATGCAATTCCAAAGGACATGCCATCTCATGCAAATACAATTCACACAGCAGGTTCTGCTCAGTGAAGTTGCTTTCCATAAAGGTTTCCAAAAACTGGGTAGAAGGTGTCGAATTATAAGGTCTCCCTTGCCTTAAGGATTTTAATTTAAACAAAGTTAATTATTCATACAAAATTACTGGGTAGGAGGGAGATGGAGCCCTAGAATTCATTAATTCCTGGAAGAGGGCATATAGCTGCTCTTTCTCTCTCTGCATGGATTTGAATTTCTTTAACTCCTTCAAATATTTTTGTAGCTCTTCCGAATAGAGATTTTGAAACATTAATTCTTCTACCAATTTTTCCCTCAATTCCTTAATAGTATTTCTATGCTCAGCAAGAGAAACCATTCCTTCCTAGCATCTATCCACATGATCTTTCCACTTCCTCACTTCCACTCTCAATAGTGAGATCTCTACATTCTCTTCATCATCAGAAACTGCAAGAATTTCCTGAGGAATTTTCACTTTTAGCTTATCATCTGATGTTTCAGCCTTCTCTTCTTGAATCGAAAGTGTGTCAGCTTCATCATTGCTCATTGTTCCTGCAATTCCCACCTATATGGATGCTTCAGTAATCAATTCTGGGGATGCTGGCTCATGTGTGACAACATCCTTTTCCATTAGTGTTGCAATAATATCTGTTTGTGTAGCAGATTTAGAAAAGGTGACTAAAAATGTTGGTTCTTGTGTAGCGACATCTTCTGTCACCAATATTATAGCATCCTCTGTTTGTGTGGCTGCATCAACATACAATTTTAGGAATACTGGTTCTTGTGTAATAGTACCCTTCTTTTGAGTCCCATACCAGCAACCTTCAGTCTGCACTATGTTCTCAACAAGAAATTTTGGGGATGTTGGTTTTTGTGTAACAACATCCTCTTCCTGTTGGACTACTTCCTAGAACATTTCTGTGTCTTGAGACTGTTCTAGATTTTCTTTAAATTCTTACAGGTTATAATAAGAAATTGTGTCAACCAATGGCTCGACTATTTCCAATTGAGTAGCAGCCTCAACAAGAGTTTCTAAGGGTGTTGGTTCTTATGTGGAAACATCCTGTCTCACAATTTATTCCAAATGTTGAAGTTTCTCCTGGGTAACTTCAATATCCCCTGTTGGCTGGGATTGCAGTTGCTCATCCTTCGTAAATTATAAATCAGGGATCTCCGGTTCATCTTTACCTTTCATCTCCCCCGCAAGTGCCTCTTTTTCTTCTTCAGTTGCTTGTGCATGTTTCTATGCCAAAAATGCCCACACTATAAATTTATATCCTTGTTGGTCAAATATTTCACCACATTCTGGGAATACCACTTTATCCAATTAATCACCCTCCTCATCAGAAGGTGACCCTTCCAATTGGTCTACAGATTCTACCGATGTGTTTGGCCTTTTCTCCACGTGTTTCTTGCAATATTCCTTCCAGTTTTAGAATTCTTTACAAAGAACCTCCACTTCCTCTTTCAACAGAATATTTTCATACAAAAGTCCCTTGATTTGAGGTTCTTTTGCAGCAAGTTATTGTGGAGCAGCCTTTGACCGGGGTGTCAAAATAGGAAATTCAATGTTCGCTTCACTATTCACCCATCTTGCCCGTGCTGCTTTTGCCACTATAATGGATTTGGTTCTTATTCTCTTTATCAGTTGTGATGCCTGTACCTCTTCTTTTGATCTTCTTCTCTTCCTCTATGGTACATGGGTTTCTAACTCTGCAACTGATGTAGAAGGAACATCTCCTTCTTCATTGACTCCCCTTGTCTCTTCCATCTCTATTTCTTCCTCGATTAAGGTTCCTCCCCATTCAGGAGAGAATTCAATGGTGAGGATCTCTACATATCCTTCTATCATTATAGATCCCAAAGACTCAGCTTCTACTGTCACAACATCCAATGCTGCTCCATTTTCAGCTTCTGTCGCCGGAGCTTCCACATTATCTATTCTTTCCATAGGGTTTGATGGTGTTGTAGCCTCACCCTGTTCTTCCATTTGATTAATTGGGTTCTATTCTGACACTGTCTCATCTCCCCCCCCAACTGAATTGGAGGGACTCTGGTACTCCTCCTATACTTCCACTCCCCCCAACCATGCATGTGCCTCTTACTCCTCTTCTATTGGGACACCACCCAAAAGTGCAGGTGCCTAAATTATTTGAGGCTGACCAGTGAACTGTTCCTAGGTTTGGTTCTGCTGTTCTATGGCCCTTATGATAATCAATTTAATTAGGCTGTGATGGGTGAGAGAAGAATATGGGAATTGGGCTGATCTTACAAACCCCGCCATATGATGTAGGTCTTTAAACAAATAAAATGGGATGCTTAGTAAATCCCTGTGACGTAAATGAGATAGTAGAGGAAACTCAGAGAAATACATAGTTTGATACCGACCTTCACATGTGATGTACTTCTTCAGGAAGACTGCCACTTCATTCCCAGGGTGAGGCAGTGATTGTAGTGCTATCCCTCGCTTTGCTTGGAGAACCTATTCACCAGCTACCAAAAACTCATGCATTGTAGCTACATTATGCGTTCTTCTTCCAAACCAGGTTCTTCCCCCCTGAGGAAGACCAGTAACCTCAGCCACAATATCCTAAGTAACTTCTATGCGTAGACCTCTGACTTTTGAATAGGTTTCTGTCAAATTTAGGGAAAACTGTAAATTTGTTTCTTGATGAAAACCATTTAAACGTTGAAAGAACTCGGTCCAACCAGCTACTTCGAAAATGACAAAAAAATCTGCATTTCTACGTAGAGCCTCCGTGTCTGCAGGTTCATGCCAGGATGGGATACCCATATCGTCTCTCTTTCTGAATTCTGGTGTGAACTTAACAAATTATAGTCCTAGAAATGGAAGTTACAACACTGGAACGTGCAACGAACAACCGAGGTCAAGGTTAGATAAATTAGGAAAGTTATTACAGTTATGGATAGGGAATAATTGACAAGATTTGGCACAGATTAGGAAAAAGGTGACATTCGTGTTATAAACTCAAGCACCCATTCAGACATGTTGATTGATAGTTAAATGAGTACGGGTCTAATGGAGGGTACAAAAAGGTAAAGCATGATTAATATCGTCAAATCCAATTTACACCTAATCATGTAGATGGTCAGAATCTGTACCTTCACGATACAAGGTGAACCGTGACTTCCCATAATAGTTCAGTAGCCATCAATTCAAAACATAATTGCATGCGTGCTGCTATGATATCATCCCCGGTGAACTAATAGATGTCTTTTCATATTTGACAGAAATATAACTAGAGCTGAGAGGTGAGTTGGAACCCGAAAAAGTCACAGATGACAGAATTTGTGGTCGAATCTGGAGGATTCGCACTTGCGAAGATAGGGAAATCAGTGAAACTTAGCACAAGTGCAGCTGCAAGAATAGAAAGATAGGAAAAATTTAGCAGAGCTGCAGCTGCGGAGATAGTGGAAATCGACGAAAATTGGCGGAGTCATAGCTGCAAAAGATAGGGAAATTTGTGGGATTTGGCGGAGTCGCAGCCACAGAAAATAGGGAAAATGGGAAACTTTTAACAGAGCTACAGCTATGAAAAATGAGAAAATGGAATATTTTAACGGAGTCGCAGGTGCGAAAAACGGGAAAATGGCAAAATTTTAACGGAGTCGCAGCTGTGACTGAACTGTTCATCATTATTTTTTTTAAGGAGCTCTTTCGAAACAGGAACATGGATTAGGGCGCACGTAGTCGTTAGGACCAGTCATGACCATTGCTCATTAAGTAAGTTCCTGCACAGACTCTTCAAATAAAACCAATCTAGTGTAAAGGAAAATAGAATAAAAATAAAACAAACATCAATTTATTTATGTACAAATTCCTGTGTGGAAATTACGGTGTCCTTTTAAAGATTGACATGGACAGAGAAAAATTCCTACCCTTGTGTTAACTGGTATCTTGGATTAGCTGCGACATGCAAGATAAATGTGTCCCTTGATATTGGCTTGTGATACAGTCGCATCTTGTGACCATTAGCAAATAATGGTGTACGATCTTCATCAATAGTGACCAGGAGGACTGTGCCATTGTCAAATACCTTGTCTATCTGGTATGGACAAAACCATCTTGTTCGAAGCTTACCTTTGAAGTCCCTCTTAAACCTAGAATCATATAGCAATTCCCAATTTCCATCACATAAGAATTTCTTCTTTATGAATCGATCACGCCACTTAGATCCCTATTGTTGAATTAATTTTGTTTGATGTACAACAACCATGCATTTTTCATCGAGTTCATTTAACTGGTTCATTCCATTCCTCTGAGCTTATGTTAAATCTAAGTTTTCCTCCATAGTTGTCCTTAAGGTTATGATTTCAATTTCAATAGCAAAGACAACATTCTTACCATACACCAAGTCATAAGGGGAGAAGCCTGTAGTATTGCGTCAAGTAGTGTAGTATGCCCAGAGTGCCTCTGGAAGTCTGTCAGCCCAGTCTTTGTGATCACTTTTGACTATTTTTGTGAGAATAGATTCAATCACTTTGTTGGTACTTTCCACCTGGCCATTATCTCGTGGATGATAACGTGAAGTTATTCTATGCTGAATATGGTACTTGTGTAATAGAGCTTGCAGTTTGTGGGACAAAAACTGCGGTACTCCATCTGTGACTATCTCCTTGGGTACCCCAAAATGAGTGAATATGTTTGGATATATGAAATCTATTATAGCCTGATCATTAGCCTTGACCAAGGCCACGAGCTCCACCCATTTTGTCATATAATCGGTGCAAACTAAGATGTAAAATTTTTGCTTCAAGGGAGGGTTGATGGGCCCAATGAAATCCAAGGCTCATTTGCCGAAGGGTTCAACCACCAGTTATGGTTGAAGGGTAATCTTGTCGAATCTATTAGGTTGGACCATCCTTTGACATCTATCACATGCTTGTACATACTTCTTCACATCCCTGAAAAATTTTGGCTAGTAATAGCCCATTGGTAATACCTTATGACCTGTTCGTTTGTGAGCAAAGTGTCCCCCATAGGGCTCATCGTGACAAGCCTTCAAGATACATAAAGTTTCATCTTCTCTTACACATCTCCTGATTTCAATATCAGGGCCTGTGTAGAAAAGATGACCATTTATCCAGTAGTACCTGACACTTTTTTCGATGATCTTCCTTTTCTCTCTCTTTGACAGATGTGCTGGAAGCTTTCCTACAGCTAAATATTTAGCAACATCTACGTATCATGGGGAATGAGTTGATACTGCAAAAAAATGTTCTTTTGGAAAAGAATCTTCAACTGCCATGTTGTCATCACTGTTAGTAAAATGAGATAAAAAATCAGCAACAACATTTTCCTTTCCAGGTCTGTCAATAATCGTAATGTCGAACTCCTGTAATAGTAACAACCATCTAGTTATCCTAGCATTTGTAACAGGTTTGTTCATTAAATACTTGATGGCTGAATGGTCAGTGTGCAAAAAAGTGGGGTATCCAGTGATGTAGTGTCAAAATTTATTGATGGAATAGACAATGGATAAAAATTCCTTTTCTATAACAGTGTAATTGAGTTCGACAAGGGCCAAGTTTTTACTAATATAGTAAATTTCATATGGATTTTGACCATCCTACTATCCCAACACTACTCCAATGGCAGTGTTAGAGGCATCAGAAGAAATATGGAAAGGCAGAGCGCAAATGGCCCCCCTTAAGATAGGCGTTGTATACAACCTCTTCTTAAGTTCAGTGAACGTTGTTTGACATGCATCATTCCAAATGAACTATACATCCTTCATCAACAAAGTAAATAAAGGAGAATCTAGTTTGGAAAAATTTTCCATGAATCTTCTGTAATAACCAACATTGCCTAAGAAGCTACGTACCTCTTTTTGTGTTCTAGGAGTGGGTATGCTTTCAATTACCCTAATTTTGGATGGATATACCTGGATACCATCAGCAGAGATAAAGTGCCCCGGAACTACACCCTCGCCCATCATCATATGGCACTTTTCAGTGCTCAAAGATAGCTGGGTTTCCTCATAGCGTGTTAAAACCTTTTCTAATTTTTTCACTACCTCCTCAAAGTCACTGCCATAAGGGGTAAAGTCATCCATGAAAATATCCATACTGTCATTGACCACCTCTGAAAAGATGCCAATCATAGCTCTCTGAAAGGTGGCATGTGCGTTGCACAAACCGAAGGGAAGTACCCTGTATGAAAAGGTACCCTAGGGATAGGTGAAAGTGGTCTTATCTTGGTCTTCGGGAGCGATCTAGATCTAGTTGTACCTGCTAAACCCATCCACGAAGGAAAAACATTTCTTCCCAGATAAAGTATCAAGTACTTGATCGATGAAGGGAAAAGGGAAATGGTCTTTCTATGTTGCTTTGTTTAACTCCCTATAATCCACATAGGCTCTCCATTTCTCATTGTTCTTTGGTACTATCGTTAGTGGAGAAACCCACTCGCTATCTGAGATCGAGTATATAAACCCTGCTTCCAAAAGCTTTTGAATTTCCTCTTTCACTATGTCCCTAAGGTTGGGATTCATCCTTTGTTGTGGTTGGCACACATGTCGGGAGTCACTTTTAATGTAAATGTGGCGGGTGCATAGATTAGAAGGGACCCCCTTCATATCTGTGTACTCCCAAGAAAATGCTCCCTTGTACTGTTTTAGGAGTTTGACCAGACATTTCAGTTCATCAGGGGCAAGGTTTAGATTGATATTCAGTGTTTTTCCTGGCTCTATCTCAACTGGAATAATTTTTGAATTCTTGAGTATTGGAATTATACTGGTGTCACTGACTACATTCTCCTTTGTAATATTTTCTTGTTTTTCTTCATCTAGGGTACTATTCAGGATCTCGTAAACATGTTTATTTATAGATGTAGGCTCATTGGTGAAACTATTGATAGCATCATCCTCTGTTTCATCTTTGAAGGTTAAGGATTTCCCTATCGTTAATAGCGGCTAAACACAGTCTTCCTCCTCTAGCTCCATCCATAGTGGAGTTTCAAATTCTAAGCTAGGTCGAGCTGGAGGGTATAAGGTAAGAATTTTTGTGTCATTCACATATGAAATGGTCATAGACCCTAATCGATAGCTGATGTAAGCATCTGCTGTGGCTAAATAAGGTCTTCCCAGGATTAGTGGGTGCCCCCCTAGCTGTGAATTCAGCTGTAACATCAAGGAGTCTGCAGGGTACTCCCACGAATCTATTGAGATGACGAGGTAATCCAAGATTCCCTCAGGTTTGATGGTGGACCTGTCAGTGAGTTCTAAATTGGTAGGGGTTGGCCGAAAGTTGGTGAGCCCAAGTTTTTATACAGTCTCTATGGTCATAACGTTAATGGCTGCACCTAAATCCACCAAAACATTTCGTATCTGAGTGTCCCCAATATGTACTATGACAGTGGCATTCCTAGGATCATCGTATTTGGCTAAGAGGGTATTTCCCATTATCAGTTCAAAAAGTCTCCTAGAACATGGACAGTGAGAGGATTCTTGGGTTTTCTTCCTAGTTTTCTTACACAAAGATCCCGGACTGTCTTGGCATAGATAGGCACATCATGGAGGGATTACAGTAGTGGAATTTTGACATATAAGTCTCTTAACTCTCCTATGAGGTTAAACTGAGGCTATTCCATTTTTTCTATAGTCTCAGTTGTTCAGGATATCGTGGATCTCTAACTAACTTTGTAGGTTGTGTTTCGATGAATGTTTCTCTCTTTGTTTCAGCTGGTGTCTCGGTAGGACTTTCAACATCCTCATTGATGGGGATTGCTTCATTAGATGGATATTGCTAGTTCAATCTCACTTCAGTCACTGAATGTTAGATTTTAAACATTAAGCTAGCATTTCATTGGGATCTTTAACTGAGAGAACAACAAGCACAACAATCAAACACAAGAGACAATGAACACAGTTTTTTTCCTTGGGGAAACCATAAATGGAGAAAAACCTGCAACTTTCTCAGAGATAGAATCAACACTAAAGTGAAACCCAAAAATAGTAAGATGATCTCCCGACAATAGTAACCTCTTTCTTCCTTGCCCCAGTGTCTTTCTCTTCCTCATCTATATGCTACAATTGAGTGTGGATGAGTGTGTGTTAAATAGAGAGGCTAGATCTCTATTTATACTAATTCCTGACTTGACTAAACCCAACTAGGTCCGACTTTAGTAGGTGATTCTAATAACCCTAGTGCCTCGAAACTGCGGGGAGTTTAACCCTTAGACAATAGGAGAATTAACCGCCTTGACTTGACATGACTTGTTTATATTATAGAAACTTCTCGATAGGAACATTGGGGCATGACATGAATCAAGTACATTACAAATACATCCCGGAATAAACATCGGGTTACAATACATAAGAAATTCAAGTGAATACATTCTGAAGTTACAATTACATCAACACTCCCTCTTAACTAGGAAGGTATTCTCTCGACACAATTTATCAGCACAAGTCTTCTTCTCTGTATCATCTAGATCATCATTGAGTCCTTGTCATCTTCACCTTCATCTGCAAGTCATCTTCATCTTCAAGTCATGTTCACCTGGATCTGGATCATCCCTCGATCTGGATCATCTCTGCTGTATGATCAACACTTAATCTTCACAGGTGCTATCTTATGATTCTTCTCGTCACAGGAATTTCTATAGAGCCAACCCTTTTTCATGCTGGATGTAGGCCTACCCTCTGTGTAGGTGTTTTCCAGCACTTATATCTGACCAGAATGGCCCTCCCAACACTTATATCTGATCATGTAGGAACCAATCCTATAATCATATCAGAAAGGAAACGCTCAACACTCACATCTGACCATGTGGTAACATAGCCCACAACCCTATCAGAAATGCCCAGCACTCACATCCATTCAACCAATGATCGGAAAGGCCCAGTGGTTACACTTGGCCATGTGAGGAACCAATCCTCCATGCCAAAATGCTCTGCACTTACATTTGACAACCAATGTTAGAAAGGCGCAACACTTACATTCGTTCAACCAATGATCAGGAAAGGCTCATCACTTATATTCGACCATGAAAGGAACCAATCCTTCATGTCGAAAGGGATCTGCACTTGCATTTGACAACCAATGTCAGAAGGGCGTGCACTCACATCTGATCATGTAGGAACCAATCCTATAGTCACATAAGAATTGCTTAGCACTCACATCTAACATGGAAGGAACCAATCCTCTCACCATGACATAATGGCTCAACCCTTACATCTGACCATGGAAGGAACCAATCCTTTCACTGTGTCATAATGGCTATGGGTCTCATCATTTTCCCTTGGAGGAAAATTCTATCTGGAGAACACCAATCTTCTCCCTGAAGTACTCGAACTTCACTCTGGCCAATGGATTCATCAATACATCAGCTATCTGTTCCTCCGTTGCAACATACTGGAGCTTCACTGCTCCCCTCTACACCATATCCCTAATATAGTGATACTTGATATCGATATGCTTCGACTTGTCATGGAACACTGGAATTTCTGAAAACTTCACACAAATTTGGTTTTCATAATGTATACAAGTAGCATGCATCTGGAGATCAAATAAATTAGACAGTAGCTTTCACAGTGATATTGCCTCACAACTAGCTAAACAAGCTGCAACATACTCTGCTTCAGCTGTACTCAGTGCCACACAAGATTGCTTCCTGCTAAACCAAGAGATCACACCTTATCCCATACTAAAGCAATAACCTGAGGTGCTCTTCCTATCGACGGCACTTCCTACCCAATCTGAATGAACATAACCCTCCAAGTTAATCTTTTGATTCGCCTTGTACTTGAGCCCATAATCAATTGTACCCCTTAGGTACCTCAGAATATGCTTTGCAGCAATCAAGTGAACATGTCTTGGATCTGTCAAGAACTAGCTCAAGGTGTTCACAAAAAAGAAAATATCTGGTCTCGTGTTCATCAGGGTCATCAAGGACCCAATCATCTGATGATACATCGTAGCATCAACCACTTCTGATGAAGCATCACTCAATAGCTTCAGGTTCGATGCCATAGGTGTGGCCATGGACTTGTAGTCCATCATCCCAAACCTCTTCAGGATATCTACTCATACTTCCCTTGTCTGAGGGAGATTCCATCCATATTCTACCACATCTCCATGCCTAGAAAATAATGCATCATACCCAAGTCCTTCATTTCGAACTCGGAAGCAAGCTTTCTCTTCGTATCAGCAATCAATCCATCCATACCTGTTACAAAGAGATCATCTACATATAGTAGAAGCATCACTGGGTTTCCATCTTCAACCTTGTAGTAAAGGTTGGAATCTTCTTTACTCTTGGTAAAGCCCAAACTGGATAGAAAGCTGTCAATTCTACCATACCATATCCTGGGTGCCTATTTCAAACTGTATAGGGATTTTTTCAATCTGCACACATGAGACTCCCTGTCATGTGTCTCAAAACTGAGTGGCTGTTCTACATACACTTCCTCTTCCACTACACCATTCAAGAAAGCAGTCTTGACATCCATTTGGTGTATCTTCCATTTCATTACTACAGCCAAAGAAAGTACCGATCTGATGGAAGTGTATCTGGCTACAGGTGGAAAGGTTTCTTCATAATCTATTCCTTCTTTCTGGGAGAAACCTTGAGCCATAAATCTTTCCTTATATTTCTCTATGCTACCATCTGCAGCATGCTTGATCTTGTAGATCCATTTGGAAATTACAATCGAATTCTCTTCTAGTCTTGGGACAACATCCAAAACATCATTCTTCATGATCGATTGATACTCTTCGATCATAGCATTCTTCCATTCTTTCTGTTCTGCCGCTTCTTCATAACTGGAAGGTTCTTCATTGATAAAGTCACATAGTAAGGCTACATATCTGGAGAAAGATCTGGTTCTCTTTCTTTCTCTGTGATTCTCTTTTGGAGCCCCATATCTTTCCGCACCTTGGATAATTTCTCGTACCCAAGCAGGTTTCCTCTTGTGAGGATTCTTCTCTTGAGGTGGATCTACATGTATTTGTGGTTCATCAAATTCTTGATCTTCTTCTTGAATTTCTTTGTTCATGGTTGTATCATGAATTCTGGTGCTTCTACTTCTTCAGTATCTTTAGTAGGTCTCTTTCTGGATTTGTTGTAAGCTGTGTCTTCATCAAATGTTACATCCCTGCTGAGGTCGATCTTCTTGTAACTTGGGAAGTATATTCTGTAAGCCTTCAAGCTTTCAGAGTATCCCACAAATATACCCTTCTTTCTTAAAGGATCTAGTTTTGTTCTCTTCTCTTTTGGAATGTGTATGTACATTGGACAACCGAATATTCTGAGATGGCTGACTTCTGGTTTCTGTCCGGAGAAGACTTCTTCAGGAGTCTTGTTCTCAAGTACTCTATGTGGAGTATGGTTCTTTACATACACTGCTATTCTAGCTGCTTCTTCCCATAGATGCATAGGAAGATCTTGATCATGAAGCATTGCTCTTGTAGCTTCCATGGTGGTTCTATTTTTCCTTTCTGCAACCCCATTCTGTTGTGGATTGTAAGGAGTGGACAACTCCCTCTTAATCCCTGATTCTTTGCATAAGTCTTTGAAATCATTTGATGTGAATTCTCTGCCATTATCTGATCGAAAGGTCTTGATATTCTTTTCTGTGTGGTTCTTGATCAAGGCTTTGAATTCCTTAAACTTGTTGAAGACTTCATCTTTGTTCTTCATGAAGTAAATCCATGTCTTCCTAGAAAGGTCATCAATTAAAGAAAGATAGTATACATACCCACTTAGTGAACTTGATGACATTGGTCTGCATACATCAGAGTGGATGATTTCCAAGATTCATTTTTCCTTGCTCTCGCTACTTGGAAATTTCTTCTTTGTATTCTTTCCTTTCGCACATCCTTTGCAGACCCCTTCATGTTTTGCTTGAATTTTTGGAAGACCTTCAACAAATTTGCTTGCAAGTGGTAGTGCTCTGTAATGCACATGTGCAAGCCTTCTATGCCAAAGTTCATTTGGCTCTACTGTGTCATGTACCATAGCTTTTTCTGGATGGACCTTCAGTTTGTATAAGCCTCCTTCTTGTTCCCCAATCACTATTGCATCATCAATAGTCTTTCCTCTCGTCCACATGAGGAATTGGCCATCTACAAATGCAACCCTCATGCCTTTTGCATCAAATGCTGATATGGATAGAAGATTCTTCTTCAGTCCTAGTACAAACAAGACATCCTTCATTTTTATAGACTTTCCAGAGTCCAGCTTGTAGGAGGATTCACCACTACCTTTTATGGGATATTGGTAGTCATCCCCAAGCTTCACCTTATGGGGTGAATTATGTTTAGATAGTTTCTCAAAGGATTCCTTGAAACCTATCATGTGTTTGGAAGCCTCACTGTCAATAAGCCAATCTTTTATTCCATGAGTGATAGTTCCCGTGAGAGCGGAGATCAAAACATATTCATCTTCACTTTCTTTTTTTACCCTCTTCCTTGGAGGATCATCATCCTCAGCAGTGTGAGCATGATGCCTTCTTTTGGAGTTCTTCTTCTTCTTGGATCCATTGTTATTCATGGGACAATTTCTAGCAAAGTGTCCTAATTCATCGCATGTATAACATTTGAGTCTGGACGAATCCCTTCTTACAACATTATTTTTCTGATGAGAATGCTTACCTTGGTGATGATGATTTTCCCTTCTTCCTTTCTTGGAGTTTACTGTGAGAGCTTGATCTTCACTTCCCATCTTTTCTTCTCGAGCTGCTATCCGAGCTTCTTCTTGAGAACATTCTTCCCACAGTCTACTAAACTTGAACAACTTCTTTCTAGCACAGATTCCTTATATGAAAGAATCCCATGACCTAGGGAGGCCATTCAATGTTGTCATCACAATTTTTTCATTCTCCACTTCTTCATCTACTGCTTCCAGCTATTCTTTGATCTGGGATACCCTTTTGAAGTATGACTGGATGGTCTCCTCATTATGGATCTTGACATTCTTCAACTGGTTCTTTAGAGTCATCTTTCGATTGATGTTCTTCCCTTCAAATAGTTTGGTTAGGGCATCAAACATGGCTTTAGGTGTCTTGAGGGAGGACACCTATGGAATGAGGCGATCCTTAATAGAATCTACAATGATTCTCTTTTCCATAACCAACTTCTTCTTATGTAAGGCCTTGGCCTCATCTCCCTCTGGAACTGGAACCTCCTCATGGATGTGGGAGTCCAGCTCATTTTCTTCGAGGACCAGGGAGATCCTATACTTCTAGGCTCAGAAGTTATCAGCTCCCTTGAGATTTTCATCAAGCTTGGTATGATGAGACATATTAACTGAGAACCTCAAATTGAAATACAAAAGATTTAGATCTTACCACGTCAAGATGTCGGATATGGATTTGGAGCTGAAATCCTACAGTGCTGGTTCAGGAGTAGATTAGGGTTTTGATTTTCCAGAGTTCTGTCCAACCAAATGCTCTAAATTTGATCCCTAAATTTTATTTTGGGGATGAGATCAATCCAGTTTCGGGCTCACTAAAAAATTCCTTTTCTGTGAAAAGACCTAATTTCTGGCAGCAGTGTCGGGTCCAAAACTAAACCTTAGAAGTGGATTCTGCTTTGAAAGAAAGATGCGCCCTAGGGAGGAGAGTTATTCCACCCTACTTTTATTGAAAATTTGTGGAGAGAGATCCACAAAATAGGAAGCCCTAGTTCCCGCAGCTGTACAATGTCTTCTTCTCAGGTTAGCTCTGATACCATGTTAGATTTTAAACATTAAGCTTGCATTTCATTAGGATATTTAACTGAGAGAACAATAAACACAACAATCAAACAAAAGAGACAATGAACACAGTGTTTTTCCTCGGGGAAACCATAAATGGAGAAAACCATGAAACTTCCTCAGAGATAGAATCAGCACTAAAGTGAAACCCAAAAAGAGTAAGATGATCTCCCGACAGCAGTAACCTCTTTCTTCCTTGCCCCAGTGTCTTTCTCTTCCTCATCTATACACTACAGCTGAGTGTGGATGAGTGTGTGTTAAATAGAGAGGTTAGCTCTCTATTTATACTAATTCCCGACTTGACTAAACCCAACTAGGTCCGACTTCAGTAGGCGAGTCTAATAACCCTAGTGCCTCGGAACTGCAGGGACTTTAACCCTTAGACAATATGAGAGTTAACTGCCTTGACTTGACATGACTTGTTTATATTATAGAAACTTCCTGATAGGAACATCGGGGCATGGCATGACTCAAGTACATTAGAAATACATCTCGGAATAAACATCAGGTTACAATACATAAGAAATACAAGTGAATACATTCCGAAGTTACAATTACATCAACACTAAATATGGAACATATTCAATGACTAAGGTCTCCACAACCCTCCCTGATCGTAAGCATATATCATGGCAGGGAACTAGGGTAATGGAGTAAGAAGGAATGTTGGAAGTCTCGAACTGGTGGACTGCTTTATTATTTTTTGGGTTAGGATTGGGTTGAGAAGGAAACTATGGTCATATTAGCATGTTCATCAGTGAAACATTATTCTGAAGTTGCAGCTGTGGCTACTGGTACTGTTGGAGAGGGTATTGCTAAGGCAGATATTACTGAGGAGGAAATTGTTGATGGGGAAATTGCTGGTGAGGAAGTTGGTTTTGAGGGAACTGATTTCTTGGATGGGATATTCTCCAACCAGGAGGCCAAGAAGTGTGATGGTTTGTCTGTTGTGCCCAAGGTGGCCAAGAGTTAGAGTTCTGCACTAAAGGTTGAGAAGGATTCCATTGATTATTAGAATAATGTGAAGGGAATTGTGTATTCATGTTATTCATAAAAATGAGTCTGGATTCATACCTTAGTTTTGATGTTGTCAAGGCTTCTTCTGATCAACAAAGTAGGCTGGTTCTACATCAGGAGTAGAGGCTTGCAAGACTTCCTTCACTTGGGGTAGTGAAGGTCATTCCTTGGTGTCATGATTCAGCTCGCAAAGTTGGCATACCTCCACTTTTTCAAGTGGACACTCCTTCAGTGGATGTTTCTTCCTACATCTGGGACAAAATACACCGAGTTTCAGATCTTCTACTTCTTGCCTCTGCTTGGCCCTTAGAACATCCATTTATGAGGAGATGGAACTCATCATTTGTTTCTTGAAATTTTCAAGAAGGTTTCCTATTTATTCATGAGTCACTCCTCCATTAGATGAATTATGTGCTCTGCTGAAGACATCTCATTCTAGTCCCTTGTCCTGTTTGCTGGTCTTGGAGGATCCTCTGGAGTACCTTCGACATAAGTCGACTATATTATCCAATGGTTCTTTTGAGATATCCCCTTCCCCCTGCAAGTTTAGCATGTCCAATAAATACTCTCTAATACCATGAAGTAAGATGATCTTGAGCACTTCTTCCCCCATGTTAGTCTGTCCTTCCCTTTGTACATTATACAGAAGCCTCTCTATGAAATATTCCAGACATTATTCATCCTTTTGTATCATTTTGAACAATTATTCTTGTTTGTCCTTGGTATTACAGTACTCCTAGTACTTCCCAAGGAATTCTTGTTTCATCTTCTCCTAGGTGGTAACAGTGTCACCCCCCAGGATCATAAACCATCGTAGTGCATTTGTTAGAATAATCAACCCATAGTTAGCTACCTTAGACATTAATTAATCCAATTTTTGTCTTATTTTCCTAGTTTCCATATTCCACCTTATGCAAGTTGTCCTCCACACATCCATAGTGGTAAAAATTGATAAATTTGAGTCATGGAGTGCTTGGGAAACCTCTTGGAATCAAATATTCTTTATTCCTGGCCTCCCTAGCGCATGTCTATTTTTTCTGCCTTATTGCCTGCTTTTTCTGAGTTTTAAGGCAATTGGGAAAGTTTGACTAGGTGAAGTTAACTTGTTTTTTGTCCTCATCATCCTCCACTCTTTTATACTATGAAAAGCATGTATGAGTTGTCCTTCCACCACCTATTATCTTTCCTAATTGATTTTTCCAATTCATGAGCTCCTAGATAGTTTTGGAAACTGCTTTATGTGCATATGGGGGATTTGCTTAGATTTAGTAAGCCTGCTTTTGACCAAATTCGAATGGAATCCTTATGCATTCGAATATATCATGTAATTATTTATTGTGGCAGCCTATGAATTCACAGGGTTGGCTATTGTACACTTATTCAATACATATTAGTGTTCTGCTCCATATTCAGTCTCCTTTTGTGAGTAATTTGCATGTGTAATTGGCAATTGTTGTGAGTATAATTTTTCTAACACCTGGGTTCAATTTCCACATGGTATCAGAGCCTTTTTAGATCGATTTATCTCCTCCCAATTTGTGTTGCAGGTTAGACATCATTGACTGGGAGCATTCTGCTGACTGAAGGGACAATTTCTGAGCGATGGATCAATCTCAGAAGATCATCTTGACTCCATTTAACTTCTTTGAATGGAATCAGAGATGGAGATACTGTTGAGAGTGAAAGGCCTCTACAGAGTGACTATGGAAACATAAGTAGAGCCCAATGCAACTGTAGAGAAGATTAAATGGCACAACAGGAGGGATGAGGCCTATGGTCTCCTGTGTCTGAGCATATCCAGAGACCTCCTTTTCCATCTTGATGGATTAACATCACTGAATGAAGTATGGGAGAATATTGTTGATATTTTTGGTAAGACAAATGAGATGAGGGGACATCAAATTGAAAATGAATTGATCTCCCTGAGTCCTAATAGATTTGAATCCCTGTAACTCTATTTTTCCAAGTTCAAAGCACTCGTTTTGCAGCTAAAACAATGTGGGATTGAAAAGAAGGATGAACAACTAGTTTTGGACATACTCTCGAAGCTTGGCCCTAACTATTCAGTGTTTGTGTTGACCTTCTATGCCACAAAGTTGATAGCTCGAGCCTGGAAAATGCCTAGCCTTGCAGATTTCCTGGAATCTCTCACACAAGAACAAAATAAACTGGTGATGATGGGCACCATCAAACCTTCCAAAGACCAAGCTCTGGTTGTTGGAGATTCGAGGGTGGATTCAAAAGGCAAGAAGAAAGCTAAGAATCCACCTGAGCAAAAGAGAGATAAGAACAAGTCTCCAGAGGAGCCTCAAGGTTCCAAGAAGAACCCCCAGAAGAAGAAGAACAAAGGAGAAATGAGAAAGTGCGCATACTGCAGTAAGGGCAATCATTCTGAAAGCTCCTGCATGAAGAAGCAAATAGACACGCTGACCCAAATCCTGGAGAAGAATGACATCTCCCTTCCAGACAGCTCAAAGAAGAGGGAAGGAGGATCAGATTCAGAAGATAGAGAGAGAGAGTTCATGCATTGGTTGCTGGCACATCAAGCTCACCTAGCTTCATCATTGATTCTAGAGCTTCAAGACATATGGTTTCAACCAAGGAGGCATTCACCTCACTTGACATGTCGAAAGCTCCACCAATAGTACTGGGAGATGACTCTCTCACTGAAAGTTTGGGCAAAGGGAGGATTGATCTTGACCATGGTAAGTTCAGCAATGTATTATATGTTCCAGGTCTTGCCTCTAACCTCTTATCAGTGTATCATATGACCCACACAGGGTCTCCAAAGAAGGTCATATTCTCCCCTGATGAAGTTGAGATCACAGAGATCTCAAGTGGTAAAGTCATTGCAAAAGGAGTTGCAAATCACACTTTGAAGGTATACATGTTCTCACACTTCCTACCCTACTCAAACCCCTCTGCTCTTCTGATTCATGCTAATGAGGAAAGCAAGCTTTGGAATCAAATATTTGGCCACCTCAATTACAAGTATTTTTTTGACCTTAGTGAAAAAGGAATGGTCATAGGGTTACCCAAGATTAATTTTTCCAAAGGAGTCTGTCAAGGTTGCATCTTAGGAAAACACCCAGAGCATAAATTTGAGAGAGCTAGTCATGAGAGAACCTCTGCACCTCTTGAGTTGATCCACAGTGATGTTGCTGGCCCATTTCCTCATATGTCAACGAGTCAGGAAAAATATGCATTGCAATTCATAGATGACTTTTCCAGGTATTGCTAGGTTTACTCATCTATGGTTTAAGGCCTCTTCAAAGTCTTTAAGGCTTTGGTTGAAAACCAGTCTGGGAGGAAACTCAAGGTCCTCAGATATGACAATGGTGGCGAGTATGTCAAGTCTGAGTTCATTCAATATTGTGTATATGTAGGTATTTAGATGCATCATTCTATCCCTTACACACCACAACAAAATGGTGTTGCTGAGAGGAAGAACAGATCACTGAAAGAGATGGCAACCTGCATGATGGAGGCTAAGACTTTGCCACCAAATTTTTTGGCTGAAGCTATAAAATGTGCAGCCTATATCTAGAATAGGGTGCCTCATAAACATCTTGATGGTATGAATCCTTTTGAAGCATGGAGTGGGCACAAGCCAAATGTGACCCATTTCAGGATTTTTGGCTCAAGGGCTTGGGCTAGAATTCCAACATAAAAGAGGAAGGCTTTGCAGCCCCAAAGCCAAGAGTGTCTATTTGTTGGGTACTCTGAAGACTCAAAAGGGTACAAGCTGATCAATTTGAGTACAAAAAAATCCTTCATTGAAAGGTGTGTTCAGTTTCAAGAAGAACCCCTAGCAACAGTGGAAGTTGGAGAATCCTCTTCACCACCAGAACCTATGAATGTAAGTGAAGAGATAGTTGAACATGATGATTATGATATGTCTGATAATGATGATTTAATTGCAGATCCTAACATTCCTACAATACCAAAATGGGCAGCCAAGACCATTCATGCAGCTGGAGAACTAGCTAGAAATCCTAATGATCCTAGGAGGACTAGATCTCAGTTTGAGAGTGCTCTGTGCATGAAAGATCCTATGTTTGCAGAGAAATGCTATCTGATGATTGAATCAGACCCATAAACATATGAATATGCAGCAAATGATCCAATATGGCAAACAACCATGGAAGAAGAGTTCATCTCACTCCAGAAGAGCAACACTTGGGAGCTGGTTGATCTCCCCCCCAGGGAGGAAGCTAGTTCAGTGTAAGTGGGTGTACAAAACCAAATTTGCTGCTGATGGTTCACCTCTAAATTAAAATCCATATTGGTAGCCAAGGGCTACTCACAGGTACATGGCATAGACTACAATGAGACCTTTGCACCCGTGGCAAAGATGGACTCCATCAGGCTAGCCTTAGCCATTGCAGCTTCAAAGCAGTGGGAGGTACACCACCTGGATGTGAAGTGTGCTTTCTTGAATGGAGATCTCACTAAAGATATTTACATGCAGCAGCCTCAAGGATTTTCTGCTAACCCATCTCTTGTGTGTAGGCTAAAGAAGTCATTGTATGGGCTTAAGCAAGCCCCCAGGGCTTGGTATGCCAAGATTGATAGCTTTCTGCTATCACTGAATTTTGTTCGATGCAAGTAAGATACAAATGTCTATTTGAAGCTGATTCATGGTTCATTAATGATCATTGTTTTGTATGTTGATGACCTTCTCATTACAGGAAGCTCAAAGGATGAAATTGCTTCCTTGAAGGATGCAATGAACCATGCCTTCTCAATGACTGATTTGGGCCTATTGAGCCAATTCTTGGGGCTCGAGATTGCTCAAACCAAAGAAGGAATCAAATTATATCAGTCAAATTATGCGTTGGATTTTCTGAACAAATTCAATATGAAGGATTGCAATCCAAGCAAGACTCCTTTCCTTTTAGGAGTTAAGCTTGAAGAAGCTGATTCTTCACCTATGGTAAACAATACACTGTATATGCAATTGATTGGATGTTTGTTGTATCTTACACATACTAGACCTGATATTTCTTATGCAGTAAGTGTGGCTTTAAGATACACAGATCAGCCTCATGAGATCCATTGGAGAGCAGCCAAAAGGATCCTTAACTTTGTTCAGGGAACAAGGACTCATGGGATCTTCTACAAAGCTAAATCTGATCTTGATTTGATTGGGTTTACTGACAGTGATTGGGAAGGTGACAACACATATTGAAATTCAACATCAAGATATGTGTTCATGCTTGCAGAAGGGCCAATCAGCTGGTCAAGCAAGAAACATAGTGCCATTGCACTCTCATCTACAGAAGCAGAGTACAGAGGAGTTGTAAATGCAACAACTCAATGTTTATGGTTGCAGGGGTTACTTGGAGAGTGTGGCTTCGAATCAGAATACTCAAATACTATCTACTATGATAATTAGAGTACCATTCGAATCTACAATGATCCAGTTTAGAAGCAGAGAACCAAACACATTGAGTTCCATATGGACTACATCAGACAACTTGTGCATGATGGCACCATTCACCTACTCTTCTCTTCATCTTCAGAACAAGTAGTAGATATCTTCACCAAAGTTTTTTGTGAGAAGACATTCAACAATCTCAAATCACTTCTGGGGATTGCTGATCATGCTGTGAAGCATGAGTGATGACAAGATTTCCAAATTTTGTTTTACTGTCCATGTTTAAGGGAGGATTTTTCCTACTGGGT
The DNA here is from genome assembly GCA_001517045.1 of Pseudotsuga menziesii. Classification (NCBI taxonomy): domain Eukaryota; kingdom Viridiplantae; phylum Streptophyta; class Pinopsida; order Pinales; family Pinaceae; genus Pseudotsuga; species Pseudotsuga menziesii. The sequence goes on along the minus strand of LPNX010340325.1, from coordinate 568,155 downwards.
TTTTGACTCTTTCCTTGGTTAAATTTAAAATGTAGTATGTAAAGGGTGACTAAGCCTTGTTGCTAGGCCCGATAATTTTCTGAAATTTTAGTCATAAGTCAGGCTTAAGGGGGGGTGTAAGAATAATCAACCCATAGTTAGCTACCTTAGACATTAATTAATCCAATGTTTGTCTTATTTTCCTAGTTTCCATATTCCACCTTATGCAAGTTGTCCTCCACACATCCATAGTGGTAAAACTTGCTAAATTTGAGTCATGGAGCACTTGGGAAACCTCTTGGAATCAAATCTGCTTTATTCCTAGCCTCCCTAGCGCATGTCTGCTTTTTCTGAGTTTTAAGGCAATTGAGAAAGTTTGACTAGGTGAAGTTAACTTGTTTTTTGTCCTCATCATCCTCCACTCTTTTCTCCTATTAAAAGCATGTATGAGTTGTCCTTCCACCACCTATTAGCTTGCCTAATTGGTTTTTCCAATTCGTGAGCTCCTAGACAGTTTTGGAAACTGCTTTATGCACCTATGCGGGATTTGCTTAGATTTAGTAAGCCTGCTTTTGACCAAATTCGAATGGCATCCTTATGCATTCGAATATCTCATGTAATTATTTATTGTGGCAGCCTATGACTTCACAGGGTTGGCTATTATACTCTTATTCAATACAGATTAGTGTTCTTCTCCATATTTAGTCTCCTTTTGTGAGTAATTTGCATGTGTAATTGGCAATTGTTGTGGGTGTAATTCTTCTAACACCTGGGTTCAATTTCCACAGCATTGTCCTTCAAAGTGGCACAATTTTTTTTTAACTTCTGTTCACTGGATGTGTAATTGTAGTCGCGAGAGAGGATGTCAAATTTGAAGAGGAACTCGTTTGGGTCCTCTATATCCTTCCCATGAAAACGTGGTAATACTGATGGTGAGATGTTCTTCATGAGGGCTTGACTAATTAGTTGTCGAATGGGGAACTGAAGTGTGGAAAAAGTATCCTCATGTGGAGGGTCTCCATCCATTAGAGGAAATTTCAACTGAAAATGGGCCTCCTAAAATGAACTAATAAAATAATAGTTAAAATAATAAAATAATATTTATTAATTTTGGAGGAAGAAAAGAAAAAAAACTATTTTTTTGTTTGTATTTTTGACATATCTCCTTGTGTTTTTACTCAAATTTCAATCGGGAGAGCTCGTTGGATGTGGAGTTAAATTTTGCATCCAACGAGTACTCACTCGGCATACTTTTGATGGACCCCGCTACCCAAAAACAAGAAATACCTGAAAAAATGGAATGATGACATCATCATTCCATTTTTTCAGTTATTTCTTGTTTTTGGGGTAGCGAGGTCCATCAAAAGTATGTCGAGTCAGTACTCGTTGGATGCGGAATTTAATTCCGCATCCAACGAGCTCTCCCGATTAAAATTTGAGTAAAAACACAGGGAGATATGTCAAAAATACAAACAAAAAAAGTAGTTTTTTTTATGATACCTATCCTCAAATTTATATTAAAAAAGTGTTTAAGACCTATACGGTATTTCAAATTTAAAGCAATTTCATTGGATAACACATGATGACATGGAATTTGAATAAAAGTTAAAAGGCCCATTTTGAGTTGAAATTTCCTCTAATGATTGTCATGGTTATCCCCTACTACTTCTTCGTGATCTTCAGCGTCACATCCGTTATTTTGAGAGAGTAATCTCCCATCCAAATTATTGGGCACTCTAATTAATTCTATTTCAGAAAAAGGATCATGGTCTAAATTACTGGATAAATTTAAGAAACTATTGGGAAATTGGACTCTGAGACCCTTGAATTTGGTGGGTCATCTGGTTTTGGTCAAATATGTACTCCAATCTATGCCTACGTACCTGTTTTCCATAATGATGGCCCCTAAGTATGTCCTTTGAGATCTTCGTAATATTCAGAGGAAATTCCTCTGGAGTGGTTCTCATGACTCTCACAAATGGGCCCTGATAAAATGGGATACTGTTTGTAAACCTAAATCATAGGGAGGGGTGGGGATTCGTGACCCTGAAATTTCCAGCTTAATTGCGGGAGCTAAACTTTGGTGGAGATGGATAACCCATTCCCAGGAGCCATGGGCCAAAATATGGCTTGATAAATATGCTTTTGACTAGGACATGTGGGAATTAATCCATTTTTCGAAGGAGAAACCAGGTTCTCATATATGGAAGATGACTTGGGTAGGGCGTATCTTGGTTCAACATCATTGTTTTTGGGAGATCCAAAATGGTCAAATGGCTTAGATTTGGGAGGACGCGTGGCAACAAATCACCATGTTGGAAAGATTGGGGCTTTGTCCTATTATTCAGGGTAAATGTAGAAACAGAGGAATCTTAAAGGTGGAAGACTTATGGGGGGATCAGGATTCTGGTTCTTCTTACCTCTCTTGGGTTTCTCTCCCATGGTTGGATAGGTTAGGTCTGACAGATGAAGTTATTCAGACAGAGGAGGAAGTTCATATGAGTTGCATTATAATGTAGGAGGGTCATGACAAAATTCACTGGGGATACAGATCGAAAGGGGTTTTTTCCCTCAAAGAGGCCTACAACCTGCTAATATGTAATAATGTGAACCCAAATGACAAAAATTGGAGAAGCCTTAGGGGTAGCAAGCTATGGATTAAAATTACTACTTTTTTCTGGCTAGTACTGCATAATAGAATCTTAACAGGTGAAAATTTATAGAGGCGTGGGATGCATGGACCTTACCAATGTCCACTGTGTGAACATGCAGAGGAAACGATGTCGCATCTTCTGGACGAATGTAAGTTTTTGTCTAATCTCTGGGACCTAGGAGCAATGATTTTTCCCACTTTTGCTAGAATATATAAAACCCGACAAGTACTCTGATTCACTTGCCCAAAAAACCTTTCCTTAATAACATATTGAACCGTCTTTGGGAAATATTTCCCAATTTCCTGATTTGGGCAATCTGGAATGAGAGAAATGCCACAATTTTCCACGCTAATATTTCACAACCATCCGGTGTTTGGGTTTGCATGGTGGCCAAAATAAAGGAGACCATTCTTCTATGTAGTTGGTTAGAGAAGGATAAGGAGCTATATGGTAATGAAGGCTAGATATTAGCTAACTGGGGATTGAAGAGCCTTGAGATTGTTTTATCGACAAACCTTAAGCGAATGCTAATTATTCTGAAAGGAACAAAGTTCCTCAATAATATAATAACCAGTATAAGTAATGTATAAATGCCATAAAGAGCAAGTAATGTAAAATAAGATGTATGATAGATGATAGCTTACAATTTGTAGCCACCCTTATATATTGTGTGGACAGCCATGAATGAAGGTCCATGTCCCTTAACCTAGTATTACATATCACTAGTTAATATTTAATGTATTTATTATTATTGTTACATTGCCTTCCACTTAAGGGAAGCTTTGTCCTCAAAGCTGTATTGATAGCAATGTCTGATTTCCTTTGAATGATCGTCTTGGGATCCTTTCCTTTTTTTAGTTGCGACATTTGAGGAAATGGGCCGATATGAGTTACGGATTCCCGAGGTGAATTGTCGCATCGTATATGCTGTGGTCCATCCCATAACTGTTTTTATCGGAGCTCTGAGATCATTTTGTGGGACGATTAATCTAAATTGTTGCTTAGTGTTATAGCTGATTTTACCACACATGGTGAATCACATTTTTATGGCCTTCCCTATCCCTCTGCAAACTCCTTAGATCCCATGGACCATTTTTGTACTTTTAATGTTTCCAATATCATCCCTAAAAACATGCAAAAATTGCCATACGCGACTTTTAAACCCTTTCTCACGTATATACGTGTGTTTTACCTGCAAAACCGCGTACATTAGGATGTGTGCAAAAGGCCAAATTATTTTGGAGTTTTCCTTGATGTGGATCCGACTCACTTGTCTCCTGGCCTTCCATATGCCTTGGGATTGCTCGGATTGGACCTTTCATTACCCCATTGAAGAGCTATATAAGGAACCCTTCGGATACATTGAAGGCATGAGGAATTGAGAGCAAGAAAAGTATAGTCCATTGTTGCCAGAGCTTATACTTGAGTCTGCATCCCTTTTTCCCTTGGAACACTTTTGTGTTCTTCCCAAGCTTGCCTCTTTCTTGTGAGCTTGCTATCGAGAGATGGAGGATTGAAGTGGTGGAGGCCCAAGTGGGGGACTCAGTTTCTCCGATTTGCAGACGTGCCGAAAAAGGTTGTTTCTATTGTAATCTCTATTTTATATTAATAGAAATATCTTTTCCTGTCCAATAATGTGTCTTTGAATGAATATTTGATCCATGGATGATTTCAAATGCTTATATTTTATTGATTATATATGCTAGAGTAGGTCTAACACGATTATATATAGCATGCTTGTCTTTTTTATTGAATGTTGAGGAAGCAATTTATCAGTTGGGTCTGGGGGCATGTTTTCCTGGTAGTGTCTGATTGGTGTGAATTTTGTCTCATCTTATCTACTTTCCTTGATTTTTATACATTTTTCTTCCTCTACGTGAGTTTTTAACTCACAATCGCATATACACGCGGTTTTGACTGCTATATCCGCGTACATACACGGGTTTTCTGCACATAGTCGCGTATACCCTGAGTTTTTCCTTTTAGAGGAATATTGATTGTTTTTGGGTGAATTTTGATGATTGCTGAGTCTCCTTTGATACTGCTAGAGGCTGTATACACCTCTGTTTCTGACCAGAGACACCTTTTTTAGGGTAAATTTTTTTAAGAATGTTCTTGTCATTGCATTTTCGATTTTTTGTTTTGGGATTAGTGAATTAGAGTTCTTTTACCTTAGTACTTTGTGTGAGTTCTATTTGATTGTGATTGAAGAGTCTAGGGGTGGTAGAATCATTCTTTTGCTTTGCTATCTCATTTTTATTCAAAAAATCCAAAAATATTTGCTTCTTTGCATCATTATGCATTGCACTTTGCACTTTGCATGGTACTTGCATTACATTTTCTTAGAGAAGTATTAGTCAGGATTTCATATAGGAATGATTGCATTTGTCATTCGAAGAAAATTTTGCACTTTAGGTAGTAGTATGCCCTATTTTTCATTCGACACAATGCATTTGCATTGATTATTAGGTGTGCATTTTAATTCATGTTGCGTCATAACACCATTGGTTGCACGGTCATCTACCTTTTTTGAGTAATAAAGACAAATAAAATCAACGCTTAATTAAAATGGATTACACTATTTTCTTTGACAGGGTACACCAACAAGATTAGGTCTTAGGGTCTTGGAATAGTTCATTGTGAGTAAATTCTCCAAGATCACTAAACAACAACATGTATGTGTCTGTCTAGGTGAGAGTGTGAAATTCCTTGGTATAATTAGTGTTTCTTAGCATCCTCCTCTTACAAGGGAGTTAAACACGAGGTAGTGTTAGCAGTTATTGATTGGGATGACCCCTAGTCATAATTGAGTAGCACCGGAGATATTTCCAGGATTGTATTCGTATCTCAGGGCTCTTTTGAGAGTTTCAGGCTATGATACCCTACCCATATGGTCAATTCTGCCTATGAATGTCCACCTGAGCATTGATTATATTGAGGTGACCTTAGTTTCCTTACCTAGGTTATCAAGGGGGTACTTTGCAGGGGTTATTCTACAGGTGTCCCAACCAGGTTGGGGTCGGATAGCACAGTCGCTATATGCGTTGAAGCTGAGGGCCACAATAATTGGCTACAAACCTCTACTTGTTGTGTATGGGAGTCTCAAGCCTCTCCTAGGCAAGACATACCTTCTTCATTCGGGAGCTCACATATCCTACCCTTGTTTGCTTGTGATTGGCTTTAGATTATATTGGTGTATGCTCCGTGCACATTAGCTTGCTTAGGGTTTGCGTAATTAGAGAGTCTTTTCAATTTTTGAGTCATTGTGGAGTCGGATACGGTACCCCGCCGTTCTCGTCGTTTAGCAGGACTTCTGCCTTCTACATCTCGTCCTCCTTTGGGAGAGAGAAATAGACAATCTAGGGAACTGCTTCTCACATTGATTCAAACATGATGGGAGATCATGAAGATGAAATTCCTGAGTTGTCTTCTCCACCTCAGGAGGTTGGGGAAGAAGATCATACTCCTATGTATGATCCTTCACCTGATATACCTACATACTCTAGGTTCTCTCCTTCACATGATATACCTACACACTCCGAGTATGATCCCTCATTCACAGGTTGCCGGTATTGGTTTCCGACCGATGAGACTCATAATGAACCTGCGAGCACTAGTTATGTTAGTTATGGCATGTCTGGTATCCCTGCACATGATCCGGCACATCATGCCGAGTTGAAATTTGATCCTAGCACTATGCCTGGGGGCATTCCCATTCCTTTCCATGCAGAGATATTTGCGAGCACAAGTCACATTGCACCCTCCATCCTAGCGGTGGAGGCTACATCTCACGTTCATCCTAGACCTGGTGTTAGTAGTCCTATTCGGATACCAGAACCAAGACAAGTGACGATAGGGAATACCACTTACATAGTTTCACATGTCCCTTCGTCCTCTATTCCTAGTTCTTCAAATGCTATTCCTCCCCATCATTCACATGGTCCTTCAGGCCGAAATGTTGCTACGAGTCATGTGCGTACTGCTGCTACTCGCGTAGTTGTGTTTCAGAGGCAAGTACCTCCTATTGTATTGGGAGGTTGTATTCCTACTTCTGGAGGTCATATTCCTACTTCTGGAACGTCTATTCCTACGTATGGAGTTTCTCATGGGAAATCTCATGGGACTTCTTATGGACCATATTATGGACTGCAGTATGGATAGAGTTATTCACCTTATGGGTATGGGTATCAACAACCCACTTACTCCCCGAATTATGGCTTTGTAGCCCCAAATAGTCAAGGTACACAACATTATGGTGCTTCCATGCCATCCTACATAGGTTGAACGAGAGGAGGATACTATGGCCATCGCCATGGTGTTTACGGTCATTAGTCCTATGTGAACAAAAATTATCAGTGAGTGTCTCATAGACCTATTCAACCTAGGCTCCCTTTCCTCGCAACGTTAAATTTTCCTGACTTGTCGAGACTAACGAACGATCCGGTATCTTATGAACCATCTTGGCCGACTGTCCGTACGAAGCTTCGTTTAGACATCCCCAAATTCAAGGGCAAACTAGGAGAAGATCCAAGTGAACATGTTACTACATTTCACCTTTGGTGCTCTTCTAATTCCTTACACGAAGATTCGATCCGTTTAAGGCTATTTCAACGCACCCTTATAGGGCCTGCAACAAAATGGTACATAGAGTTACCTAGGGGGGCATTCACTTTGTTCGATGACCTAGCTATGACTTTTCTCAACCACTTCCAGCTTCTAGTGCATTATGATGTTTGTACAAAAATCTTGTCGACATTTAGGAAAGACAAAGCCATGCATATCTCGGACCATATCCAAGAGTGGCGTAGACGAAAGAGATTGATTAAGGCCTTCATACTGCCAGAGTTTATCCTTGAGTGGCTCCTTGAGTCATTACTACCTTATATAGCAAAGGATGTTTCTACATACGGAGTTCATAACAAGGAACACGCCATTTTTAGGGCACAGGGATTGGATTTGATTTATGTTCAATCTGGTGTGTTATATGAGATCATTGCTAACGCTCCGCGTTCTAGTTTTGACCCTAAGATCAAACTTGGACCACATGCCGATGGAATTCTTTGTTGTACGAGTACCAAACCTATGGATTCGGTTGTGAAATAGGTCAGTCAATTATCTATCAACCAATTTGCCTTGGGACAAGCCACGACTTCGTCTCAACCCACCCAAACGGAGAGTGTGCTTTCGGTGCAATCGTCGAACCAGAAGGGTAATCAACAACCCAGAAGGAATAAGAGGAAGGGTAAAAACAATCGTAAGGGTGGGAATAGGAATGAAAATGCCAACTCTAATGATAAGAACGCCCGAAATGATCAGGGGGACAAGAAGCCTAAACGTAAGGTTAAGTTTCCTTGGAAGTTATGTAAGGATGACCACCTCGCTCACTTGTCCCATCGGATAGAAGAATCTTCGAGGTTCATAGCGCAGGTCCTAGCTGTGCTGACTAACCCTTTACCTCATAATCAAAATATGAACTTGAGGACCCATGATCAGTCTGGTGGAGATCAATATTCGCCAAAATCTAGAAATGGTCATGGTTGCATCAATATGGTGCGTGCTACTAAGGTTGTGACTCGTGCAAAGGACTATGGTTCGTCACAATCGGACCTTGGAAAGGATTTTTCTCCACCCTGGAGTCCTTGGTGTATTGAAAACCCTATGGATAAATATGAAGTTTCACCTCACATTCCCAAGGGAGTGATTAAGCATTCCGAGTGTAATCCTAATGCCCAAGCCACCCAAAATTATTTTGTTGTTGAGGATTTGGGCCACACTCCCTGTGCGATGTCTGCACTCGAAGTACTTCAGAGTTGTCCTTCACAAAGGAGGGGTTTACTTTCTGATCTTGCTGTTAACGATGAAAATTCTTCCTCTGTCATCAAATTTGAAATTGTGGGACTACAGCCTCACTTGCCTTACTATGTGTCTGTCTTGATTCATGTAGAATGTCTTAACAAGACCGTCAAACGCACTGTGATTGTCGAAGGCGTTGTTGCTTCTGTGATGTCTTTGGCATGTTGGAAGGGTTTGGGTTCCCTTATGTTGTCTAAATCCACTAACATCTTGACTGCATTTGATGGTAGATTGTTTTAGCTGCATGACATTCTTCCTTCTCTTAAGGTCCATTTGGGAAGGAAGACCGTTGCGTTCAAGGTCGAGGTGGTTGATGCACCCATTGACTACAATCTGTTACTGGGTAGGAATTGGATGTACAGTATGAAAGCCGTAGTGTCTTCTCTATTTCGAGTTGTATGCTTTCCATTTAATGCGAAGATAGTCATGATTAATCAAATGTCATTCAAGAATCTTTGTGTTACCACATCTTCAGGAGCTTCTGTCCCAATTGTCGCACAGTCTCAGCCGCTAACTTGGAGTGTGGGTGTTGGCATGTACCCATCCCTTATGGGATCATTTAGTTGTCCTGCACCTATTCTTATGATCAGGTCTACTTCTGATGAGGCTTCGTTGTCATTGCATTTGGTGTCTTTTCACACCACTCATATGGAAGATCCTTGGATTCTTCCTACACCGAGTCCTTCGAGTGAAACCATCGGAATAGACATGCTGTTTCCTGCAACTATGATTGCATATCAAGATAATATTGAATGTGTTTCAAATCCTAGTCATTCGTCTTCGCAGACGGAGGAGGAGGACCCATATGTGCTGCCTACATGGGTAGTTGAGTCTTCTCACACACATGACTGCCTAGATAGTGTTTTTCCATCAGATGAAGTTATTATTGAGAGTATGTTTGGGGTTGAACCACCTTGGGAATAGTTGCATCATAGATCTTACTTTCTTCCCGAGCTTGACCATTTGGAGTGTGAAGACTTTAGGGAGATTCTTAGTGAGAGAATTGGTAGTCCCATGGTTCCATTAAGCTCTCCTGGTCCGATGGCTAGTGGAAACATGGTGAATATATCCCCTACCATTCCTATCAATATCTCTCATGATTTTGACAAGATTGAGAATGTCTATATTAGGGCAGAATGTTTCCATGCTGAGATTCAAGAGTATACCGAACTGTTCAAAGAATTTCGTGATGTATTTGCTTGGGAATACGAGGAAATGCCAAGTATCGACCCTCGCATTGTTGAGCATGAAATTAAAACTTATCCTAATGCTAATCCTATTCGACAACGCTTGCGTGTGGTGAATCCTAGAAAAGCACCCGCGATTAAGGCCGAGATAGAAAAGCTGTTGAATGCTAGTTTTATCTATCTCGTTCCCTTGACGAAGTGGGTTTCAAACCCCATTCCATTTGATAAGAAGCAGGCAACGATCCATATATGCACTGATTTCTGTGACTTGAATCATGCCTGTCCTAAGGATAATTTTTCCACACCATTTATCGATCAAATTTTGGATGAGTGTGCAGGAAGCGAGGTATTTTCCTTTATGGATGGATTTTTTGAATACAATTAGATACAAATCAAACCTGAGGACCACCATAAGACTACCTTTATTTGTCCTCGGGGTACCTTTGCATATCGAAAAATTCCTTTCGGCCTTAAAAACGTCGGAGCCACTTTTCAGCGGGCCATGACCATGATCTTCCATGATCTCAAATCGATTAATGAAGTCTTTTTGAATGACCTCGCTGCTCATTCTCATTAGAGGATGTGCTCATTCTCATTAGAGGATGCATCATTCCTATCATTTGAGATTAGTGTTCGAAAGGTGCCGCCAGTACTTGGTCAGGTTAAATCCTCATAAATGCATATTTTGTGTGAAGTCTGGTTGCTTGTTAGGGTTCATTGTCTCCAAGGAGGGTATAAGAGTCGACCCTTTGAAGGTTGAGGAAATACTTCAATTGTCTCCCCCGAGAAACATAAGACATCTTCAATTTTTGCAAGGCATGACAAATTTCTTGTGGAGATTTCTCGTTAACTTTGCCAATTTGACTACAGGCTTTATGCATCTTTTGAAGAAGGACACTACCTTTTCCTAGGCTGAGCGAGCCCAGGAGTCCTTCGATGCGCTTAAGCAAGCCTTAGCATCGGCCCCCGTGATTATTCCACCAGACTATAGCCGTGACTTTTTACTTTATGTGGCCACGTCCATGGAGATGATTGGTATGGTTTTGGTTCAGGAGGATGAGGAGCTCTAGGAGCATATTATTTAAGCGAAAACCCTATAGATGTGGAGATCCATTATTCCCATGTGGAGAAACTTTCCTTAGCTACCGTTCATGTGGTTCAAAGATTGAGACACTATATTCTCCTCAGCTAGACCTTGGTGGTATCCCATGTCAATCCATTTCAGTTCATACTCACTAGAAGGATGATAGGGGGAAAGTATAATAAGTGGATTTTCATCTTGTAAGAATTTGATATCGAGTTTGTTTCGGTAAAATCGAAGAAATCGTTTATTTTTACAGAGCTTATATCTGATTTCCCAAGCGAGGAGGAGGAGGAAGTTTGTGAAGATACGTTTGTCAATGAGCACATTTTCCTAATCTCAACTTTGGATCCATGGTATGGGGATATTATCATATATTTACAAACATTGAAGGTCCCTACTCACCTTTTACGGGATGAACGACGACGATTACATCACGTATCCAAGAATTACCTCATAGTCGATAACACATTATACCACCGTGGGGTAGATTCCATTTTACGTTGTTGTTTAACTCATGAGGAGGATGAGCTTGTGCTGAATGATTTCCATGGAGGGGCGTGTGGTGGTCATTTCTCTGGGATTTCTACAGCCCAAAAAATATTGAGAGCGGGTTATTTCTGGTCATCGATCTTTAAAGATTGTGTTAATGCGCTCAAGAAGTGCCACTCTTGCTAGGTGTTTGCACACAATATGTGCTCACATCCTTCCCCGTTACATTCAATTATAACCGTCAGTCCCTTCACTAAGTGGGGGCTTGATTTCATGGATTGCAACCCTGCTTCAGCTGGGAGGCATCATCATATTATCATGGCTATTGACTATTTCATGAAATGGTCTGAGGCTATGCCCACGATTAAATCCGACAGTGATACAGCTGCACATTTCGTATTCAACTAGATCATTAATCGGTTCGGTATTCCGAAATAGATTGTCACTGACCATGGTAGGCATTTTTAGAATCGGATGATGGAAGAGTTAGCCTCAAAGTTAGGGTATAAACTGGAGCATTCTTCTTCGTATTACCCTCAAGAGAATGGACAGGTTGAAGCAGTGAACAAATCACTCAAGTCCATTCTCCAACGAACCATCGCAAAAAGAAAGACCAATTGGCATATCATGTTATATCCTACTTTGTGGGCTCATAGGACTGGGGTTAAGACTGCCACCAATTTTTCTCCATATCAGCTTGTACATGGAGTGGAGTCTATATTTTCGGTTGAGTGTGAAATCCCTTCTTTGAAGCTATCCATAGAGCTCTTACCAGACAGTTCTCCATTGGAGGAACGTTTGGTCCATTTAGAGCAGCTTGATCAGCAGTGTCGAGATGCTTTAGTGGCTCTAGAAGTGAATAAGCATCACATTAAGGTCCAATATGATAAGTTTGTCAGTCCAAGGAAGTTTAGTGAAGGAGATTTGGTCCTTTTGTGGGATCAAGCTGAAGAACCCTTAGGGGTAGGAAAATTTAACCCCATGTGGCATGGTCCTTACGTTGTTAAACATGTGTTAGAGAAGGGTGCATATGAGTTAGTAGATTACGAAGGGACAATCTTGGAGGAGCCTAGAAATGGGGTCTATCTTAAAAAGTACTATGCATGATTCTTAGCTAGGGATGACTATTGTATATTATTGTATAGTATTTTGCATAGTTAGGTTTTTCTTATGGTGATTGGGTTTGTTGATTAGCTTTCATTTCTTATGGAAGATGTCAATGGAGCCTTCCATCTATATAGGATTCACGGATGGTGCTAGCCACCACACTCAACACTCAACCTTTGCTGCTTGGGTAATTTATACTCCTACGGGTCAGGTATTGTCTTCAGGAGGTGTATGTTTACGGTCCTCTTCAAACAATGTTGCTGAATATAGTGCCATTATCGAGCTTCTATGGGATGCCATTTTACATGGTGTTCTATCTCTTGAGGTACATCTTGATTCGGAGTTAGTAGTGTCACAACTTAATGGATTGTATCATGTTAGGGATCCAACATTATTATGAAGATTCTTACGTGTGATATTGTTAGAATGACAATTTGACAACATAACATACATACATGTTCCAAGAATTTATAATCAAGTTGCTGACTCATATGCTAACTATGTGTTAGATTGGCATTTGTTTCACAGACAATAAGCTCATCACAAACATACATTTTTACACATGTAAATAAATAAAACGGTCATCATAAAAGGTTTTTAAACATCCAAAATGTGATAATACATAAGTGTAATAATACAAAAATGTGGCTTCCGAGCCACCAAAATATAAATACACGATAGTACAAAATGTATCACTCCCATGTATCTAAGCCTGGGGAGGAGGAGGGGGGTTCTGATCATGGAATGTCACTACGGCTCTAGCTAGCCATCGAAACAACCACACCCATGCTCATGGCACACCCACCACCTGACGTTGCATGGCCTCAGGAAGGTCCTCGACCTACGCCATGGGTACCCTATGTGTCAGCCACACGAAGTTGGTATGAATTCTTTCAAGCATCTGCTCTAAATCCACACCCATAATGTCCTCTCCTCTTCCCCTCCATCTATGATGAGGGAAGCCTTCAGGCCATCGTGGTCCTACATCTGCGTACATATGACAAGATGTCACTATGTGTTGTCATGCAAAAACATGTCTTTTGAGTCTATATATATCAAAAAACACAAAAAAATAAATAATTCACAAAACTTAAAAAGAGGGTTGGGATTCATTACCAATGTCACCATATGCCGATCCTGGTGGTAGAGGCATGTCGGGATATCCCCAAAAATCTATCCCCACATAGGGGTAATCATCGATGGAAACTATTTGCCACCTCCACCATGGAAATAAATAAGCTGGATAAGGGTTGGACACCCTGCCTCCACCCAGTTTGCGCATCGCTTCTACTCAATTTCGTTGGGCCAGATATCGAACCCCGTGAAGAGGAACATCAACTGTAGGGCTCAATCCTGGAACATGCTCAAAGAAAAATGTGCTCAGTATATTGCTAAAATCGAAGTTTCGTACCCTACCTATCTTGCACTCGCTGAGCTGGTGCTTCATGTTGCTCAACAGTGCAGTACTCCAATCGTAAACCATGGGTCTCATGCACTCCACTGCATAGAAAATCAAGGGCCGCGAGGCCTAGTGGAGTGAGGCTAGCCCTTCTATCCTACCAAATGTCAATAGTATGGCCTTTAGGCCTAGCACCTGTATGGAGTTAGTTGGGATCTGACTCCCGACCTTATCTATGTCTGGATAACAATACACTGCTATGTACTCATCTATGGTGAGGCCACCTCAGGGCCCACGAGAACGTAGGTTCACCACTTCCCCTCGTCGGGACAATCCAGTAATGAAGTATATGTCCTCCACTTCTATGGTGAGGGACATCCCGTCGATCTAGAACGACTCTGAGTCAGGATCCCAGTAGTCTACTAGCATCTACACTAGTCTTAGTTTGGCTCTTAAGCCACCAAGACACTAAAACTTGTAGAGCTCGCATGCACAAAGAGCCTATTGTGCCATTATATCGCCTTGTATTGCTTCTTCTACATCCTCGTGCTCTCGTTCCCTCAATTCTATAACCATCCTGCACATTTAGTTCAAGTTTGGGTCATTAGATGTCTTATAAAAAAATGAACGCGGCCGCATACGCGTCAATTTGCTAAACAACCGCATATGTACGCGACTTTGGGGCATTTTTCCACATATATCCAACCTTATACTCTGAAAAATCCTCAATTTCTGCGTGGGCTAAGGTGCATAATTTAGGATGGCATAGAAATCAAATTAGACCATGAAAAATTGAAACATTTATATGTAAATGAAAGAGCAGGGCATGGGAAGTTACCTGGAAAAAATGGTGTCAGATTCTGCCGGCTGGATCTCCCGGAATCTACGTTTGAAGTTCTGAGCTCAATTGGGTAAAAATTTCGAATGTTATATAATGTTTTGAATTTTTTACTATTTATAGAAAATTTTCAAATTTTTGAAAATTTTTACCCCATTTTCTATAGTTTTGGACCGTTTCTGACCCTTTTGGACCGTTTTTGACTAATATACGATGTAGGAGACCGTTTTGAGCGCCGTTTCGACAGTTGTTTTGACCCGTTCGTGCTGATTTTAGGTATGATGTTTAAACTGGCATATAGGTTAGGTCTCACCTCCATTTGTATTTTGCATGACCTTATGACCGTCTCATTATAACCTTAGGTAGGAACCCATTCTATCTTGTGACGAAACTTTCTTGCTGTTTTAGAAGTGACATGATGTGAATGGTAGAGCTTGACCTTACATGGGTACCCTAGATAGCTCCTTGTTTGCATTTGGTGCCCATGCTGACAGTTTGTCTTTTAGGATGCGGGAGTCCATTGTATAGTATCACCATGACAATTCGCAAGAGCCTCATACTCCTCTTGATATTTTGCTGGCATGTTTCCTCAGGACTCCCTTATGTCAAGTTGTACTTGCATTATTATGAGCTTTTCTTGCCTCATTGAGCCTTATGCCGGCTTCCCTGACTTTGATTATCATCCATATAGTCCGATCTTGTCTCATGTCTAGCCACGCAGAGCCATTTTATATATCCTTTGCAGCTTGATTCCCTATTTTTATCGGGAGGGGACTTTCCTCCGAGTGTCGCTATCCTACACATGTGTCCTTGCATTGAGCATAGGTATGTGCCGCTTCTTGGAACTAGTTTGTTTGCCCATTTGACACTCGTCTCCTTCTAGTCTGTACGGTTAAAGTGATTTTATTCTTTTTCAAGTTTTTCAAATATTTGAAAAAGTCCAAAAAATATTTAAAAAAAAAACCAAAAAGTCGGACAAGAAAAGATGTTATCTTTGGACGCAGTCGAGTCATGTCGCCTTCGAACAGAGCACTGTATATCACATCTGTTGGTTGGGTTAATAGTTTAACTTTAGGAGCTGTACTTGTTTATCTGAGTTTATCTCCACCGAGTGGTTAAGCTTCCAGTCCCTATGGAACCTCTGTCGATGCCTCCTGTGTCGCAGAGATGTCCTAGTTTTGTATATCGAGTCTATGCTTCCTACATTCAGTCACCATTCACCTTTATGCTTTTTTTTGAAGGAAGTTGAAACTTGAGTTGGCCATTCCTCAGTTATCTTGAATTTGCATGTTGGCCATTCCCGGTATAGTTACTGGTTCGTGCACCTTATGATCGAGTCGTTCCACATTATACAGCTTTGCTGAGTACCTCGTGTTGGATGATGGGGAATGCCTTAATGCCCTCCTTCTAGCGGATTTCATCCCATCAACTTTAGATCATTTATTGTGGAATAGGAATCTAGAGTAATGTTTGAGTGCCTTGAGACTGGCAGTCATCAGTGGCAGGTTCTCTCACCATCGACAGTTTTTGGGAATACATCAATGTCCCATGATCGATGGATTATTTCTAGTGTTTGACCTCAACACATTTATTCGCACGTGTTAGTTTTCACTCTAGTACCTTATCAGTGGGCGATCTCACATTTGTTAACGGTATACATCAATGACCGGGAATCAGATGATGGAATACTATGTTCGACCTCGACACCTCTATTCACATCGTAGGACATGTACTTGTAGCAGTTTGTGGAGAAGACCTTCCCGATTGGTGGCATCTCTTATATGCTACCTCCTTGATTGTGCCAATGTTCATGAGATTTCAGCTCCCGTGACTTGATTCTAGTATATGTCAGACATTTCTAGCCATTATGGAGATCTTGATCCATTATATATCTTTAGTCTTCATGGAGATCATGATCCTTTGTATATCTTCATCATGGAGATTCTGATCTATTTATATTGTACGTGGCGATGAACACATATGTTATATTGTATCATGCCTATTCATGGCCATTGTACTCTTATGTATTCGAGACTGCTATATCTATTTCCAGTTATGTGCAGAGTTGTATCATTGTATAGTGCTGATTAGATGGCTGGTTCTTCCACTGGGTTCTTCATCACTTCACTTCTGGGATGGACTTATAATGTATTTTGGCCATTGTATGACCCCTCTTACCTCACACATTAGGGGGCATCTATTATAGCTGATTTTACCACACATGGTGAATCACATTTTTATGGCCTTCCCTGTCCCTTTGTAGACTCCTTAGATCCCATGGAGCATTTTTGTACTTTTAATGTTTCCAAGATCATCCCTAAAAACATGCATAAATTTCCATACGCGACTTTTAAACCCTTTCTCGTGTATATACGTGGGTTGGACCCCTAAAACCATGTACATTGGGATGTGTGCAAAAGGCCAAATTCTTTTGGAGTTTTCCTTGATGTGTATCTGACTCACTTGTCTCTTGGCCTTCCATATGCCTTGGGATCGCTCGGATTCGACCTTTCATTACCCCATTGAAGAGCTATATAAGGAACCCTCTGGATACATTGAAGGTATGAGGAATTGAGAGAAAGAAAAGTATAGTCCATTGTTGCTGGAGCTTATACTTGAGTCTGCAATATCCCTTTGTCCCTTCGAGCACTTTTGTGTTCTTCCCAAGATTGCCTTTTGCCTGTGAGCTTGCTATCGAGAGATGGAGGATTGAAGTGGTGGAGGCCCAAGTGTGGGACTCAGTTTCTCCGATTTGTAGACGTGCCAAAAGAGGTTGTTTCTATTGTAATCTATATTTTATATTAATAGAAATATCTTTTCTTGTCCAATAATGTGTCTTTGAATGAATATTTTATCCATGGATGATTTCAAATGCTTATATGTTATTGATTATATATGCTAGAGTAGGTCTAACACGATTATATATAGCATGCTTGTCTTATTTATTGAATGTTGAGGAATCAATTTATCAGTTCAAGCTGGAGTTGGAAAGCTCAATGGGGATCTACATCAACCGTCCGGAACAAGGTACGAATTGAGATCCTTTAGTGTTATACATATGGTTTCTCTTGCATATAGGAAAGGATTGATTTTTGGAGTCAAACTGTCTGTTGTGGTACCCCAAGCCATAGGAATTTCTCTCCGTAATAGAATTGGTGACTCCACTGGAGAGTTCCTAGTAATTGTCCTTTGGGGTTTTTTATCGACATTAAATGTTCTTGAATTTCCCTGATTTCTCTATTTCTGAGTCGGGTCTGGGGGCGTGTTTTCCTGGTAGTGTCTGATTGGTGTGAATTTTGTCTCAGCTTATCTGCTTGCCTTCATTTTTATACATTTTTCTTCCTGTACGCGAGTTTTTAACTCATAGTCACGTATACACGCAGTTTTGACTGCTATATCCACGTACATACGCGGGTTTTTTGCACACAGTCACGTATGCCCTGAGTTTTTCCTTTTAGAGGAAGATTGATTGTTGCTGGGTGAATTTTGATGATTGCTGAGTCTCCTTTGATATTTCTAGAGTCTGTATACACCTCTGTTTCTGACTAGAGACACCTTTTTTAGGGAATTTTTTTTTAAGAATGTTCTTGTCATTGCATTTTCGATTTTTTGTTTTGGGATTAGTGCATTAGAGTTTTTTTACCTTAGTACTTTGCATGACTTCTATTTGATTGTGCTTGCAGAGTCTGGGGGTGATAGAATCATTCTTTTTCTTTGCTATCTCATTTTTATTCAAAAAATCCAAAAATATTCGCTTCTTTGCATCATTATGCATTGCACTTTTCACTTTGCATGGTACTTGCACTAGGTTTGCTTAGAGAAGTATTAGTCAGGCTTTCATATAGGAATGACTGCATTTGTCATTGGAAGAAAATTTTGCACTTCATGTAGTAGCATGCCCTGTTTTTCATTCGACACAATGCATTTGCATTGATTGTTAGGTGTGCATTTTACTTCATGCTGTGTCATAACACCATTGGTTGCACGGTCATCTACCTTTTTTGAGTAATAAATCCAAATAAAATCAACACTTAATTATAATGGATTACACTATTTTCTTTGATAGGGTACACCAACAAGATTAGGTTTTAAGGTCTTGGAATAGTTCATTGTGAGTAAATTCTCCAAGATCACTAAACAACAACATGTATGTGTCTGTCGAGGTGGGAGTGTGAAATTCCTTGGTATAATTAGTGTTTCTCAGCATCCTCCTCTTACAAGGAATTTAAGCACGAGGCAGTGTGAGCGGTAATTGATTGGGATGACCCCTAGTCATAACTGAGTAGCAACAGAGATATTTCTAGGATTGTATTCATATCTGGGGGCTCTTTCGATAGTTTCGGGCTTTGCTATCCTACCCATATGGTCATTCCCTCCTGCGACTATCCACTTGAGCATTGATTATATTGAGGTGACCTGATTTTCCTTACCTAGGTTATCGAGGGGTTACTTTGCAGGGGTTATTCTGCAGGTGTTCAGGCCAGGTTGGGATTGGAAAACACAGTCGCTATATGCGTTGAAGCTGAGGGCCACAATAATTGGTTACAAACCTCTGCTTGTTGTGTATGGGAGTCTCAAGCCTCTCCTAGGCGATACATACCTGCTTCATTCGGGAGCTCACATATCCTACCCTTGTTTGCTTGTGATTGTCTTTAGATTATATTGGTGTATGCTTTGTGCACGTTATCTTGCTTAGGGTTTGCTTAAATAGAGAGTCTTTTCAATTTTTGAGTCATTGTAAAGTCGGGTGCGACACCCCACCATTATCGTCATTTAGCAGGACTTCTGCCTTCTACATATCCTCCTCCTTTCGGAGAGAGAAATAGACAGTCCACGTGAACTACTTCTCACATTGATTCACACACGATGGGAGATCATGAAGATGAAATTCCTGAGTTGTCTTCTCCACCTCAGGAGGTTGGGGAAGAAGATCCTACTCTGGTGTATGATCCTTCACCTGATATACCTACACAATCTAGGTTCGCTCCTTCACATGATATACCTACACACTCTGAGTATGATCCCTCATTCACAGGTCACCGGTATTGGTTGCCGGGCGACGAGACTCATAATGTACCTGCGAGCACTAGTTATGTTAGTTATGGTATGTCTGGTATCCCTACACATGATCTGACACATCATGCCAAGTCAAAATTTGATCCTAGCACTATGCCTAGGGGCATTACCATTCCTTTCCATGTGGAGAGAATTGGGAGCATGAGTCACATTGCACCCTCCATCCTGGTGATGGAGGCTACATCTCACGTTCGTCCTAGACCTGGTGTTAGTAGTCCTATTCGGATACTAGAACCAAGATGAGTGATGGTAGGGAATACCATTTACATAGTGTCACATGTCCCTTCGTCCTCTATTCCTAGTTCTTCGAATGCTATTCCTCCCCATCATTCACATGGTCCTTCGGGCCGAAATGTTGCTACGAGTCATGTGCGTATTCCTGCTACTCGCGCAGTTGTGTCTCAGAGTCAAGTATCTCCTGTTGTCTTGGGAGGTCATATTCCTACTTTTGGAGGTCATATTCCTACTTCCAGAATGTCTATTCCTACCTATGGAGTTTCTCATGGGACTTCTTATGGACCATATTATGGATTGCAGTATGCACAGAGTTATTCATCTTATGGGTACGGGTATCAACAACCCACTTACTCCCCGAATTATGGCTTTGTAGCCCCAAATAGTCAAGGTACACCACATTATGGTGCTTCAATGCCACCCTACATAGGTCGAATGGGAGGAGGATACTATGGCCATGGCCATTTTGTTTATGGTCATCAGTCCTATGTGAACCAAAATTATCAGGGAGCGTTTCATAGACTTGTTCAACCTAGGCTCCCTTTCCTCGCAACGTTAAATTTTCCTAACTTGTCAAGACTAACGAACTATCTGGTATCTTATGACCCGACTTGGTCGGCTGTCCCTACGAAGCTTCCCTCGGACATCCCCAAATTTGAGGGCAAACTAGGAGAATATCTGAGTGAACATGTTACTACATTTCACCTTTGGTGCTCTTCTAATTCCTTACATGAATATTCGATCCATTTAAGGCTATTTCAATGCACCCTTATAGGGTCTGCAACGGAATGGTACATAGAGTTACCTAGGCGGGCATTCACTTTGTTCGATGACCTAGCTATGAATTTTCTCAACCACTTCTAGTTACTAGTGCATTACGATGTTGGTACAGAACTCTTGTCGACATTTCGGCAAGACAAAGCCACACATATCTCAGACCATATCCAAGAGTGGCGTAGATGGAAGAGATTGATTAAGGCCTTCATACCACCGGAGTTTATCCTTGAGTGGTTCCTTAAGTCATTACTACCTTATATAGCGAAGGATTTTTCTACATCCAGAGTTCAGAATGAGGAACAAGCCATTTTTAGGGTGCAAGAATTGTATTTGATTTATGCTCAATCTGGTTTGTTATATGAGATCATTCCGAACGCTCCGCGTTCTAGTTTCGCCTGAAAGATCAAACCTGGACCACATGCCGATGTCATTATTGGTTGTACGAGTACCAAACCTGCAGATTCGGTTGTGAAATAGGTAAGTAAATTATCTATCAACCAATATGCCTCGGGATGAGCCATGGCTTCATCTCAACCCACCCAAATGGTGAGTGTGCTTTTGGTGCAATCGTCAGACCAGAAGGGTAACCAGCAACCCAAAAGGAATAAGAAGAAGGGTAAAAACAATCGTAAGGGTGGGAACAGGAATGAAAATGCCAATTCTAATGACAAGAATTCCCAAAATTCTAGGGGGGAACAAGTAGCCTAAATGTAAGGTTAAGTTTCCTTGCAAGTTGTGTAAGGATGACCACCTCACTCACTTGTCCCCTTGGATAGAAGAATCCTTGAGGTTCATAGCGCAGGGCCCAACTGTGCTGACTAACCCTTTACCTCATAATCAAAATATGAACTCGAGGACCCATGATCAGTCTGGTGGAGATCAATATCTGCCGAAAGCTTGTAATGGTCATGGTTGCATCAATATGGTGTGTGCTACTAAGGTTGTGACTCCTGTGAAGGACTATGGTTTGTCACAACCGGACCTTGGAAAGGAACCTGCTCCACCTAGGAGTCCTTGGCGTATTGAAAACCCTGTGGATAAACCTAAATTTGCACCTCACATTCCTAAGGGAGTCCTTAAGCGTTCTAGGCATAATGCTACTGCCCGAGCTACCTAGAACTATTCTGTTGTCGAGGATTTGGGCCACACTCCTTGTGCGATGTATGCACTCAAAGTAATTCATAGTTGTCCTTTGCAAAGGAAGGCTTTACTTTCTTCTCTTGGTGTTAACGATGATAATTCTTCCTCTGTCATCAAATTTGAAACCGCGGGACTATAGCCTCGCTTTCCCCACTATGTGTCTCTCTTGATTCATGTAGAATGTCTTAACAAGACCATCAAACGCACCGTGATTGATGAAGGCGTTGCTGCTTCCGTGATGTCTTTGGCGTGTTGGAAGTTTTTGGGTTCCCCCGAGTTTTCTAAATCCGCTACCATGTTGACTGCATTTGATGGTAGATTGTTTCAGCCACATAGCATTCTTCCTTCTCTTAAGGTCTGTTTGGGAGGGAAGACTATCGCGATTGAGGTCGAGGTGGTTGATGCGCCCCTTGACTACAATCTGTTACTAGGTAGGAATTGGATTTATAGTATGCAAGCCATAGTGTCTTCTCTATTTTGAGTTGTATGCTTTCCATTTAATGGAAATCCAGTTACGATTGATCAAATGTCATTCAAGAATCTGTGTGTTACCGCATCTTCAGGAGCTTCTGTCCCGATTGTTGTGCATTGTCAGCTACAAACTGCGAGTGTGGGTGTTGGCATGTACCCATCCCTTATGGGATCATTTAGTTGTCCTAAACATGTTCTTATGATCGGGTCTACTTTCGGTGAGGCTTCGTTGTCATTGCGTTCGGCGTCTTTTCGCACCACTCATATGAAAGATCCTTGGATTCTTCCTACATCGAGTCCTTCGAGTGAACCCATTGGAACAGATGTGCCATTGCTTGCAACTATGATAGAATATCAAGCTAATCTTGAATGTGTTGCAAAGCCTAGTCCTTCGTCTTCCCGGACATAGGAGGAGGACCCATATGTGCTTCCTACATGGGCAGTTGAGTCTTCTCACACACATGACTGCCTTGATAGTGTTTTTCCATTAGATGAAGCTATTATTGAGGCTATGTCTGGGGTTGAACCACCTTGGGAAGAGTTGCATCATAGATCTTACCTTCTTCTCGAGCTTGACCGTTTGGAGTGTGAATACTTTAGGGAGATTCTTAGTGAGAGAATTGGTAGTCCCATGGTTCCATTAAGCTCTCTTGGTTCGATGGCTGATGGAAACATGGCAAATATATCCCCTACCATTCCTATCAATATCTCTCGCGATCTTGGAAAGATTGAGAATGTCTATATTGGGGCAGAAAGTTCCCATGCTGAGATTCAAGAGTATACCAAGCTGTTCAAAGAATTTCGTGATGTATTTGCTTGATCATATGGGGAAATGCCAGGTATCGACCCTCGCATTGTTGAGCATGAAATTAAAACTTATCCTAATGCTAAGCCTATTCGACAACACTTGTGTGCGGTGAATCCTAGAAAATCACCTGCGATTAAGGCTAAGATAGAAAAGCTGTTGAATGCCGGTTTTATCTATCCCATTCTGTTGACGGAGTGGGTTTCAAACCCCGTTCTGTTTGATAAGAAGCAGGGAACGATCCGTATATGCATTGATTTTTGTGACTTGAATCGTGCCTGTCCTAAGGATAATTTTCCCACACCATTTATCGATTAAATTTTGGATGAGTGTGTGGGTAGCGAGGTATTTTCCTTTATGGATGGATTTTTCGGATACAATCAGATACAAATCAAACCTGAGGAACAACATAAGACTTCCTTTATTTGTCCTTGGGGTACCTTTGCATATCAAAAAATGGCTTTCGGCCTTAAAAACACTGGAGCCACTTTTCAACGAGCTATGACCTTGATTTTCCATGATCACAAATCGATTATTGAAGTCTTTTTGGATGAACTCGCTGCTCATTCTTGTCAAAGGATGCATCATTCCTATCATTTGAGATTAGTGTTCGAAAGGTTCCGCCAGTACTTGGTCAGGTTAAATCCTGATAAATGCATATTTTGTGTGAAGTATAGTCGCTTATTAGGGTTCATTGTCTCCAAGGAGGGTATAAGAGTCGACCCTTTGAAGGTTGAGGCAATACTTCAATTGTCTCCCCCAAGAAACATTAGACATCTTCAATGTTTGCAAGGCATGGAAAATTTCTTGCAGAGATTCATCATTAACTTTGCCAATTTGACTAGAGGATTTATGCATCTTTTGAAGAAGGACACTACCTTTTGCTGGGATGAGAGAGCCTAGGAGTCCTTCGATGCACTTAAGTGAGCCTTAGCATCGGTCCTGGTGATTAGTCCACCCGACTATAGCCGTTACTTTTTACTTTATGTGGCTGCATCCATGGAGATGATTGGTATGGTTTTGGTTTAGGAGGGTGAGGATCTCCATGAACATGTCATATATTATTTGAGCCAAAACCTTGTAGATGCGGAGATCCATTATTCCCATGTGGAGAAACTTGCCTTTGCTACCGTTCATCCGGTTCAAATATTGAGACACTATATTCTCCTTCGCCAGACCTTGGTGGTATCCATGTCAATCCATTTCAGTTCATCCTCATTAGAAGGATGACAGGGGGAAAGTATAAAAAGTGGATTTTCATCTTGTAAGAATTCGATCTTGAGTTTGTTTCAGAAAAATCAAAGAAATCGGTTATTTTTGCGGAGATTATATCTGATTTCCCAAGTGAGGAGGAGGAGGAAGTTTGTGAAGATACATTTGTCGATGAGCACATTTTCTTGATCTCAACTTTCGATCCATGGTATGGGGATATTATCATATATTTACAAACATTGAAGGTCCCTACTCACAATTCACGGGATGAACAACATTGATTACGTCACGTATCCAAGAATTACCTCATAGTGGATAACACATTATACCGCTGTGGGGTAGATTCCATTTTACATTGTTGTTTAACTCATGAGGAGGCTGAGCTTGTACTGAATGATTGCCACGAAGGGGCGTGTGGTGGTAATTTATTTGGGCTTTCTACAGCCCAAAAAATCTTGAGGGTGGGTTATTTCTGGCCGTCAATCTTTAAAGATTGTGTTAATGCGATCAAGAAGTGCCACCCTTTCTAGGTGTTTGTATGCAATATGCACTCACATCCTTCCCCGTTACATCCAATTATTACCGTCGGCCACTTCACTAAGTGGGGGCTTGATTTCATGGATTGCAACCCAGATTCAGCTGGGAGGCATCATCATATTATCATGGCTGTTGACTATTTCATGAAATGGGCTGAGGCTATGCCCACGATTAAATCCGACGGTGAGACAGCCACACATTTTGTATTCAACCAGATCATTACTTGGTTCGATATTCTGAAAGAGCTTGTTACTGACCATGGTAGGCACTTTCAGAATCGGATGATGGAAGAGTTGGCCTCAAAGTTAGGGTATAAACTAGAGTATTCTTCTTCATATTACCCTCAAGAGAATGGACAGGTTGAACCAGTGAACAAATCACTCAAGTCCATTATCCAATGAACCATCACAAAAAGCAAGACCAATTGGCATATCATGTTATATCCTTCTTTGTGGGCTTATAGGACCGGGGTTAAGACTACCACCAATTTTTCTCCATATCAGCTTGTACGTGGAGTGGAGTCTATATTGTTGGTTGAGTGTGAAATCCCTTCTTTGAAGCTAGCCATAGAGCTCTTACTAGACACTTCCCCATTGCAGGAACATTTGGTCCATTTAGAGCATCTTGATCAGCAGTGCTGAGATGCTTTAGTGGCTCTAGAAGTGAATAAGTGTCGGGTTAAGGTCCAATATGATAAATCTGTCCATCCAAGGAAGTTTAGTGAAGGAGATTTGGTCCTTTTGTGGGATCAAGCTAAAGAACCCTCGGGGGCAGGAAAATTTAACCCCATGTGGCATGGGCCTTATGTTGTTAAACGTGTGTTAGAGAAGGGTGCATATGAGTTAGTATATTACGAAGGGATAGCCTTGGCGGAGCCTAGAAATGGGCTCTATCTTAAAAAGTACTATGCATGATTCTTATCCAGGGATGACTATTGTATATTATTGTATAGTATTTTGCATAGTTAGGTTTTTATTATTGTAGGACATGTAATCATAGTAGTTTGTTCTAGATTTATGGCATCTCTTATATGCTACCTCCTTGATCGTGCCGGTGTTCATGAGATTTTAGCTCTCGTGACTTAATCCCAGTATATGTCAGACATTTCCAGCCATTATGGAGATCTTGATCCATTATATATCTTCATTCTTCATGGAGACCATGATCCTTTGTATATCTTCATCATGGGGATTTTGATCTATTTATATTGTACGTGGCGATGACCACATATGTTATATTGTATCATGCCTATTCATGGCCATTGTACTCTTATGTATCCGGGACTGCTATATCTATTTGTAGTTATGTACAAAGTTGTATCATTGTATAGTGCTGATTAGATGGCTGGTTCTTCCACTGGGTTCTTCATCACTTCACTTCCGGGATGGAATTATAATGTATTTCGGCCATCGTATGACCCCTTTGACTTCACACATTAGGGGACATCTGTTATAGCTGATTTTACCACACATGGTGAATCACATTTTTATGGCCTTCCCTATCCCTATACAGACTCCTTAGATCCCATGGACCATTTTTGTACTTTTAATGTTTCCAAGATCATCCCTAAAAACATGCAAAAATTGCCATATGCAACTTTTAAACCCTTTCTCGCGTATATACGTGGGTTTGAACCCTAAAACCGCGTACATCGGGATGTGTGAAAAAGGCCAAATTCTTTTGGAGTATTCCTTGATGTGGATCCGACTCACTTGTCTCTTGGCCTTCCATATGCCTTGGGATCGCTCGGATTTGACCTTTCATTACCCCATTGAAGAGCTATATAAGGAACCCTTTGAATACATTGAAGGCATGAGGAATTGAGAGCAAGAAAACTATAGTCCATTGTTGCTAGAGCTTATACTTGAGTCTGTATCCCTTTGTACCTTGGAGCACTTTTGTGTTCTTCCCAAGCTTGCCTTTTGCTTGTGAGCATGCTATCGAGAGATGGAGGATTGAAGTGGTGGAGGCTCAAGTGGGGGACTCAGTTTCTACGGTTCACAGACGTGCCAATAGAGGTAGTTTCTATTGTAATATCTATTTTATATTAATAGAAATATCTTTTCCTATTCAATAATGTGTCTTTGAATGAATATTTGATCCATGGATGATTTCAAATGATTATATGTTATTGATTATATATGCTAGAGTAGGTCTAACACGATTATATATAGCATGCTTGTCTTGTTTATTGAATGTTGAGGAAGCAATTTATCAATTCAAGTTGGAGTTGGAAAGCTCCATGGGGAACTACATCAACTGTCCGGAATAAGGTATGAATTGAGATCCTTTAGTGTTAGATATTTGGTTTCTCTTGCATATAGGAAAGGATTGATTTTTGGAGTCAAGCTGTCTGTTGTGGTACCCTAAGCCATAGGAATTTCTCTCCGTAACACTTAGTATGTCGATATTTTCTCAAGTCCACATAAGTCTTCTGAGAATATTCATTTTGAGCCCGTCGTTGGTCAAAATGACGATTATAATTAGGATGTCTGTAAGGTGTAGGTGTTGTTTGTTCTTCTTTCTTTTGGACTGCAGCGAGGACTGTCTTCACTTCCTCGATTTTCTTTTTAGGTGCATTTTCCTGGATTTGTGCTTCTTGGTTCTCGAGTAGTTTGTTATGATTCTGAATCTTTTCAATTCTTTCATCTTGCGACATTGTTTCAATTTCTAACTCCTTGATTTGATTATGTAGTTCATGATTACAATTATTTAGAAACTAGTTTTATTCTTGCTTTTCCAGTATTTTTTCTTCGAGGTCTTCACCAAAGTGTTCTCTCTTGCTACTGTTTTTCAATTTTTTGATATTTGTAATCAGTGTTTTGTTATGATTTCATAGTCAAAAAATCTCTTTGGTATTGCTTGATAATACCTTGTTGACTTTTGTTAATTCCAACTTATGTGTCTTCTTACTGTCGTCATGTTGTTGTTGGAGTCTTTCTTTTTGTTGTTGATGATGATGTAATTCTGTTTCCTGATTTCCTAAATTTTCATCTACTTGCGCCAATTCATCTTCTTTGTCGATGATGACTTTGTTAAGACGACTAATTTCTTCTTCCAATTCGATAATATTCTGATACGGATGTTCTTCAACTTTTTTGACTTTATTATTTGGTTGTCAAGTTTTTTAATGATGCCTTTCAGACGTGATATTTTCTCATCTTTATCTGCTAGCCTTTTTATGAGTTTTCTTTTACTATCTTCCAAAAATACAATATTCATTTTTGAGGTAGTAATCCTTAGTTTTTGTTTGTCGATTTCGAATAGTAGACTATTATTGGCGATTTTGCACTCTTTTAGCTCATTCAAAACTGCCCGTAACTGTGATTGTAATTTTGGTATCATAGTTGCCATGACTTCTTGAATTCCAATTTTTCGAATTGGTCTTCTTGTTTGATAGAGGATTTCGGTTGATTGTCTAGCCTTCTTTTCTTTCGCTTTTTCAGTGACAGAAGATCTTCTTTGATTAGGTTAAATAACCCTTTTTTTTTTCTTTTTTTCCAAAAATAATATTCAATAATATTATTTCTTTCTATTTCTTTCCCTTTTTTTTGTTTCTTCCCTTTTTCTTTTAAATAATAATTATTAATTAATTAATTAATAATTATATTAATGTTTTTATAAACTATATATATACGGTTTAATATATAGTTTTTTTTAAAATAATAATTAATTATTGTATTAATGATTATATAATAAAAATCTTTATTTTATTATTTATATAATAAAACAAAAAATTGAACTATTATAAATATATTATATTAATTCAAATCAAAGTAAAACCTTGTTGAAGCTGGAAAGCAAAACCATGTGTTTGTTTTACTTTATCTTTTCTTTTTCCTTTCTTTTGTTTTTTTCCTTTTTTTCTTTTATCTTTTTTTACGTTTTTCTTTTTCTTTTGGACAATGTCCAATATTTTAGGGAAACCCTAAAATAAGGCTATAAGCCAAAAATTAGACAAATTCCTAATCAACCAAACGAGGCTCTGATACCATTTGAAAGGAACAAATTCCTCAATAATAGAATAACCAGTATAAGTGACGTATAAATGCCATAAAGAGAAAGTAATGTAAAATAAGATGTATGATAGATGATAGATTACAATTTGTATCCACCCTTATATATTTTGTGGACAACCATGAATGAAGGTCCACGTCCCTCAACCTTGTATTACATATCACTAGTTAATATTTAATGTATTTATTATTATTGTTACATATTCAGAGCCTAGATCATTGGAATCCACTGCCGTTGGGTTTCTTGAAGCTAAATTTCGAAGGAGCTTCTAACGGAAACCCTGGTAAGGAAGGGTATGGCTTTATTTTGCATAATCTGAGCGGTGAAATGGCTAGTTTTGGTTATGGATTTCTGGGAAATGATACCAATAATGCAACAGATATTAAGGGTCTGCTATAGGGGCTTGGCTGGGTCTTAGCGAATTTCTGAATGTCGATTATTGCAGGAGGAGACTCTCAGATGATCATTTACCTAGCTACCAAACTACAAAATGGTTCTCAAAGTGCTAAGGTGTCTTCATCTTGGCATTTGGAAAGACGTGTCGATGCCCTCCATACTCATATCATTAATGGATCAGCGGTACGCTTCTCTCATGTTAGAATAAATAGTAATAAAGTGGCGGATATTTTGGCTAATCTGGAGGTGGGGATGTGTAATACGGTCAGGGATAAGGAATGGAACATGATTCTCGACTTGACGGCTTGAGCCCAATGTAAAGTGTTAATTAATACTGATGGTACTGGTATCTAGATGGAGGGTCGAAACAACTACAGAGCTGGCATGAAGTCTCTCCAGCACGTGGTGTCTACTGGCCGCGATCTTTGATTTAGTATTATAACCAGGAGGTGTATTAATATTTGATGGCCCATGAATATGTTTTCGTGCTTCCGATGGTGGAAGGAACGTCTATTTATTATGACCATAGGAGGTAAGGTGATGTGAGTTAATGGTAATATTGATCTGTGATTTGAGGATGGAATTGTTGCGATCATTTTAAAGGATGGCATCATCATGACGAGGATCAGGTTGTGGCTATATATCACAATGCAGGGTGCTGAGATAGACACCAATGGGACGTTGTCTATCTTACCTCTTGTTTATTGTCTGAATTTTTGGAGAGTGCTAGAGGGTATTATTTGGTTAACTATGGTAGGGGACAAAAGAAGAGGTAAGAGGCTAGTTGTTCAACCAGATCTCTAGGAGACGACTTCCTAGGCTCAACGAAAAGCTCTGTGGGAGTCTCATATGTTCGAACTGTAATTACTGCAAGATATTCTGAATCGTATCAGTGCTACTGAGAAAAGTTTATGGGAAGAACTTGATAATCATAAACTGAAAGAGGAATGCAAAAAGGTTGAAGAATGGATTTTAGACCCAAGTCACATGGTGGGCCGCGCTAGTTTATACGAAAAAATGGTAGCTTTGTTTTGGGTTATGAAAAACCTGGTTGGCCAAGCTTCCTGGGACCGTCACTTTGAGGAATTGGATGGCTCATCTCTAGACCCATAGAAGACATCCATATTGACCTCGGTCCAACGAATTGAGGCCAAAGTGGACAGAATTGAGGCTAAAATGGATTTTCTGACTTCTTGTTTGGGTTTCAAATTCCCATCTTCTAATATGACTGAAG
The DNA here is from genome assembly GCA_001517045.1 of Pseudotsuga menziesii. NCBI lineage: Eukaryota > Viridiplantae > Streptophyta > Pinopsida > Pinales > Pinaceae > Pseudotsuga > Pseudotsuga menziesii. The sequence continues at coordinate 537,666 of LPNX010340325.1, read as the reverse complement.
AGGTGAATTCTGATTTCCCTGGTAATATTCTTGTGGGTGGTCTGGAATTATCTTATATATTATTATAATATGGTTGTGGAGGAATGTGGTCTACCCTATAAACTTGTTTACTTTTGCTTCTCTCATTTTGATGGGACCTCTGGTTTCATGTTTTTGTTTAAATTTCCTTTATGTATATACTATGCAATGGATAGGTAGCAGTCTGTGTCCAAAGTTGTTAATTTTTCTCCTTTCTGGTTCTATGTATCGCAACTTCTTACTTAATCAATAGGTCTGTGGTACCAGTGAAGCAATGATGTTCGTAAAAGTTTGGTATGATGCTAGGATCATGGCCCTGCTGGATTTTCTAGCTGGACAAGGTTTTTTGAGTTTGTACAACTACAAGTTTGGCCTACTGTTTTACTTGATTAGTTATGGGTTTTTGTGGGGTTATAGAGTATGAGTCTGTGGGTGTTATGTGTCTACACTGATGGGGTGATGGATTGGTTTTTAATGTTGTGTACAACAAAATGTTTAGATTTATGGGTTGTGAGTTTGTGGGATGGGGAAGTCATGTTGAGCTCTCTTATGAAAAATGTAACTTGGGGCACATGGGTATATTTTTTTCAAGCAGTAATCTTCTTATGCTTGCTAGGTGGTAGAGTTGGGATGGATGATTAGTATGTTTTCATCAACTATGTAACCTGTTTTGTAAGGAACTTCTGTTTTAATATAAAGTGAATACTTGACTTACAAAAAAAATAGTTGTTTATATTAGACTTACTATATAAGTACATTTTGAGGTCAATGAAGGACCCACGAGTTATTTTTATTGATCTTGTTCAAATAAGGTTACCCCCTCGAAGTGTCATGCAATCAATAATATTCCTTTTGTGTTCTGTTATTTATGTTATATCATGCATTTCCATTATTTATTGTAGGAGGTTTCTCACATATGGTATCAGAGCACTTTCTTGGGCTCGATGGGTGGAATTTCTATTGAATTTTTTTACTTTTGCAGTGCTTCTTGACGCTATAATTATTTGAGTAGTGCTTCTTCTTTGCATCTTTATCGTTCATTTCAATTGCATGTTCGGATAAGGGAATGATCTCTATCTGCTTAACTATGGAAAGTGCGTGGGAAGAGTCCTAAAACACATTATGAGGAGTACCACATGAACCCTGAAGTATCTGGCCATTGAGAGGACCTGCCAACAGAAAATGGAAACGATCCCCACCTGATCGACTAGTTCCCACCTATGAGATAAACCAAGACCTGTCATTTGTGGTAAAGTCGTTATCAGTTTTACCCGAGCCGTGGAGTGAGGGGCACTGCCCCAATACGCAAGTCATTGGACAAAATCGGTGGCCGAATGAATCCCTTGAAACTTTAGGAAGAAAAACATACCTAGGGTCCATATCTATTTCCAGTTGATAAAGTGCAGCTTGCATCTATCTAGATCAGCTAGAGATCAATTCCACTGATCTAAAAAAAACTATTTTTTTGCTTTATCTTCTTTGTTTTAGCCCTGTTTTCCTTGAAAAATTCACTTGAACCACCGTAATTCCATTATGCATACTTCCTTCCTTGAGAACCCTATCCTTAATTCCACTTCCCAAAGGCCGAATCCCACATTTGGTTATTTTTAGTGTTTTCCATAAATTTACCAGTGTTCACTTCCTAATTTTGCTTCCTTGTCCCCCTTTGACAATTTTTTTCATTCTTTCACCCCGCTTCTGAAATTCATATTTTTTGCTTCCATGTCTCTTAGAAAGTGTCAAAAACCTAGTGAAACCCTAATTACTCACTAGTGTTTTTTCCAACTCCAAATTTTCTTTTTCTAAAAACATCTATGATTTTATTTTTCTACCCATTCCAAAAAACAAATTCTGGTTATGGTTGTCACCCGCATCGAAGAAAACAAACAAATGGAAGACGTACCAGTGGGATTGTCACTTCCCAATAACATAAGGCCATCATAATTCATTCCTTATTGAAAGCGTCCCTCCCAAAATTGGGCCCTATTGCTACCCATTTCACCAAAAGACAAAGATTGAGATGCTCATATCCATTTCATTCAGATGCAACCTTCATCGGTCTTCACTACTCCCTTGGATCTACAACAAATTTTGGATCGATATCATGTTTCTTTGCTGAACTAGGGGGATTTCCACCTTCAATACTAGAGGACCATTTTATTTCGCTCCTATTGAAAGAGTCCCTCCCAACATCAGTCCCTATCTCTACCTATTTCACCAAAAGATAGATATTGAGATGCTCTTTTTGGATTTACTAAAGAAAGGTATTATTCACCCTAGTACGAGTTATTTTGTTCACAAGTTCTTCTTGTCCAAAATAAAGATGGGTCATGGTGCCTCTGCTTTGAATTTTGAGCACTTTATCACATCACAATTAATGATAAGTTTCCAATTCCCGTTGTTGATGAGCTTCTTGATTAGCTTCATGGTGCTCATTTTTTCTCAAAGTTGGATCGTTGTTATGGGTATCACCAAATTCGGTTTCATGAGGATTATATCCTTAAAATAAATTTCCATACACATGATGGCCACTATGAGTTTTTGTTCATTCCATTTGGCCTCATGAAAGCTCCTTCTATACACCCCCAACAGTTCAGCAGTTTAGGAAGGTGACATGATTCTCTGAAACCGAGATTGTATTCTTCATATTTTGTAGGACAATCTTCACATGACATTAAATAGAATGAAAAAACAAGTCGATCATAATTGTTTTGAGGACACTTTTCAAGTCGATGATACAAATTTTCTTCGCCTACAGCCTTACAGGCAATCCTCCTTGTAACTCAAAGGGCATCATAACCTAGCTCCAAAGTTCTATGGGCCATATAAAGTTCTTTAGAAGATTGGGTTCATTTCTTATAAATTGGAACTTCCTCCTTCTTCTCACATTCACCCAGTATTTCATGTCTCTTGTCTTAAGAAAGTTATTGGCACCAACATCAGAGCACAAATTGTTTTACTAGAATTGGATAATGAAGGATCCATCATTTTGGATCCGAAGGCCATCCTCAATAAGCACACTTGTTAGCTTCACTCTCAATCCATCACATAGGTATTAATTCAGTGGTACGACATGCAACTAGAGGATGTTACATGGGAGCCACTCCTTCAGATTCAACAACAATTTCCACATCTAAATATTTGAGGACAAATATTTTCTAAAAGGGAGGGGATGTTAGGAACCCGTGTCAACCCTTCTCTTTACTTCGTCAGTTGAATTTTATTGGACACATATGCTTTGTAAGTCATGACATGCGTATATTGTATTATCCCACATTCATGGGGAGTAATAGTTGTTTATATTAGACTTAGTATATAAGTACATGTTGATACCAATGAAGGATCCACGATTTATTTGTATTAAGCTTAGTCAAAGGTAGTTTCCCCCTTAAAGTGGACTGCGATCAATAAAATTCATTCAATGTTCTGTTATTTATGTTATATCATGCATTTTCATTAGTTATTGCAGGAGGTTTCTCACAGTTATGTGGTTGCTGAGGTTGTTCGAGTGCTTATCACCAGTCATAATAGTGTGAAAACTTGGGTTGCATTTGAATTTCCTTTTGACATTCAAAATATGAGTATCTATGAGGATGCATGAAGAATATATCCTCAAGAAAATTTGAGAAATTTGTGTCAATTATTGCAATAACTTGGTGCATTTGTAATTGTAAATAGAGAAATAAATCGTGTTGAAATGAAATGGTTAATGTTTCATAGTATTATATGCTTTGGTATACAATGGTAAGGTGTTATTTTAAGCACATATAAATGGGAATATGGTTGTAAGACTTGTTTAGGCATGCATAACCCTATATAAATGCATAACCCCGGTTCATTGGTTTAATGGTATAAAGTCTAGATGTAGGCCTCAAAGACAATGAAGGTGAGGGAGGAGGGGTGGAAACTGTATTCATGGATACATGTTAAAAACATTGAAGGGGGAGGTGATTACCCCAAGTCAAGTTTAAAGGGGGGATTTTTGGGTTAATCTCGACTCAGTTATAGAGTAATTAAGAAAATCTTGATTTAGTTAATGATAGATTAATCATTGACGGTTTATGGGCCCATGCTATTGACTAACCCATGGTATTAGATTTAATAAATCCTATTTAAAGGCTTGAATAATTCCATTTTATGACGCTTCATGTGGTTGTTCTTCTTTGGATCGGACACGACTTGGTTGGATTGGTGGAGGGTAATGAAATATATCTTTTGAATAATGGTTTATTAGTAAAGGGTTCTACTTACTTTTACTCTAAAGGGAAAAGGGAAAGGATTTTAATGAGAGAATTTTATATGTCTGATGATGATACTTACCATATTTATAAACATTGTTCATTTTATTCCCTTATTTCCATTTATCCTTAAATTTGTTCTAAATTTGACTAAGAGCCTAGTTTATTGAAAAGGGAAATATGCATATGGGAACTTAGTATTCCTATGCTAAAATATTTGTCTCTTTTTTCATAGTAACTATCCTGCCTTCATGGAACCAAGAAAGTGGTGAAGGAAAGTCTCCTTTATCTCACTCATTCATGAAAATTCGATTTGGGAGAAGAAATCTAGAAAAAAATAGGGTTATTGAAGAAAAAGAAAGGTTTTGAGAAGTAATTAATCAACGCAACATATATATGATCAATGGAGAATTGGAAGAAGGGATGTTGGGTGATATTAGACAATAGTACTGAGCATATATATACCATTTAAAAATTTTGATGTTTGTTAGACTATTAGGCTATCAAAATAAGCATACGATCTTTGCTAGCCTATTAGGCTATCAAAAGAACCATACAATATTCACCCAAACATTGACAAATATGGAAATAAAATTTCACTCCTAGGGAAACACCTCTTAGCAGAGGTTTTTTAGTGTTATACGATTTACAAAAATTGTCAAAAAAACCTCCACTACAACCTCCATTATTGGCACATTATTGGTAGCATAGGTTATAATGAATATTCAATATAATTAAAAATGATCACTTATTGGAAGTTATAGGAGGATGTTTTTTTTTGTCGGTGTTGTACAATATATAATGTGCATTAGTGTATGCATTTAATCATAGAAGCACCAACAATCTATGCCAATTTTGAGCGTTGGTGCACCAATTTCCAAAATATAAGCACTAATGTGCCTATTTCCGAAATATAAGCACCAACGCGTTGATCCGTAAAGGGAAGCACTAGTCCATCAATTTATAAATAGAATCATCTATGCGTCTATTTCTTAAAAAGGCACTAGTGCACCCATACCTAAAATATGAGCGATGGTGCACTCACACCCATGTGAAGCACCTATGTCAGGATAAAAAGGAACACTAGTATTCCGAAACCAAAGTGAAAAGTTGATGTCAACACTCTAGGATTAAAATGAGCATCGATGCTACCATGATTAAATATAGCTCTGGTTATATCAAATAAAAATCCAATTGTTTATTATTTAAAAAATGTAATTTATAATTTATTAATACTTTTTCATTTTTATAGTTAATTTGTTTTGTATATAATTTTCATCTATTGAATTTAATTAATAAATACATGATTATTAAAATCCAGGGATAGCATAACTTTTATTTTAAATATTTCAAGTATTATTTATTATCGAATTTTTGAATGAATCTCTCAATTACATTTAAAAAATGAAAATACTTGCAGAATGTTTTAAAAATATATATATAATTTTGAATATTTCAAATAAAAAATTATAGTGTGTGTCCTTATTCGTAAGACACACACTAGTTAGTTGTTGTTTGGAAGGCTATAGCACCAAAGAAAATGATGGAGGACATATGTTGAGGCTTGGTTGATATGCGAGGTCATCATGTAAGGAAGTTTGAAAAACTAGGTGATTATTTCTATTCTAGTGGATATTATGGAGGCGACTGGTGAGTTGATGGCTCACCTAAGATGTTGTAATATGACAGAAGGAAAGATGATATTTACCAACCTATGTTGTGATTTAATACTGTTATGATTTGGGTTCCTGACTCTTTGTGTGTTTCCTTTGTTCTCAATATCTTGGACATAGATGGGGGAAATTTGTGGCTTGAGGATGGGAGGCATGTTATTTTGTGGCCATATTTGTGACTTATTTAGGACGAGAGTGGAGGAGAGATGAGATCTCTTGACATTGTGGCATGACCATCATAATTTAATGGAACTGGGTGGGGGAGATGGGGTACGCACATGCCATGAGTGTAGAGGGAGAATAAAATGGTGAAGGATAATTTATTCATATCTATATCGAATGATACCCAACACATCCTCGGAATCGCTGGAATCCAAATCAAACAAGAATATGGGTTGTTGGATGCAGTGGCATTGTAGATGGAGATTAAGACTTGGTTTATGGATTTTTATTCTTCAAGGAATCAAGACACCAATCTTGTAAAGATGGTTCTATTATACTAGCATATGAAGGACCTCTTAATTAATGCATTGATTGATAGTTATAAAGGATGATCTGAGACAATGAACAATATTGAGGAGGCCCATGAATGGAAAAGGGGTAGATTCTATGGATTAGTTCCAATCTAAACCTCATTTCTATAGCCATTAAGGGGTTGATTAATTGTATCAATGTTCTATGTAATATCACCATTATCATGGTGTTCAAGCCTAAGCTTCTCCAAGAATAGCCATGCGATCCCCCTCCAGCCCATGAGGTGCATGTCATTATGATTATTGATGGTATTTCAGGTGTTGTTCTAGATTTTAGCTTTTGTTCTTTAGGAATGGTGTCATGTATATTTTTTCCTACCTTAAAGGATTATATGTCACATTTAAAAACAATTACTACCCCTCCTCTCTTAGATATTTTTTAACTATGATGACTATAATAAATGGTTGGTCTAGTTTCCCTTTGGGTAGGATAACCACTTGACTAATGTATATATTTTATTTCTGTAAGAAATATAATTTTAGAGTAACTTACAAAAAAATGGTAGTGAAACTAATGACACAAAACCATAGTGAGTGTGAAACCACTCAATCCAGTCAATAAGTGGATCTGTTGCAATTATAAAACCACTCAATTGTTACATGGAAAATGTTTGATGGAAACTCTCCAAAACCACTTGTCCACTAGAATTAATATACCCAATGTGGAGAACTGTATCTCAGATAAATGAAAAGAACTAATAGCTTTGGTGCTCCAACACAAAAATGGAGCACTAGTGCTCTTATACAAAAGGGTAGCATTAGTGCTCCAATAACACCAAGAATAAGACCATGTATAATGAAGAAACTAATGAACTCCCACATAAAGGGAGATGTAAAACCTTTTGAACATGCACCCGTGTTGCAAAAAAGTGTGTCGATTGCTTGGTTCTATCCATATTCATTGATGTAAAATTGCTAAAAGAAATCCACAATTAACATTCAAATAAAAGGAAAACTCTCAAATGAATTAAGAAAATAAATAATAAATAAAGAACAATATTGAGAAATAAAAAATAACATGAATAAAATAACTAATTTGGATATGCAACCATGCTACACAAAAATCTAGACATTTCTCGGTTGAATTTTCCCCTCATTTTCTAGTTTTTTATGTTGATGTAAAACCCTAAACGAAATACACCATTAACCTACAAAACAGAGACAAAACCCTAAAAATTACTATATATATATATATATAAAGTAACTAACAAATTACAAACAAGAGTGATAAATGGAATAAAATAGAAATAAAATAATGAAGAGGGAAAAAAAAAGTTACTTGGATGCAATACTCTTTATATTTCTCTACATTCAAGGCTGTTTGTATTTCATTCTCATTTAGAGACACCTCCTCTTCCTTTTCTCTCATGTGAGATGAAGAAATGAAACAAATGCTCACTTTTTACTCTTTTTAAGAGTCATCTTTAGTGTTTTCTGAGTTCTTTTAATAAGTTTTTTAAATGTGAATTATTTCTTGGTGATTTAGCATATTATGAGCATCAGTGTTCCAAAAGATAAAAAAGGAGCACATATGCACATATATCTAAAACGTGAGCACCATTGCACATATATTTAAAAAAGGAGCACATGTGTGCCCATACCAAAATATGAGAATTAGTGTGTCATTTGTTAGATTTTTATCATTTAAGCAATATGATATTAGGATCTTATCTGAGAGAATAACATGCATAGCAATAATCACGAGAGACAAGAGACAAAAAGATTTTCCTCAGGGAAACCATAAAGGAGAAAACCCCGCAACTTCCTCAGAGATAGAATGAGCACCAATAGCAAAAGTAAAACCTGAAAACACAAAGATGATCTATTGACAACAATTGTCTCTTTCTATGATCCCAGCTCCTTCTCTCTCACTCATGTGCCCCAGTTGAGTGACTGTGTGTATATGGAAATTATGAGAGCATCACTTCTATTTATATTCTTCCATTCACTTTATATCCACTCCAACAAGTCGACCTCACTTAACAATTACATACCAGGGATGAATTCTCTAGGAGAGTCTAATAACCCTAGTGCCACACAACTGTGGGGACTTTACCCCCCTGATCAACAAGGAGGGTTAAACTCAACTCAATTGTGGGGACTATTGCCTTGACTTACAATGAAGGGTTAAACTCATTGACTTTACATGAATTTATTATATTAATGACTTTGCTGATAGGAACATCGGGGTATAATATAAGATATACTAGTGAATACATTCTAAATTTACAATTACATAAACACTCCCTCTTAACTAGGAAGGTATTCTCTTAACACAATTCATCAGCACAAGTATTCTTCACTAGATCAAGTCTGGATCATCATCACTGTATCATCATTGGATAATCATCACTAGATCATCATCAAAGCTGGATCATCACTGGATCATCATCAAAGATGGATAATCACTGGATCATCATCATCACTGCTTTTTCTATCTCAATCAACTGGTACTATCTCTCAATTCTATTCGTCATAGGAAGTTCTATAGATCCAACCATTTTTCATGTTGGTTGTAGGCCTAGCCTCTAGGCAGGTCTTCATCTTATTCAACACTTATATCTAACCTAGTCAGAAAGGCCTGACCAACACTTACATATGACCATGGGAGGAACACATCCACCACCATGTTAGAAAGGCACTCCCAACACTCACATATGACCTCATCATGTAAGAAAGGCCCAACACTCACATTTGACCTCATCATGTCAGAAAGGCTCGTCCAACACTCACATCTGACCATATCATGTTAGAAAGGCTCAACACTCACATCCAACCTCATAATGTCAGAAAGGCTCGTCCAACACTCACATATGACCACATCATGTTAGAAAGGCCCAACACTCAAATCTGACCTCATCATGTTGGAAAGGCTTAGCACTTACATCCAATCATGGGAGGCCCATCCTGCCACCATGTCGGAAAGGATCTACACTTACATCTGACCATGGGAATCCTAGCCTGCCACCATGTCAGAAAGGCTCCTGCACTTATATTTGACCATAGAAGAACTAATCCTACCATGTTAGAAAGGATCTCGAACTCATCACTTTCCCTTAAAAGGAACCTCTATCTGTAGAACACCAAGATTCTCCCTAAAGTACTCAAACTTAAATTTTTCCATTTCTAGCATAGAATCACATCAGAGATGATTATGTCCAAGGATAACCTACGAGCTTCACCAGGACCAATTACATCCGAGGAAAACCTACAGGACCATTTATGTTTGAGAAAACTATGAGCTTCACCAGGATTTTATGCTCAGACAACTTATCTCACCATCTATGCTAGAACTCCCTCTTTTGAGGGATCTTGATCTAGATCACAAACTAGAGCTTTACTGCTCCTCTCAGCATCATACAAAAATGCAAGTTAGATCAATCAATTCAAATAGTATTTTTGAAAAGAAACATACTACCTCCCACATAGCCAAGCAAATGGCAACATATTTTTCCTCAGCTGTACTTAGTGCCATGCAAGACTCCATCCTTCCAGACCAAGATATCACACCTAATACCATACTAAAGTATCACCCTGAAGTGCTCTTCCTATCAATGGCACTGCCTTCCCAATCTGAATCCACATAACCCTCTGGGTTAGTCTTTTGATTTGCTTCATACTTGATCCCATACTCAACTGTACCCTTCAGGTACCTCACTACATGCTTTGTAACCATCAAGTGAACATGTCTCAATGTGTTCACAGCAAAGAAAATATCTATTCTCATATTCGTCAGGTACATCAAGGAGAAAATCATATGACGATACATCGTGGCACCAACCGAATTTGATGAAGAAACACTCAATAGATTCAGGTTCGATGCCATAGGTGTGGTCATGGCCTTGAATTCCATCATCTTGAACCTCTTTAGGATCTCTACTACATACTTCCCTTATCCCAAGGAGATTCCATCCACATTAAGCCACACCTCTATTCTTAGAAAGTAGTGCATCATATCCAAGTCCTTCATCTTGAACTCAGAAGAAAGTCTCCTTCTTGAACCTTTAATGAGTTCCTCTTTTACTGTCAGGAACAAGTCATCGACATGTAACAAGAGCATCACTAGTCTTCTACATTCAACCTTGAAGAAAAGGTAAATCCTAGAGTCATCAGTAATATGTCCATCCTATCGTACCATGTTTAACCTCAGGATCTTCTCCAGTCACTCCCTCTGAAGCAGAGCATCATTCTCCCTCTGGCTTTTGTACTCTATGCACTGAAACATTCTGTACCAGAGTGGTAAGTAGCTTCCTCTGCTACTAATATTCTATGTATCATCTAGGGTCACTGGATACCAAGATCCTCTATATTAAACCTTTTCAAAAGTTATTCTTGCACCCATCTATGAGCTTGTCATCCTCCATATAGGATTTCATCTTCAACCTTGTAGAAAAGGTTAAGATCTTCATCACTCTAGGTGATATTCAAGCTCCTCATGTAAGTGTTATCCCATGGGTGTCTTCTAAGCTCATACGAGGCCTTCTTTAATTTTCACACATGATTATTCTTGTCATGTGTCTTAACTTCCAATGGCTGCAAATGTCTCTTCATAGTTTATTCCTTCTTTTCATGAGAATCCTTGTGCTACGAATCTTGCCTTCTATCCCACGATGTTTCCATCTACTGCATGCTGGATCTTGTATATCCATATGGAAGACATTATGGACTTCCCTTCAGGTCTTGATACTACATCCTAGACATCATTCTTCTTGAATTGGTACTCTCCTTCCCTTTCTTCTTGGCTACTTCTTCATAGCTAGAAGGCTCTGCATCAATGATGTCAATCAATAGTTTCACATAACTGCACTATGTCTGAGGCCTCTTGAATTCTTTGAAAGTATCGTCATATTCTTCTTTATCTTATATTATTTATTGAACTATCATCACTTGTTGTTCAGAACAAGTCTCATCCTTCTTTTCTTGTAGGTGATTGTATGCGATCTTTCCTACAAGTTAAATGCATTTATATGGTTAGAAACATTTCATAAGGCATATTCATAATGGAAAATTCTTATGCATAAATATATGATCATGCAACTATTTTAGCCAATACAACATTCATCCATATCTCACAGAAACTTTCTAGATGCCTTCCATCTCTACCATGACAACATTGAGATTGTGCACTAATCCAATATGTCAGCAAAGAGGTTTCATTCTAGATAAGTAGCAATGGAGAGTTGTATAGCACCATGAGCTACTTACTCATAACATGCATATTACTAGTATACTGTCATTAATGCAAACATTCTATCATGTATAATACATCAATTGAACAAATGCATAACAAAACAATATCATGAAATGAAAATTGAATACTTATACTTATTTGTTTCCTAGGTAGACTCCTTCTTTCAACTTCATCATCTTCTTCATTCATAACAACATCATTTCTTATCCAAATGCTTAAGATGGATAAGAGGCTCTTCAAGAATTGAGTTCTTCATATTCCTCATCGCTTGAGGTATCTTCTTTGAATCGTGAAAACTTGATCTTCAGTTGTTCCCATCTTATTTTATCTTATTATGAGTCGAGCTTCTTCTTGTGTGTGCTCTTCCCAGATTCTGCTGAAAGTAATCACTTCCTTCGGGTACACATTCCTCAAATGAATGAATCCCATGATCCCGGGAGGCCATTCAAGGTGGTTATCACAACGTCTGCATTCTCTACTTCTTCATCCGCTGCTTCAAGTTGTTCTTTGATTTGAGAGACCCTTGTAAAGTATGACTGTATGGTCTCTGCACTCTGGATCTTCACATTCTTCAACTAGTTTTTCAAAGTCATCTTCTGATTTATGTTCTTCCCTTCAAATATCTTGACAAGGAATCAAACATATCTTTAGGTTTCTTTAGGGAAGACACTTGTGGTATAAGGTGATCCTTTATTGAATCAGCAATGATGTTCTTGGCCTTGACCGAGTTCTTCTTGTGTAAGGATTTAGCTTCATCTCCCTCTGGAACTAGAACCTCTCTACTTATGTAGGTGTCCAATTCATTTCCTTCAAGAACTAGTGAGATCCTATACTTCCATGCTTGGAAGTTTTCAGCCTCATCAAGCTGATGTGATTAGTCATTTTGAAATGAGAACCTCAATTGTAAATAGAAAAAAATTAGATCTTACCGATTTGAGGTGTTTGTCCTAGTTTTGGAGATGGCTGATCTAGTGCTTGTCAAAGAAACCATACTTTTCAAAAATTGGAATCTTTCATATTTTATTGGATAGAGATATAGACCTCTTCAAGGAGAGATGTACAATGTACTCCTTTTATGAAAATAGTGGAGGGAAGCTACCAGAACAGGAAGCCCTAGTTTTCCAATTTCTTCTACAACAATGCCTGATACTGTTTCATTGGTATATATGAAAGTACTACTTCTATGTGTCTAAAATTTTGTACTGAGGTAACCTTATCTATCCTATTTCCCACACCATAGGTTTTACTATAATTGGTTACACCAATTGGGACTTGTGATATTTTCCCAAGGTGACTTATTTTAGGACTGTTCAGCATAGTGAACTTGTATAGACTACCACATGTCCCTGTTTCATCATTAGGGCCTGAAACATTTACCACAGAAATCACACTTCATTCATTATCTGGACTATCCTGAAAAATTTCATTTGGACCTTTGTAGCTCAAGATATAGCGATTCTCCCTAGGTGTCCTATTTAGAATGAATCCTCGAAGAGGTTGGAGTCCTGATTTGGAGGAAACATATCTTCCAGAATATAGAGAATATGAGGTTGAAATTTTTACACAGGGTAAATCAGGATTTTTTCATCATCCTGTGAAAATTTGGCTCCTGATCCTTCTTCAATCCCAAGATATATCGAATTTACCAAAACTACTAGTTTTAATATTTTTAGGGTTCTTCTCCTTATTATCCATTTCAAATACCCTCTGGCCCTTTGTCAATGGATTGCACAGTGTGTCACCTTTGGCACGTCACATTTCTTTTTTCACATCTCTGGGAGTCTACCACCTTTCCTACTTGGTCGTCTATTCATTTAATTCCTTTCACATCGCTAGCGGTGACTCTCGACAACTTTCTTAGGGCTCATGGTGCACATCAAGACAACAATCTCTGGGGTTTCAGGTACTTTCCTTGTTCTTGTGTTTGTTTTTTCCGATTATGATTGCACTTTGGGGCTAAGTCAGAATCCCAATTTTGAGGGATTCCTACTATTCTGGATGCGACTCAACCCACATGGAGTCCACCCTCTCTATCATAAGGCTAGTACCAACCATGTTAAAATAAGTGTGAACTAATTTTCTATTTGTATGGTTTTGGGTATTTTTTCTCCATTTGTTTTTCCCCTGTACTACTTTTGGTCCATATTTACAGGGTCATGTCTATTTTTCTTGCTCGGTGTCTTCTAGGCACTTTGCTTTTTATCTCTTCTCTTCCTCTAGGGTTTCTGTTGTCCTAGGGTTCTTTCACTATGGTGGTGGTTGGTGGTCCTGCATATTCAAAGGAAGGTGGGACACCTCACCAAAACTATCTCCAGCCTTCTTACCACTCTCAGTGTAAAACCAAAGCCTTAAAAGCCCTGGAATCGAAACGCAGATATGTTCTTGGCCATGGCATATCCTTTAGTAAGGTTGAAACACTCTATTACAGAGCCCTTATTGGGAGGTTGGAATACTACTCGATGTCAAAATAGGAATGGATTGACTCGGCTATAGTCCACTGGAAACCCATCAGCCATTATATCCCCACCATTAGTCTACTTGCAAATAAGTTTTGGTTTTTTTTTTCACTGAGGAGAAGGATTCCTTGCATATTTTGGACTCCCCGTGGACTATTCAGAAGGGCTCCTTGGTCTTGAGCCATTGGTACACTGGTTTTGACCCACTTAAAGAGAGGGTCATTAAATGACATCTCTAGGTCCTTCTGTCCGCTCCTCCTTTTCCTCTCTGGAACAAGGAGTTTCTTATGGGTCTGGAAAACTCCCTTGGGTGCTTTGTGGCCTTAGAAATGGATTTTCATCAAATATTTGGTAAGCCAATGGCAAGGGTTCTCATTTAAATTGATGTGTCCAAGGGTATTTTAGCTAATATTGACATTGTCTGTGGTGAGCACATCATTAACCAGAGATTAGATTACCTCCATATGCCGTTTAGGTGCAACTTTTGTCATGACTCCCGCCATCTGCACAAAAAATATTCTTTGCTTCTTCAAGGTAAACCTGTCTCACAGGGTTATGACCAAGATTCCTTACCTACTTCCCCCTCCCTTGATGGTCTTTCACCTTCCATTAAGTGTTCCTCACCTTATTTGGATTACCTATATGTCTCCACCTCACCCACTCCATATGAGGTCATCTCCAAAGGTGAGTTGTTATTTATCAAGGATGTCAAAACCTGCTCTCTCTTATAATGACCGGATAGGGAGGAAACCTATCCTATTAAGCATAGTCCTTTAGAATATTCACTCCCTCCCTCACCCACACCCCCTCAACCCCTCCCACTTTGTCTCTCCTTTGATGGTCCTCCTCCCAATACACTGGAACACTTCCCCTCACTCCAAAACCTTCATTAGTCCCCTTTGGTATCCTCTTCCAACTCCTTTCCTACCCTCACTATGGATTCTCCTTCTATTCCCAGGTTCTTTCCTACTTTCATGGATCCATCCCTCCTCAAATCACTAAATATTTTCACAGAAAATTCCCCTATTTCTCCCTCAACTCTTCTTTTGGATTATATACATTTTGAAAACGTTGCTATCAGGAAGTCTAAGAAGAGTATACCCACTGACACTGGTTCCACTAGCGTTTACACTCCACTCTTGACCAAATTGAAGAATACTGCTAGGTCTCCCCAATATTCTCATCTCAACCCTACACATACCCTTATAGAAGACATGCCTAAGGACCCTGTTCTCCAATGAAATTACTATCTATGAATATTCGTGGTTTCAGGGGGTGAACCAAACAAAAATCCCTCAGCTCATTGTTCTCTGACCTAGATCTTGATATGATACTTATCGAAGAAACCATGTGTAACTTTTTCTAGGCTCTTTTTATCTTCTCCAAACTCAAACCTGGATGGGAATTTTGTGCCCTTGACTCATCCAGCCTATCTGGGGGTCTCCATGTAGGATGGAACCCTCATTTTATTCGATGCAAGTATTTTTCATCCTTTGCTGGTATTCTTCTCAAACCCGACATTAAAGGATTTAATCAGGTCTTTTCTATCTTAAATTTATATGCTCCCTATCATCACTAAATTGACTTTTGGAACAATGTCCTAGCTGGTGGACTCTTTACACTTCCCAACCTCTTACTTGCTAGGGATATTAACCTCACTCTCTCTTCTTCTAAAGTTTGGGGATCATATGCACATCTTGATCCTTTGTCATACTACTTTACAAGGCTCTTCTCCTGTAATAGCATGGTTGAATTGTGTCAGTGTACTCCCTTCTCAACTTGGAGAATTGGCCGCTTTGGTGTTGATGGTATTAAAAAAACACTTGATCATTTTCTTGCATCTGATCAGCTCCTTCCCATTATCTCATCTTATATATCTTGGGATACTCCTTCAGAAATATCTAACAACTACTCGATTTGTCTGGAATGGGGTCCTATAATTTCCTCACATTACTATCCTTTCAAATTTAATAGGACTTGGCTCTTGGAATATTATTTTGCATCTCTTGTAAGCACATATTGGAATTCCACCATCCACATGTGGTCTTGTGATCACCAGGAAACCCTCTTTCTTAAGCTTAGAAGGCTCAACAAAATTGTCAAGAATTGGGAGAGGGACAAAAAACTATCTAGGAGACTAGATCTTTCAACCATTGAATATGATATTTGTACTATCCTCCAGAATGCAAGTGGCATACTCAGTAGGGATGATTCTAATTTGTTTTCATCCCTAAAAAACAAAAAAGAATTTATTTTAGCACAGGAGGTCCTCACTCAGATATTAAACAGTAGATCCCTATGGATTAGCGAAGGCGATGCAAATACAAGATTCTTCCACTCCTTTTCTTCTGCCAGAAGAAATAAAAAAACCATATGGTCTCTTAAGGATCATGAGGAGAACTTGATTTCAAATGACTCTCCTCTAGAACTCTTGAGTCAACAACACTTTTATGAAATATTTAAGGATGATGGAGGCACTAATATTTCTAATCAGCTTAAAGTTATCAGCCTCTTTCCTTCATTTTTCCAAGAGGAGGATAAGGTTTGTTTTCTTGATCCCATCACACTATCAGAGATTGAAGCTGTACTAAAAGGCTTTAAAAAAGACAAATCCCTAGGTCCCGATGGATGGCCTATCGAATTGTTTCTTTCTTTCTTCGATCTCTTAGGGGAATATCTTTGCTATGTTGCTGAACATGCTAGGCTTGAGGGTAAAATTTCAGTGGCTTTAAACTCTACCTTTCTCACATTGATCCCAAAATGTGAAAATCCCCTCACCTTTGCTGAATTTAGGCCGATCTTGCTTTGCAACCTTGTATACAAGGTTATATAAAAAATTGTTTCTCTACGTCTAAAGCCTCTTTTAGATAAGGCCATTTCTGCACAATAAATTGGGTATCTAAAAGATCAACAAATCACTGAGCCCATTGGCATCAGTCAGGAAATCCTCCATACTGTTAAGACTAAAAAATTTAAAATTTTTGATTCTAAAACTTGATTTGGTAAAAGCCTTTGATCGGGTGAAATGGATTTTCCTAAGACTTTTCCTTTTACAGATATGTATTCCTGTGGAAGGTGTTAATTGGATTATGGGTTGTGTATGCTCTTCAAATTTTGCTGTACTAGTCAATGGAACTCTATTAAAATTTTTTCCTTCTTCCAGAGGGATTCTTCTAGGTTGTCCAATGTCCCCTCTTCTATTCATTCTGATCATTGAAAGTCTTAGTCTTATTCTATGTGATGCACATTGAAAAGGTCACATCATTGGGATTTAGATCTCACATGTCCATGATATTACACATTTATTTTTTGTTGATGATGCGATTTTATTTGGGCTGGGTATTGTTGACGAATGGAAAGCATTTCAAGGGGCCCTTGAACTCTTCTGTTCAACTACTATAATGTCTATTAGTGTTGAAAAGTATAGTTTTCATTATTATATTTGTTCTTACAGTATTAGTTGTTTATTGTTTTGCACTGGTTCATGTACCTTTGTCCAATATAAATTCGTTGAGATGATGAATATTCTCTTTCTTATGGGGTAACTATGATGGAAAACAAAGAATTCACTTGGCTGATTCGAAATCCATCACTGCTCCCTATGACTATGGTGGCTGGAACATAAAGCAGCTCGAATGGTTCGGGATATCTCTCAGATTCAAAAGATTTTGGAAGCTTTTAAAAGGAAGGGGTATCTAGAGTTGGATTGTGGCTCACAAATATCTAAAATAAATACATGTTGATGATTGGCTTAGATATTAGTATTTCTCTGTTACAGGCACTTCTTATATCTGGAATGGTTTTATACAATCTTTGTCATGGATTACTTGTATGCTTGGATGGAAAGTGGGAAATGGACTGAATATTAGGCTGGGAGTTGATCCCATTGTGGGTCTCAATGCCCCATATATCCTCCCATTTGAAATCAGAGAATATCTTATAGAATTTGGGATCACACAACCTGCTCAGGTTCAAAACCTCAAATTTAGGCCTCATAATGGAAATTATTGGTATTCAGCATGTGATCTGAATCTGGGGGGTGTTTGGTCTAATATCTGGACTTCATATATGAAATTTATTTTACATGGAGGAATAAGGATAAAAAATGCTAAGGACACTTTGATATGGATGCATAACACCAAAAATGGGTCGGTTATAGCCAAGAAAGCATATGACCTCATTGTTTCTTGCAATTTTCCACTTTCCCACCACAACTTACACTCACAACTATGGCATATGAATATCTCATAGAAGATAAAGTGTTTGATTTGTATTTTCATTGAAAATAAAATAAACACTTGGGATAATCCTGTAAAAAAATGATGGAATGGACCCAATAGGTGTGGCCTCTGCTAAAGCAAAGTTGAATTTGTTAGCCACCTCTTTGTTGATTGTTCTTTTACTCTACAAACCATCAGCAGTATCCTCATACTTCATAACTATTCGTTGACTTGGTATGATACATCAGTTTTAGAAAATATTAAAAACTGGATCAAGAAAAAAGTAATCCTCTCTATCTACCTTTCTTTGTCCTATGGAATATTTGGAAATCAAGAAATCACTATCTGTTTAAGGATAAATAACCTGAGACTGACAGTCTTTCTCACATTATTATATGCATAATGTTTCATCTTATCCTGTACCATCTGTCAACATTTACAGAAAAGGAAACATTGGAGTCCCCTCTATCATCACACAACCTTCCAATTTTTTCAATGGAACAGCTACTGAAAATAATGGGGGTGCTCGTATTTAACTCTTGATCAATGAAACACACCATTTTCACATCAAAATGGGTTGTGGATATAGTACCAATACCCAAGAAAAGTTATTAGCCCTATGGGATTTCCTATATTTTTCCAAGAAGATTGGGATCCAAAGGATACATGTTTTTGGAGACTCTATGGTGGTCATAAATTGGGAAAAAGGATGCTCATCACTTCACACTCTTGACATGGAGGCTTAGTGTTTAAAAATCATTGTGATGTCTGCCTCCTTCACATCTATTCGTTATCAGCATGTCTATAGGGATTATATGTTGGAGAAACCCACCAACAAATCCTCATCGACAGGGGTTCCCACTCTGTCGATGCCCAACCAGCATAATCTCCTTGAGCACTAGCCCAGACAGGTTTTACCCTGCCTAAAAACATCTATGGAGCATATGAGGTCTCACCCGAGGTGTTCAAGGGAGAGCTTTCGAAACTGAGTTTCTGGTAGTGGGGATGGCAGATATGGGGATTCGACGAAAGGACAACATAACTACTAGATCTAGAGCTTTGCAGTTGACTTTACACCATTTCCTTAACTTGCAGAGTGTATTTAGAACTTATGCAATCATTATAGCATCATACAGTTGTCACAATATATCTAATACCACAACATTTTCCATAAAACATATCTACTCATAGTGCAACAAACAATAGCAGAAAAATAGATCGCATCGATATAATAGAAAGAGACTAAATCACAGAAACATTATACCAAAACAAGTCACAACATCATAAAAAAACAGTTTGCAACATCATAACAGATTAGATCAAAATAGTGATAACAGAAAAGATTTCTGCCACAATTTCCATATCATATTAACCTTGCGCAAAGGAACCACATTACAAAATTCTTCTCCAAAACAGGAGACTACATACATAAGGAAAACCCAGATAAATCATAGATACACAGAAAATTCTTCACAAAAATAGATTGCACTAGATCTTATGCCCCAATTACCCTCTGATGCGATTCTCCTATGATAATCATGATCCTCTTTCTCTCCTATTTTCCCCCATTTCTACTTGCAAAATTAGATCTATAAATAGTATTTCGCCATTACATCGAGGTTCCACTTCTAACTAACTTATAGCTGCTAATGACCTATTACAACAAAAATTGGTCAAATAACATATAAAATATTCAAAGCGGTTATTATTTCACCCATCGTGGTAATCTATCATTGCGTGGTATCGTGTGAGGTTGCACAGCTACCATGATGCTACGCAAATCACTTACCAAAACCCCTACCAACAGGCCCCCAACACAGTCTTGTGGCCCATCCCCGAGCCACGTCAGGTTGTTAGGGTATGTGTCGATGTCTGAACCTTGAAATCTTCAAATTGGTGTGTAATCTCATGTACCTGAAGCTGGACTTTGTCGGCAACACTCTAAAAATTAGTCAAATCCTGTTTCACTGGGTGCTCTTCTCTAGCCTTGCTGTCGAGTGTTTGTTGATGCTCTTGTATTTCCTGTAGTATGGTGACTACTTTAATAGCCATCTATCCACCGATTTCCTAGAATTCATCAACCTTAGTGCAGTGCTTTTGCTGGCGTTTCTACGCACAAGTATCTCTTTGCTGTAAATCCTTTAGTTCTTTGGCTAATGTGATCTATACCATTAGTGACATGGACCTCAGTGATGTCTTCAAGGTCATCAGTTGACCTTCATCTTCTTGCACTTGTGAAGTTAGTTGATCAAGCTGCTCGTCCTCGACAATGCTCTACCAAAACTGTGTTCTCGCTTCCATAATGGTTTTATCCTCTTGCTCCAGGATTTTGAACTTATTTGGGGTGTCTTCAATGGAGGATTTAGTTTCCGCATCCTGCTCCAGTGGCATCGTAGGTTGTACCAGGGAATTGAGCATTAGGTTGGTATCCCGAAGCTAAACAATAGTTTTCCCCAATCATTTGGCCTTTTTGATTGGAGTGAGTTCGGCCGTGTTCTCAAAAATGTGCTGGCAGGATTCAGAAATAGCCCCCTTGACTTCACTGGACCTGGCACACATCTACACCTGTTCAATGATTAGGAGGTCTTGCACATATTTCAGTTCCGTAATCTCTTTAGTATCCTTTCACTGCATCTCATCCTGTGTCTCCTTCAAGGCATCGATTTCTTGAACTTTTTCTTCTTCCAGTTGCACCCGGACCTAATGTAGCTCGTTTGTCTGTTTCTGCAGCTTCTCTGCAATGCTCTGTGACTTGACATAGCTCTAAGTTAGTTCTTTTTATTATTCTACCAATTCTAGGGCAGCAACATGCTACAACTCCACTAACACCATAGAGAACAACTTGTTCAGGTCCAAAGCCACACTTTGGATCGGTTGTAGCAACTGTTGAACTTCCTCATTTCTCGCGTCGATCGCAGTCAAGGGAAATTGAACGTTCTTGGCCCGAGGCTCATTACTAATCGACGGGATGTCCTACATCATGGGTTGCACAGATTTCTACCTATAAATAATGCCAAAAATTGAATCTAATCGATATCTTATCACACCAACCTCTTCATGGTTTGACTCTCGGATCGCCTTTGTCGCATCCATGGATGAGTTGGTAACCTATTTGATAAGACACTGCAGTCGATCCTCCATTCTCGAATTGGTACCACTACCCACCTCATATTCCTGGTGCCATTTGGTGTGAGTCTCCTTCCACATGCACTGTAATGCATCCTTAGGGTCCGTTGATGACTCGTTGTTAGAATCGTGAGTGCTTAGGTCCTTTTGGGTAGGTTCTTCTAGGGCATCCAGTGGTTGCTCTTTAGATAATGCCTCCTGACTTACCATGTTTTTCCACTCCATCAACCACTCTTAGACAATGGAATCCAATTATTCTATTGTGACTTTGTAAGGCAAAGGTAGCCACTGCTTGTCGGGGTCCCACCATGCCTGAATGTAGATAGATTGGAGCTCGATGGAAAACTGAAGGATCCCCTGATACTTGGACATGACGTAAGGAGAGACTCAGGGAATGACAATGCCCATAGCTTGTAATGCTTCCCAATAAAACCAAAATTGAATGGCATAGTCCATCTGTCGATTGGGTTCTTCAACCCATCATAACTTTTGATACCTTGCACCTTGGCACACCTTTTCCACATCAACTACCATCGGTTAATAGTCTTTCAGTTCCATATACGAAACTAGTGCAATAAGGATCAACAAATGACTATATGAAAATGACCTCCTAGCCTGAGCAGCAAGCACGTCTTCTAGCAACTGATTCAGCAAAAACATAGACCAATTCATTTGCACCCCCTCAGCACACTTCTGGGCGTAGGTGACAACACCTGAATTGCATTGGACTGGTCGGTTTTTCGAACGAACTTGCTTGCCAGAATCCTTGTGCCAATGTGCACCACCTATGATTTAATGATATGGATGCGATAAGCATAGACATCATGCTATAAACCAAATCGCCCCTTCAGCTTCTTGGAAAACCTTTTTTCAGTATCTCTCTTGCAGATATACTGCGCCAGATATTCCCTAGCCTTAGACAAGCCTGTGATGCTTGTGATCAAATATATTGTAACGGGGATTGGTGTATTCAACCAAAGTGTCCCTCCATGAAAAAAAGCCAACAATTTCTTCATGCACGCATGGGATTCATTCAATCTCCCAAAATGAGGCATATTGATGAGCCCCTACAATCTAGATTAATCTAACCCACTCGCCCAAGGTTCAGGAATCCGCCTAATTGGAGCACCAGGCCCCATCAGGATTGACTCATAGGGCTCATCCCTGACATATTTGAGCAATAGTAGGTCATGGTCTTTAAATTTCAACCTGATCAATGTAGGGATGATGTTGACCAAGCACTTCATCCCCTTCGACAGCGACGACAATTTTGGTGGATACTTCTGATTCATGGACGACTGCCTCGGTTTGGCTCCTGGATGTGTAGGAATGACATATCCCAAAATTTCATGAACAGAGACAACCCAAGGTGTCATGGACTCACCAGCTCTCGAGCTCGATGACCCGGTCTGTGCAGTTAATTCTCCTTGCACTCTCGCTGAGGTGTGAGTTTTCCTCTTCTGCGACAGCGTGGGGCTGGGCCTCTGAGCCTGCCGTTTCTGCTTGGGAATGGACGATGAACCAACTGGAATGCTCATAATTTATTCTTCAACATCCATGGGATGAATAGGGGATTTGACATACTCACTGGAATCTCTATGGCGTCAAGGTCGCTCAACATTCCTCACCATTCAAACCTCAGAATACGCTCAATAGCTCTAACCTACAACACTACAACTCACTTCAATAGCTCACACCGCACTGCACAATCCCTTCTCTGCTTCACACTTTACTCGCTCAACTGAACAATGCCATCCTTATGCATCCCACACATTTTTTTATAGCCACATGCAGTCCAAAATTCATCATTGCCAAATCTATCATCACCATTATTACTAAATATGGTATTAATGACGTCAAATTCACCGGCAATCCTACTCCTCCAATAGTTGAATCAATCATTAATGTGAGTCACTTCAATAAGTGCCTCCAGCCAACTATTTCAACTACCTACATTTATTACATGATTTGACCAACCCACAGCCCTGTACCTGTCACAAGTGGTCAACCAGTTATCGCTAACAACTTGAACCTTGCGCAACCTCTCCCCAGGGCTCGCCTTGCTATTCTGAACTAAACTATTCATTTTTTTTTCAGTGCCTCAAGTAGTGCGCTTCGCCAGCCCTAACCTATAGGGATTTAAGCGACTCCCATTGACAAGCGTCGGTAAGAATGCACCATCTAATTGTTGTAATTGAAATGCACTGCTAGAAGTAATGGAATGAACAAGATATGGACCTAACCAGTACATTTGTAACTTACCTGGATGCTTGATGAACTTATTGTCATATAACAACACCAAATATCCTATCACAAACTATTTTTACTTAATGTGGCGATCATGCCATGATTTTTGTCGATCCTTCGCAACCTGTTGGTGGAAGCAAACAATAAAATGATCTTCTTCAAGCTGGATCAACTATGCAATTCATTCTTCTAACGCTTCTGCATCATCCATGCCCATCGCTATAGCAATGCACAAACTGGGAACAATATACTCCATGGGCATGACTTCCTCTTTCCCATAGAGCAGCTTAAATGGTGTCTGACCGATTAGCCATTTACAAGTAGTGTGATAGGCCCATAGCACTGCTGGAATTTTTAAGTCCTAGTCATTGCAGTTAGTGTTACATACCTTAGTCAATGCTATTTCCAAGATTTTGTTGAATGTTTCGACGGTCCCATTCGCTTGTTGGTAGTATGGTGTACTCCTCTTATGTTGCACTTGCAATTCCCTAGTTAGTGCTTTCATAGTCTGGTTGAAGAAGTGACTGCCCTGGTCACTCATCAAGATCCTAGGACACCCAAGCCATGTCACGATGTTTTCAAAGATGAACCTCGCGACCATCGTAGTGGTACAATCCACAACTAGTGTAGCTTCCGCCCACCTAGTGAGATAGTCAGTTGCAGTAATGATGTATCATGCACCAGTCCGCTTCCCTGGTGGATTACTAGGACCCACAAAATCCACAACCCATTTATCAAATGGTTGCAGAGTCACTTGCGGTACCGGCAGCATCTCATCCCTCCACGATGGTTTACCAACACCTTGATAGACGTCGCAGCTCCTTGCATAGTATGCGACATCATTATGAAATGCTACAAATGGAATCCGGGGATCAATTAATATTTCGAGAGGAAAATCATGTGTGCAAACGTACCTTCTACTATAAGATTTGCACAAGATGTGATACCTACAGCCTTAACGCCTTCTCAGCCCTCCGATTTGGGGGTCTTTCACATCTGTCGTCCACATTTCCTTAAACTTCAGTCATCGATTCATGATCAGCCTTCATTGGGATCATTTGATTAGAGAGGAACCTACCACCTTTCATGAATTGAGATCCTGACCCCATATGTGCTAGTTCTAATCGCGAAATGAACCACGAGCGTAGATCTATCCCCGTCTTTGTCATGACCATTGATCTTTGCATTCAGTACCACTTTTCACAATTTGGAATCACGACTTTATCTGAACAAGTTTGGATCGCAAAATCAGCTAGGGCCGTGGATCTGCTCATACTCTCATCTCCGACGTCATATATTTTCACCCTTTAACTCACTTCACGATTTGGGAAAGCTCCTTCTACTGAGCATGTTTTCTGAGCGAAACCTCCTCTGGTTTTCGATTGGGATTTGCCTTGATCTTAGCCTTTCATTGCTTGTCCCCTTTAACAGGTTTCATGAATACCAAACTTAAATATTTCCTCGCATCTTTCGGCCCGTGGAACCACGCTCTATCGTCAATCTTCTCCATTGTGATTCTGGATCATTGATCTACGACGCCCCCTTTATCTCATTTTCGTTGCTACATGTCTTGACCTTTGGAAGGATCTACCACCATATATCGAGGTCTCTTCTTCATCTGACGGTCCTAGCTGATGTAAACTGTCCATTGGATAACCTGAAGGGTGTTCATATAATTCTTCATTGAACATGACCCTTTTCGAACTTTTCCAAGCCCATAACTCAACTGTTGCAAATGGAGTGCTAACAACCGGCTCGACAAGGGATGCTATCCTCCCAGTGAGGTAGCAAAGAACCCCGTAGACCAAGTTCCAGATCCATTGGGATTCCCTTAGTCCCTCTTCAAAATATTCAACATGCTCTAAGCTATTTCTATAGCAAATTTATGTCAATCTACAAACTATGTTCTTAACCATCCTCTGAAACTGAGAACAATTGTGACTGCAAACCTGTACTTACAACTGAAAATGAAAACAAACTAAACAGTACTGAAGGAATTTCTTGATGATTTTCAAGCTTATTTGTTCATACCCAATCTACCTAATTGAGCACACATGCCTAATCAAGTGAACTCTGACTTCCAATGAAGCCAATCAAGCAACTTATCCAATAATTTGGCTTCCTTTTCATGCTTGATTAAGAACATAGATGCAATGCATAATGGAAGAAGGCTATAAAAAATAAACTGATCCTTAGAGTAGAGATATCACCAGTCATTACCATTACCCATCCTCTCCATGTACTCTACTATGGGGTCATAGAAAGCATGGAAACCTACAGCATATTCCGTCCTCTGTTCATCATGGGAAAGTTGTCTGAAACACCCTTCCTCTGTTGAGCTATCACACTGATGTCTGAAAGATATTTGAAAGGGATTCTCAAGACTATTTTCTAATGAAATATCCTCCCTTTCGTTCAATAATTTTGGAGCTAGAACCTCGCCTTCCTTACATACCTCAGCATGGATACCATCTCTTTCTTCAACATAATCGAGCATGCACAATCCTTCTCTATGGGGTGATATTCCTGAAGGTAAAAAGTCAAAGAAGGTATTTATTTGAGAATTGTTACCTCCTTCTTTGTGACCCAATGCCTCATCTCAAATTCCTAATGTATCAATAAGCAGAGAGGGATTGCATGACTGTTCCTCTTTATCATCTTCTATTCCAAATAAGTTTATGGAATAAACCATATCCTCTAACTTCTATTTCCGCTTAGAGGCTTTAAGTCTGTGTCTTATTAATTCAAATCAAGAATAACAGAAGGGTAGACTATCACCTTCAGCACACTTATCATCCTTTCCTTTCTTATCCTTCTGACTTTGGATTGCAGCTTGACCTCCTTTAGCAGACCTTGTTTCTATAACTGGATCTTCAGGTATAACCTCCAGGTACTCCTCCTCATACTCATTGTACACAAGTATACCGAAATCTGTTTTAAAATCATCATTAACGGGATCGGTGCTAAGCAGATTGCAACCTTCAGAAAATAAAACAGTAGAGCCATTCGCTTCTATATCAGGTTGATCATTTTTGTACCCGGTAAGGAGAAGATTTAGCCGAATAGGGACTACCCCCTTTCGTTTATGTGGCCCAACCAATTTTAATGTATATTTTACTTCACGACCACTGTCTTGACCTGACACCTTTTGAGACACCTTAAGGTTTTCTTCAATCTCCAAACAATCAGTAAACATGTGTTGTAGAGTGGTTGATTTTATCTCCAAAAGAAGTAATGACAGTTCAGGAGGAAAGGTAGCTGCATAATAGATTTTGGCAGAATTTTCAAGAGGTTGGACTTCCTTGGGCATGTTATAATAAAATCTTGCAAATCTTCTGTTAAAGCTAGACATGGCCTCACCCTCATGCCACTTCAAGGAATAAAATTATGAAATTAGTTGATCCAGTGGCCTTCTCCTACCCCAAAATTTCAAAAAGGTGCAAGAAAAATCTTCCCAGGTATTGATGGACTTAGGATTCAAGTGTTTAAACCATTCTTTAGCATCTCCTTGCAAGGACTGAGCAAAATCCCTCATGCAAACATCATCACGTTCTATCTCGAAAAGGTCAAAGAAATGCTCAAAGGCTTGCAAATGTTTTTCAACGGTGAAGTCTTTGGATTCTCCATGAAATTTTGGGAGGTACTTGTAATGCTTCACAGGAAAATCATGGAGGATAGGAGGCAATTGTAGTGGATCGTATTGGCTTGGACTAATGGAAGAGACCAGGTTAGGCGATATAGATATGTTACTAATTGAGTTTAATGAGGTTCACAGGGGTGACCTTTAATGCCATGATCTTTGAGTGAAAGATCTTGTTCAAAATCAAATGTACAAGACTATGCAATTCTTTCAGTTCGTAAAGAAGGATATACAGGAATATATTCATAGCTCTATTCTGAGAAAAATAAACCACAGAAGGCTATTTTGATAAATTTATGAAAGGATAAGAACAAACTTACAAGGCACGACAAGGAATATTGGAAGAAACATAAAATCAACTATATTACCCTTTCACCATGCATTTTCGATCCTTACAATGAGCTCATTTTCCCTGGCAGAGCCTGTAGGTTCTTTCTGACAACTTGATTTCTGGGTCGTACCACCAATGGAGTTGCTGAAGTTTGAATCCTTTAAGAGTGGAGTCGCTAGGTGAAAGGTGCAAAACCCTATTGATGTTTGATTGTTGTTCACAATCAACAACCAAATCTAAAACTATGTCGTTCTTCCCAGGGATGATCTTCAATCTCTTCCCTAGAAACAATGCCAATTTGTTAGTTTCTTTCATGTCTAAAATAAGTGTATAATAGTTTGGAATTCATACATGCTATGCTCTGTCTTTTGTTTCAGACATTTATTAAATATTTATTCTAAAGTCACACAGAATTCATTCTGCAGATGCTCTGCGTGATGGGTTGTTTCCTCTCATCTACTAATCACCTGCTAAATATATCCTGATTGCAATATGTATGGCTATCTTGCCTCTGTTTTTAAATTTACGCCATTCTTTACCTCCTGTTATATGTTCCCTACCCAGACCGTCGACTCCATTTCCCAATTGTCCCCTTCTTTGATAGTCTCGCCTACATCTTACATCAACGCACCTTCCCCATTCAGGATTCTGGCCTCTTGATCGTTCTCGATTGAATATCTTATGTGAGTAAATATGGTAAGTAAGCGGGAGATCCCTCTTTGACTATGTAGGGCTAGAGGTGCAATCTAAAGTGGTTTTGCTATTGCCCGGGAGAGAACCCTTTCCTCCAACCTCTGGGTTCAATCCCGGTGCTAACACTTATTTATTATTTATTTTTCATTTTTTATTTTGTTTTAAATTTTAATAATGTTTAATGCATTTTATTTAGTTTTATAGGTTTTAGTTGCTTCAGTTTATTTTGTTTGATTTTATTAAGTTTTGTTTTGTCTTAATAAGTATTATGTATCCTTTGAAGTTTGAAAATGATTATATTAAAGTCTATTCCAAGGTTTATATTTAAGGACTAACCTTTTCCTTTGAGTTTTTTGTTAAATTTTCATGAGAACATTCTTGTAGCGCAAAGATCAATGTCTATGCAATAAAGCGCTACAGGAATAATAAATCATTGGAAAGAGTGGGCGATTATCGTGGCCATTGCAGCTGAATACAATTGAAGATAGTGGAAGTTTTTTCAGCCACCTGTTGAAGACATCATGACACATGTTTATAACCTGAGTTCACAATCATGACAGATGTATGAAGAGGCGTAAAGATCATTGAGAAAATTGTGGTCTTGACTGTAACAATTTTGTTGTGTAAAGATCGCTCGGAAAATAGTGGTCTTGACTGTCATGATTTTGTTTTGGTTATGAATTTTACTGTTACAAAGAATGAAAAGATTACAGTGAAATGTGGCTAAGAAGGATTTAAGAAGAAAAATAGGTGCATAGTTATGCTCTGTTTTTCTTTTTTTTAGTCATTGTAATTGAGCATGGATTATGAGGAAATGGAGATGAATTTCAGAAATTACAAAGAGGTTTTTGTTCATCGTGGATTCATTCATAAAAAACTATCTAATTTTTCCAACATCTGTCATCATTTGTGAGATACAAATTCATCTTTGTGGCCTATTTTTTAGGGTTTGAATTATTTAATAGTTTCTTGTTTTAGTCACAAATTTCCAGCACGTATTCCGCTCAATTGAAGGGGAAGTTTTAAAAACCAAGAGAGGTTTTTGTTATTCATGGAATTATTTACAACAACCCATCTCAAGTTTTATACAGTTATCATGGATTGAGAGATATGGAGGTGTATATGAGACCCATTTTTCTGAAAATTCATCAAATTTTCCAGAGTCCGATTTGCTATTTTTGGGTTAATTGTCTTTAGATATTTTGAGTTTGCATGTAACTAATTGATGTAAATGCTTCAAATCTTGAACTAGAAGGTATTTATGGAACTAATCTACCTTTGTGATGATAAAAGGAATAAAAACATACAGTTTAGGGGTTCGAATTTTGTTCAAGAAGGGGCTTTAGAGCTGGATGTATGAAAAGCTAAGATTCATGACTCTCATGTAAGTTTGGAGACTGATTACGATATATACATACTTATAATCCATTGTTATCTTTTATGCTGGTTTCATTTCTGGTCTCTTTGATCACTCAATGTATAATTTCATTTCTTGTTTAATGTGTTTATTCATGCAAGTGCTTATATGATGTGGATGAAATCACTGTTATATTTATTATCTTCATGGTTTATATTTTATGTATTTGCATGTTAGTCTTTATTATTGTTTCATGATTCAATACTTGTATTAGCTTGTTGAGGATTTATCTTCTTATTAATAAATTTTCAAACCAAAAACCATAAAAACCAATTCTATTTTGTTGTTATTTTCGAGACTGTTCTAGCTTGTTCCTGTGGTAGTCTAGGAACAATTTCTAGCACAAGCATCTTTTGGTGCCGTTGCCGAGGATGAAACTGAAGTATATATTCCCTAGGATATCATCATTCTTCTGATTTTGAGAGGTGAATAGAATCATAAAATATTTCAGACTACTTTTTCACCAAGCAGTGGTTCACAGTGGCTACCAGAAAGATTGGAACACGAGGGAAACCTACTTCACCTTTACATTTGGGTGTCTCAGACCCATAATAGATTTTGAAAGAAGAAAAACAAATTTGAAAATATCAATATTCTCCTTCTTTGCGTACCCCTAATCAGTTTGACTTAGTATTACCTTTTGCACATTCTGAAGAGGAAAACAAAATCTATCTTGGTCAATCTCTACTATACCAGTTGACAGTTTTCAAGTCTTTACTAATCCACAGTCTTATAAAAAAGAAAAACCTGAGTCTCCTGGTAAGATTCCATTGTTTCAGTTTAAAACTAGTAAAATCCCTTTCCAATCAGGTTCTATCAAAGTAAATAAACTCTTTCCTTCATCAAACCAAAGTAGCTCCAAAATGGCAGGACAACAACCTCTAGATATGATGGATAGAATGGTAGCTGCTAGATATGATTATTTAGTTATTCCTTAGCCTCTAAATGCTCTCCCTGGAGGAGATTATTAGAAGTATTTACCTATGTTTAATGGTCAAGGTGAGACAACTGCTGAAGAGCATTGGGATGCATTCCTTATTTATGCAGACAATCAAAATATTGAGGCTAAAGATGTGTGGATGGGGATGTTTGTACAGATTTTGGATGGGGAGGTAAGGAGATGGTTCAAATAACTACCAGTTAATTCAATAACTCTTATAGAGAAGCTACAAGAGGTGTTTATGAGGCAGTGGGGAGACACGAAAGACCATACCTATTACATCATAGAAATTGGAGTTTTAAGAAGAAAAAATGATGAAACTATAACAGACTTTTCTAAACACTTTAATAAGATGTATGGTAGTATCCTAGCTGAAATCAAATCTTCTGAAACTTCAGCTAAGCTGACTTATGAAAATTCCTTTGATCATGAATTTTCCTCGCATCTAAGAGAAAGAAGGCCAATCACTTTATTAAACATGCAGAAGGCTGCATTGGAATTGGAATCAAATATTTTAGCTTCAAATAGGCTTAAAGAACATTCATATCATCAAATATATGACCGAAAGGGTAAAAAGGAGGTGATTCCACCAACTTCTACATCATAGACATCAGCTAGCAAAATAGAGGAGATGGCCAAGTTAGTAAAAATTTTAACAACAAAACTAAATAAGTTGGAGTTAGAAAAGAATTCAAATAAGCTTTCATAAGAAGGAGAAAGGAACCCTAATCAATTTAGGTGCCAATTTTCTCCTAGATTTATCCCTATAGAATGAAGAAACAATGACATTCAGAGGGAAATAAGGGAGAATGAAGATCAGAGAGTTCCTCCTCCACTCCAAAATAATGTAGTTGATGAAATTGAGGAAGGTGAGGTTTCACAGTATAAAGATTCAAATCAGGATATGAATTACTTTGGGGAATTATTATTAGAGGGTTTCTTAACTGAACATGATTATCATAATTCTGAGTTATTTAATACAAATATTTATCAAACAGAAAGTGATTTGGGTATTGAAGTGTTAACTAATATATGTCAATCTGAATCTAAGAAATCTATTAATTTGAGGTCTAGTCCAAAACAAATTTCTCAGATTCCTAAAAATAAGACAACTTCTCCTCCTAAACAGTCATCTAATCAAACATAGAAGAAGATACCTAATCACGGTGACCAAGACAAGGATGCATATATTGAAGAATTGAACAAGAGTGTGCAAAATTTTAATTTTGAGAATGAATTATGTAAGATCAAGATTCCAGTACCATTTATTGAATTAATGAAGAATCCTTGTTATAGAACTCATGTTCTTAAAATGATAGGTTCACCTGCTAGTCAGATACCTTCAGATACTATGAATATCTAAGAAGAACATCCTAAAATATTTATTGGTTCTTCCCTAGCTGACAAGAATGAAAAAAAATCAAATTCTTTTCCACCTTTTTATATAACTCTGACTGTTCATGATCAAATGATTCACAACTGTTTATTGGATTTTGGAGCTTCTCACAATTTGATGCCTAAAGTAGTCATGGAGAATCTTGGTTTAAGTATCACAAAACCATATCATGACTTATATGCATTTGATTCCAGAGCTATTAAATGCCTAGGAGTGATTAAGGATCTAGTGGTAAATTTGACTCAATTACCCATGAAAAGTGTCATTATGGATGTGGTGGTTGCTGATATCACTCCTAAGTTTGGAATGTTACTTTAAAGGTCTTGGGAAAAGAAGGTAGGTGTTACATTACAAATGGATTTATCATATGAAACCATTCCTGGTTTTGGAGGAAGAAATAGGAGATTGTATCGGGATTTACAATATTCTTATATTGTCACATATGATAAGAACCCAACAAATCATCCACTTTATGCTGTAGAAAAATATTTGGGGTCTTGTATGCTATATTTCAATGATGACAATACAAGTGACATGTTACATGTAGAAAAGGAAAAACCAATCAAACGTATTGTTGAACAAAAAAATGAGTTATGGAAAATGAATTTTGATGGCTCCTCATCCAAGGAAGGAGTAGTAGCTGGCATTGTTTTGATTTCTCCTGGTGGAGAGGTGATTAATTTGATGTATAAGTTGGAATTTGTGACTGCAAATAACACAGAAAAGTATGAGGCATTAATAATTGGCTTAAGGGCTGCAAAAGACCTTGGGATTTGGCAAATTTTTGTTTATGGCGACTCCGAATTAGTTGTCCAATAGGTCAGGGATAAATATCAAGTAAAACAGGATTTGTTGAAGGTATAAAGAAATGAAGTGTGGAATATGATTGACAGTTACTTCATAGCATTCAATATTTCTTTCATTCTCAGGGATCATAATCAAATAGCTGATTTACTTGCTTTGGCAGCCACACACTTTAAAATTCGAAAATAGACCTAGTTAAAATAGCTAATTGAAATCAGATATAGGTCTTCAGTACCAGACAATATCAAACAATGGAGAGTTTTTGAAGATGATTTGGAAATCAAAAGGTTCTTAGAGTTAACTAGATAATTTTCTAATTCATTGATTGACCAAGACCAAGATGATGAAGTTGAAGATGATTCTAGTGATGAAATCAGAGATAGTTTGGAATATTCTTATAATGCTTTCAACAGTATTAATAATCATTTGAATGCTAATCCCGTTGAAGATTAATATCTTGTTCAAAAAACTATTGGAAATCATTTTTGTGTTAAAGATCAGCCTTGTAATGAAGAAAAACATGAACCTTCAACATCATCATTTGAAATTTTGCAGAATACTCCTCGATATGATGAAGAGATTGAGGTTCTAGGACAAGAATTATGTGATGAATTATATTCTATTCCTTTTTGTTTTGATACTCAAATTAATGAAAGCCATGATGTTGACACTTTTAACATCATATCAGAAGTTTCTTATATTCATGGTTATGATAAATCTATTGTTCAAAACCATTATGAAGATGCTCTATTTTTTTATAAATATGATGATGAAATTGAAAAGCAATACCCATAAATGTGTGATGTGTGTGATATGGAACAATTTGATCAATATATTCAGGAATGCATTCAGACCATTATAATTGAACAACCGGAGCCGATGTATGATAGTTATCCATTTTAAGACAGTGTGGAAAAGGAGGATCAACTTATTGACATTATTGTTGATACTATTCAAGAAATTATGGAGAAAATTCATGATGATCCTGATGTCTTTGATCGACCATATCTAGATGATATTCATGGAGAAAAAGATTCTTATGGACAACCTATCTTTTTCATAGAACATGAAGAGGTAACTTTTGGAAATTTTTATGATCCAGTGGCATATTTTTTAGAGTCAACACTAGATTATAAATCTTTTATCTTAGAGACAACATTTGACGAAAGTGAGTACGAGCTACTAGATCTTTGCTCTTCATGTTTTTCAATATTTTTGATTATACCTATTTAGAGTTGGAAGAGAGTTTTGGTTGGTTGATGGAATTTTTACCTGGTTACATTGGAAATGAGATTACAACTTGATCAAGCAAAGTTTAACTAGTTAGTATAGATAGGTAAAATAAGACTCCAATTTCCCAATGGAAGTTTTGCAGAATAATAGGTAGTTTCAGTTGAGATCGCAGAAAGCACTGTTCTACAGTTCTTGAAACCTCACAAGGAGGAGTTCATCCCTCAGCAAGAGCCGGATGTTAAAACTGAAAATTGTTCCTAATTTTTGTGTGTGGTTTGTCAAAGACTTATTTATTATTTATTTCTCATTTTTTATTTTGTTTTAAAATACTAATAATTTTTAATGCATTTTATTTGGCTTTATAGGTTTTAGTTTCTTTAATTTATTTTGTTTGATTTGATTAAGTTTTTTTTGTCTTACTAAGTATTATATATCCTTTGAAGTTTGAAAATGCTTATATTAAAGTCTATTCCAAGGTTTATATTTAGGTCTAACCTCTTCCTTTTAGTTTTTTGTTAAAATTTTCATGAGAACATTCCTGTAGCGCAAAGATCAAGGTCTATGCAATAAAGCGCTATAGAAATCCTAAATCATTGGAAAGAGTGGGGGATTATTGTGGCTGTTGCTGCTGAAGACAGTTGAAGATAATAGAAGATTTTTCAGCTACCTGTTGAAGACATCCCAAAGAGGTTTTTTTTCATCACAAATTCATTCATAAAAACCTATCTCAATTTTGCAATAGCTATCATATTTTGAGAGTTTCGAATTCATGTTTGTGGCCTATTTTTCACGGTTTGAATTATTCAATAGTTTCCTATTTTATTCACAAATTTTCAGCACGCATTTCGATCAATTGAAGGGGAATGTTTAAATACCAAGAGAGGATTTTGGTCTTTATGGAATCATTTATAAAAAACTCTCTCATTTTTTGTACAACTATCATGGATCGAGAGATATGGAGGCATTTTTGAGACCCATTTTTCAGAAAATTCATGAAATTTTCCAGAGTCCAATTTGCTATTTTTGGGTTAATTGTCTTTAACAATTTTGAGTTAGCATGTAACTAATTGATGTAACTGCAAATATAGACCTAGAAGGTAGTTATGGAACTACTCTACCTTTGTGATGATAAAAGGAAGACAAACATACCATTTAAGGGTTCAAATTTTGTTCAAGAAGGGGCTTTAGTGTTGGATGTATGAAAATATAAGACTCATGACTCTCATGTAAGTTTGAAGACTGATTATGATATATACATACTTATAAGCCATTGTTATCTTTTATCCTGGTTTCATTTCTGGTCTGTTTGATCACTCAATGTATAATTTCATTTATTGTTTAATGTGTTTCTTCATGCAAGTGCTTATATGTTGTGGATGAAATCGATATTATATTCATGGTTTATATTTTATGTATTTGCTTCTGAGTCTTTAGTATTGTCTTATTATTCAATACTTGTGTTAGCTTGTTGAGGATTTACCTTCCTTTCGATAAAGTTTCAAACCAAAAACCATAAAAACCAATTCTATTTTGTTGTTATTTTCGATATTTTTCTAGCTTGTTCCTGTGGTAGTTTAGGAACAATTTCTAGCACAAACACACATAAAAAACAGAATCTTACGTGGAAACCAATCCAAGAAAAACCACGAAGGTGCTCTCCATATGGCATGAGAAATATATGGCACTTTTGGTATACACACTAAGCTACAAACTCTTCTCTAGGTCTTCCTTTATTCTCTTGACAGAGTCCTCTCCCCTCTCATGCTCTCTTCTCTACTATATGTGGTATTTTTCTACTTGAATCTAATACTGATCCATGCACAGCTTGGATCGAATATGTCTCTTCTATACTTCTGCGCACTTAGCTACAAATTCTCAACTCAATGCACTTAGAAAAACTAACTAACAACAATAACAAGGGAGAGTCTAAGGATTCTGTGGAGTCTACGATGTCTAACCCACATACAAATTGGGTTCCTCCTTTTATACCCTATTTACAAACTCTTTATAGACTCTTTACAAAATCTTTATAGACTCTTTACCTATCGCTTTCTCATCCAACTTCCTATACTTATCCAACAGACTGTCTTTCCTATTCTAGTGACACATGGTGGAAGGCATTAATGAACTAACTTACAAAGAGACCTTCATATGTGCAAATTCTATCGACTCTAATTGACCTTATACCCATGATATTTATAACCTGTCAATTTATAATCGTTGCACCGTCACATGCCTTCTGACATGGTTCCACTCTGTCACCTTCTTCCTCTGTTGTGTTCTTTTCTTCTATCACGATGTTTCTTCTATCGCAACATATTCTTCTACCACGAAATATTCTTCTATCATGACATATTCTTATTCAACATCTTTCTTTTAATTTTCCTCTATCATACCTCATTCTCCTTTCCCCTCATCCTCTCTTCCTTCCTTCATTTCATCGCTGCCTTTATCAAAAATCATTATTCTTCTACTTCCTTAGCTCCTCTCCATTCTTAAGCATAATTCACCTATCCCTAGGTCCAAAAAACCCCCAACACTTACCTGTGGCTCGTCCTGAGCCACACAAAGCTTATTCCTCCATTTTTTCACTTGTGCAAGCCTTTCCTTGAAAATATTGTAGGATCTTTGTTACTCTCACCACTTCCTCTCACACTTATTCCTCCATCTTCTTCAATTTATCCACAAGGTCAGATCTAATATGTTATGGAATTACATTTTCTATTTAATTTTCTTCTTCTCGCACCTTTTGATGTATAGGTTGAACGATGCATATGATTCTTTCAGTCTCATCCTATAGCTCTTCAACCTTATCTGCACATTGTTATTGTTGCGTGTACAACACTGTTACTTATTGTTGTAATTTTTTCATCTTTGTTGTCCTAGCCATTTTTTTTGCTAAGGGTAACTAATTCATCTCATTCTTCAGTTGAGTTACCTCTGTCTTAGCTGTGTGAAAATCTTTTGGAAATTTCTCTAATTCCACATCATTTATAAGTGCTACCGAAGCTTGGGATACTTGGTTGACAACTTTAGCAAACATCGCTTATTCCTATTCTATCTTCTGCGTAGCTTCTACTATTTCTTGCCTTCTATTCTCCAAATGCTCAGGGGATGTGCTTGGTCTTAACTGCTCTTCTAGCTCAAGGAATTTCTTTCAAAGGTTTTTTCTATCTCCCAAGTTGAGCAATCTTGGATTCTATCACCATTTCCTTTGTTATTCCTTCCCAGGAAAATTTTGTACAAGCACTAGATACTGCATTGTCAAGCCTATGGTGATTTTCTTCCCATGTATTTGTCTTTTTCTTGACCTCTTCTACTAGTAGTCTCATTTTATTAACACTTTTATTTGCAGCCTTCGTCTGCTTAACTAGTTATCCTTATTGCACTTTTACGTCTGCCACTGCAACAATATATATTGCATATACATCAACAATTTCCATTAATGATAAATCTATTGTTACCTTGCCTATGTCCATGAAAAAATCATTAAAATCTATAGTTCCTAGATCAAGAATTATTCCCGCCACTTCAATTCTTATTGTTGGTACTAAAATTGATATTCTAGTTGGAGGTACTTCTAAAACACATGGTGGATCCTACACTTCAGTGCTTGGTTATGGACAGCCTACAACAACTTTAACATCTTCCATAGATATACACAAAACTTTGAGTAAGTTGGTAATTGTTCCTAAAAGCTCTTTATGTCACTCCTCTATGGTTTTGAAGCTTTGCTTTGTAACTTCAATTATTTCCTCAGTAATAATTTGCACGTCTTTGTTATCTAGGCTAATGATATTTGCATTTCTATCAGGCTTCATCTTCTTCTTCTTCGTTCTGAACTCTTCCTTTTCTATCTCAGGGTATTTTCCTTTCTTTTCTATCTCCTCATATATCATAATTGATTAGGAGAAACATTGTGTTGAGTCTAAATCCTCCAGCATATTTTCTTTTTTCATTCCATCATTTGGCAGTGGTGGATCGTCTTTTTATAGTTGTTCATCTTCTTTCCATAGTTGATATTATAGCACCAGAACATGCCATTATTTTGGCCACTCATCAATAGTTTATTCAACCTCATCCTCTGTTATTATATTTCGTTGATAAAAATTGACAATGTTGGTCCTAGCACGACTACAGGTTGATCCGGTGCGTGCCAATTTCAAATCTAACCACTTGAGGAAACTGTTTTATAGTGGTGTCATCCAACCTACACATGTTCCTTACCTGGTGCCTTATATCCTCCCCATGCATAAATAATTTAACATTATTTTCTGTCTACCGTTCCTTTTTATCCTTGTCGAACCAAAAGTTCTAGTATCTCACTCCTCTACAGGTCACCGAAAAATATACCCCTTAGTATCTCGGTAGGTAATACCATGCTATAAATGAAATTAAAATTAACATCCAGGAGTATTGAAATTCTGTACCCTCCTCCTACGACTCAATGGCATATTGTAATAGTTCATTCAGCAAGAACTGACACCAAATGATCTGAACTTCCTCTGCGCAGAGTTCAACCAGCGCAATTGCTCTCGTAGTACATTGATTTGGGTGCATTTTGCATAATAAATTTGAGTCCAATACTATAGTAGCAAAGTGAACATCATCATCATTGATGCTTCATACCTCTACTTCATCCGCGTAGTTATTACGGCTTCTTGATCCTTCCTTAGAAGTGGCATTGGGTCCATTCCTGCAAATGGTAAGCCTGTAATGAGTGCAATAAGTTCAACATCAACATGTATATGTTTTTCAAGCCATAGGAAACCACCGTGAAAAAATACTAATAATTGCTTGACACAATTGTTTATCTATACAATGCAGCCAAAGTGTGGCATATATAACAACGATAGAATGCCAGATTGTTCTAATCCTCTAGCCCATTATTTTGGGACAAATTGCTTGGGTGCCTCTGGGGTGTCTTGGATAGTATCCATATAGTTCTTGCGGTCTAGGTATTTTTTCTTCTTTGTGTCATGGTCAGCAAAAGATAATTTTTGCAGGTTCGACATGATATCCATTAACACTTTTATTCCTTTTTTCACCAATGGTGCTATCAATGGGGCCCCTGCTCACTTTTGGATTTTGAATTTTGGTGCATCACTATGTCTGGGTGGGATGTAATGTTGCAACAAATTTCTTATCTCAAAATATTCATCCTCTGGTGGGGTTGGCGTCAGCGTTTTCGATGATTTTTCCTTCCTTTTTGGTTACCAGTGTGCTTGCCTCATTTAGTTCTAGCTGGACCTGGTCTGTATGCATGTACTTTTCCAAATGACCTAACAACGTTTGGATCCAACACTAGAGCGGTTTGTTCAGCAACTGGTGGAACCTCCACCTACAGTGGAATATAAACAATAGTATCCTCCATGATTATCGTAGGTGATGCAAGTTCAAATCCAATTGTGCTTATGCTGGAGATGGAAATTACCATGCTATGAACAACTCGCTTTGGCTCTCAAAGTTGTTGATACTCAACAAATCTTCTCTCTTGCAAAATGGGATGACTTGAACTTGGACCTGTTGGATGATAACGTGGACCAATTTTCCGTAACGGCTCATTGCATGCATGGCAAATCAATAGAAAGTAATCCATCCTTTCAGGAACATGGGTGTACCATCCAACTCATTATCAAAACTTTTATGTTATTCCACAAATTATCTATTAGTTTGAATGGAAATTATTGCCATAAATCCAATCGTGACCAAAAAGCACATTGTTGTATTTTCTCAGATTCGTCGAATTAATGACCTCCACCTTTTCGCATCTAGGGTCTCAGTATCTTATGTGACAACATCGCACTCCTTGCAACTTGATTTTAACCTTCGTCATACACCAAGTCTACGAAACTTCACTTCTCTCTGCTATAGACAAGCAGTCTGCAATCATAAATTTTGGCTCATATTTCTTTCTTTTCTCTTTTCTCTATTTTTTTGTTTTTTGTGTTTTGTTTTTGTTTTTGTTTTTTTGTTTTTTTATATTACCATGTCATATCAATTGAAATATGGTTTCAATCAAATCCATTGACCAGTACTCTAACTTCTGTCCCATATATTTTTTCTAGTTTCACTGCTCCTACATCAGTGATCTCTTTAATAATATGTGGTCCTAACCAATGAGTTTTCAACTTTCCTGGGTGCTTGAATAATTTTCTATAATACATAAGAACAAGACCTCCAACCTAAGACTGTTTTTTCTTAAGATGTCGATCATGCCATACCTTCTATCTTTTCTTTTCAACATTTTGATAAAATCCTGCAACAAAACGTTCTTCTTCCAACTGCACTAGTTGAAGTAACCTATCTTTGAAATCATCAACATATGTCACTTCGATGATCATTGCAATTCTTAGGCTTGATACAATTTAATCCATAGGCATGACAACTTCTTCCACATACACCAACTGAAATGGAGTATTTCCTACCAATTTCTTACAGGCCGTGTGATGTGCCCATAATATTACCGAAATTTTATGGTCCCAGACATCTCTTCGAGCATTACAAACCTTTGTCAATTTGTTTTCCAAAATTTTGTTGAATTCTTCGACAACTCCATTTTCTTGAGGATGATATGGCGTTATCCTTCTATGTTGTATCTGAAATTTATTTGTTAGTTCTTCAATTAATTGATTAACAAAGTGTGTACCTTGATCATCGATTAAGATCTTTGGGCATCTAAATCTTGTCATAACATTTTCATATAGAAATTATGTAGCAGTTGCAGCAGTACAATCATTCACTAGCTCCTTCAGCCCATCTGGTTAAGTAATCATTTGTGGTGATAATATATCGTTCTCTTGTGTGGTTCCAAGTCAGACTGATAGGTCCTACAAAATCAATGACCCATTTATCAAATTCCTACAATGTTATATATAGTAACAATGACATTTCATCTCTTTAGGAAGGCTTTCTAGTCCTTTGGCAGACATCGTGGTTTCCACAACAATCACAGGCATCCGCATAATTCTACTTGCAGAATATTGCACACCTTGGCTTTTCCTGCATAGTGGCCTCCTATGACACCAACATGTGCTTCATTTAATATCATCGGTCGCTCATGCTTCAAAATGTAGCGCTTAAGAATCTCATTAGGACCCATTTTATACAAGTGTTCAACGATCAATTGGAAATATACAACATGCACAACAAACTGCTTATTCTATTCAGTGGTGAATTCAATTGGTGCATAACTTGTACTTAAAAATTGTATGATATCCCTGTATTGATAATCAAACATGGTTATCGCAAACAATTGTGCATCTCGAATATTATCTTTTAGACTAGTTGGTTCTCTTGCACTTTCGATCCTTGAAAGATGGCCTGGCCCCAAATTCAATCAACCAGGTTTAACAATTATCTCAAAATCAAATTGTTGGAAGAGGAGAAGCCACCGATAGATATTCCCCCACAACACTCACTTATTGACTAGGTATTTTAATGCAGAATGGTCTATGTACATCTTGAAGTGTCCTCCCAGTAAATAGTGTTTGAATTTCTACAGTGCATATACCATCGCTAGTCCTTCTCTTTTTGTCGTGGTATAATTCTTCTCTCCAGCTGATAATTTTATGCTAGCAAAGGCAATGGGATGATCAATTGATCCTTAACGAGGATGTGTCAATACCACTCCAAGCACAGTAAATGATGCGTCGAAATAAACATGAAACCCTTTTTCCTATTCTAGAAACACAAGTATTGGCGTGGTAGACATCTTGTTCTTCAACTTGTCGATACTTTCTTGGTAGTTCTCTACCCATTGAAACTTAATATCTTTTTTCAACAGTTTTTCCATCAGAGCACTCACCTCCGCATATACTTTGAGAAACTTCCTGTAGTATCCAGTGTGTCCTAGTGTCACCCTCAACTATTTAACTATAGTAGGTGGTGGTAAGTTGAGGATGATCGCAATTTTCACTGGGTCAACCAAAATACTGCCGCAACAAACAACATAGCCCAACAGAATTCCAAAAGGAATGCATAAGATACACTTCTTCAATTTTAGGAAAATTTGATATCGATGAAAACTTTCCAAAATCATTCTCAGGATCTCTATATGGTCTTTTATCAGGCCAAATACTCTCCAATCATCAAAGTATACTTCAAGAAATTCGTGTATAAAGTATTTTAAAGAAGCCACTACGATTCTAGAAAAAATTGCAGGTGCATTCTTAAGTCCAAAGGGAATTACTGTATATTGGAAACATCCCCACTCCATTGCAAAGGTATTCTTGTATCAGTCTTCCTTTGCAATCCTGATATGATGGTAACTAGAAAATCCATCAGTGAAAGAGTACATCTCTTGGAATATGATATTCTCCAGTACCTCATCTATAAATGGAGTAAAAAACGGAACATGCAAACAAGCATCATTCTACTTTATTAGGTCGACACAAATTCTTACTTCATGTGAGGTCTTCTTGTCCTGTACTACAATTGGGATAATCCACTCTGATTCTTTGATAG
Organism: Pseudotsuga menziesii; assembly: GCA_001517045.1. NCBI lineage: Eukaryota > Viridiplantae > Streptophyta > Pinopsida > Pinales > Pinaceae > Pseudotsuga > Pseudotsuga menziesii. The sequence continues at coordinate 495,044 of LPNX010340325.1, read as the reverse complement.
GTTCTATAACACCTTCCTCTAGGATTCAATATAATTAATCCTTAACCTTTTGTTTGCATCTTGGATTCAATCTGTATTGTCGATGCTTGACCGATTTGGCATCAGACCTCACATGTATCTTCATTTTGCTGAGGTCTCCAACTATTCCTTTCATCTTTGAAAATTTGCTAGGGAAAAAATCCTAGAATTCATGAAGTAAATCAGTGATATTCCCCATAGTCTCATCATCCCAATAATATCCAATATTGGTGAACTTTGGATTTTCAGGATAGCCGATATTTACTTTCTTAATTTTAAGTGGACTTGGGAATTGGTTGCTGGAAATGCCAAATCCTTCCACTGCGTGCATACCTTCCAACTCAGGTATGTTTATGTCAAGTGTGTCATCATCATCTGAGACTCCCATGATGTTGTAACATTTTGTCCAATGGTGGATTTTCACACTGCACTGATGGAAATTTGTAGCGACGACAAGGATTTCCTCAAATATCTTCTCTTTCATTATCTTAGTGCAACATCAATTGTTGGATGATCACTGGAAAAATAAAATGTGTGTGAGAAGATTGTAGCTGAATATTCCCACTCGAGACATCCTCTTCATATCTCCACTAATGTGTACCATCTCCTTGGTACCATATTCAGTGTATGTATAAAGCGATGAACCCATTCTTGCCGTGAATACTCTTTCCATGTTGTGCAACATTACTCAATATGTTCAAAATAATTTGTCAATCCTGTATACTTGCAATCAATATAACTAATCTCTTTTCCAAATCTAATCTCTAGCAATCTTTTGCATTGCGACAACTCATATACAGATTGTTTGTATGTACCCCACCATCTAGCGAGCACAGCTTTCAGCACAAAGTACAAGGAAAACAATCGTTGTGATTTTGTGACTTTTGCTTCAAATTCCACCAGAAAAGACGCAAAATTAGGTAAACCTTCATATGTAGGTAGATCGCTTTCCACAACTCCTACCTGTTGTACAGATCTTGTAATTCTTGTGCATCTTCACATAGAAACTTCATGCAGATGATTTTGCCAATTTTCTAGTACTTCACCTAAATCGGATGTGTAGGAGCTAACACTATGCCAACTTAACTTTCCATCCATTGTTGTATTTATATAGTCATTTCTTGAAGACACAATATTATATAGTTGATCCAGGTACTTGCATTGTCCTTCATTTCTTATTGGCTCAACATATCTTTGCCCTTCGAGTAGATCAATTGGTTCCACCACCCTTATTTCTAAATTTTCAAATGATAATATTATTTTCTTATAATTAATTATGGTATGATTATCTATCGTCGAATAAATTCCCAAAATTGCAAGATATAGAACCATTTGTTGGCATGATGGTGACTCTTCAACGTAGGTTTAGTTCCTTCCCTTTTGCACACAACAAGGCCCAAGATATAATCCTGACAGAGCAGAGCCCAGTTGACAACAAATGTGGTAGAGATGCATTCTTGCTCGAGATATCTTTCTATTGGTAACTTCTAGAACCAGGTTTCGACAGTTGGGTGGTGGACTTTGCGTCCCTTTTCCTATCGCCAAGGTGCTCAACCGAGCCTATGGATGGATTATTTATGCTTACTATGCGTAGTTAGACCACAAAGAACTTCCTGCCTTGTGAATAATATAATAACATGAAACCCGGTACATCATATATACATGTTGAAATATTGTAACTTTAAAGGATATTATAAATGTATTTTACTAATGTACCCCAAGGGAGATGTTCTATTCCTCCGCCAGGATGTTATTATTGTAATTGGTCATCATAGAGTCATGAGGTAAATGCTCCATTGTAAGTCAGGTCAATAGTACCCAAATGAATAATATATAATATTTTTTTAGTCTTCCTAGGTGAAGTCGGACCAGTCAATTAAGAGGGGCCGACTTGTTAGGGTAAAGGTCAAGTGACTTAAAGTGTATAAATCGAGAATTTCCGTTCCTCATTATAATATAGAATCACTCACTGGTGTAGTGCATAGGAGAGTGTGAGATACATACAAGCAAAGAGAAGAAACCTGTTATGGTGTTTTATCTTATACATCCTATACAAAGGAAGTTTTGTTGGGTTTTCTTCCCCTTGTGGGTTTCCCAAGATAAATATTGTGTCTATCTTGTGATTGTGTTTCTTTTAGTGATTCTACATATTCTACTATTGTGAATTTGGATTAAACACTAACGATATCTAGCTAAGCATATGAAATCTTAACATGGTATCAGAGCTAGCCTGAATAGAACAACTTTCACAAGGAGAAAATCTATCTCCTCTCCCTCCGGAAGAAATTGGGGTTTCTACAAAGTTTGGAAGATCTGCCTACATACAAAGTTGTGCCTCCCTAGAGTGCATCTATTGAGCCCAGGATCAAATTTTTTGGGTGGTTGAATGTCCAGAAACTCCAAACCCTAGTTTTTCCATGAACCAAAACAATTCAGAAAATCAGACCCCAAAATTATGTAGAAGTTGTAACCTCGCAAGTAAGTTTTAAAGGGTAAATATTTGGGATCTTTAGAAACTAATTGGACCAACCAACTCACCTCATTCAAGCGCATCTCCTATCAAGGTAAGCTTTTCATTTTGAGAAATTTCAATTTTTAGTGACCTCCTAGATATGATGGCCCCAAGCACTAAGCTTGAGGACAAACTAGAAGGCATAGAAAACTTCCTAGCATGGAAGTATAGGATTGGTCTCATTCTTAAAGAGAATGGTCTTGAGAAGTACATGAAGGATGAAGCTGCAGAACCAAAAGAATATGAATCTAAGGAGAATAATGAACAATACCTAATAAAGGAAATAATGATCATTGTTTATTCTATCAGATATCACTTGATCCCTCAAATGTCATCTAAGAATACACCAAAGAAAATGTATGATGCACTTTCCAAAATGTATGAGTGAAGGACATTCAACAGAAAGATGAATTTGAGAGATAAACTGAAGGGAACCAAGATGAGAAAAGGAGAATCAATTAAATATTAATTCACAAGGTGATCCAGATGGAAATTAGTGGCCACCTACCTATTCCACTGGCTCAAAACAGTTGTCCATTGTGGTAGTTTCCTAGTTATTTTTCTATAGTTTTTAGGGTCCCAAACTTTCGGGGCTGGCCCTAAACCATGTTTTTTGCAAATTAGGGTGGCCAAATGGTTTCCAATGTAATTCATTTGGCCACAGTTGAAAGCTGTAAATCTCAGATATATCTTTCCAACGAACTATCGAGCGCCCAAATTGGAGATCGTATGCAAAAGTTATGACCCCGAGAAGTTGGTTGTTCAACTTACCACCTTGGGGACGCAAAATTTATGATGGTTCATATTTTAGGGTTTTGATTTGGAATTTTTGGGTTATCTCCCTCATCCTTATTATAAATAGTCCCCTTTGGCCTCATTTCGTATCCATCTTGGCATAGATGAGCATAGCATCCACATCTCTTCTCAGAGATAGCTACCACCATTCTAGCAATTGTATTATAGTCTCTTTTATTTCTTCCAGTTAATAGGATAAGTGTTTACTGTATCTCTGTTATCTTTGTAAAATGTCTATGTTTATGATGTTATCTCTTTTATTTCATTTTGTTCCCACATAAATCCATGTCAGTGGTATCAGAGAAATTTTCTCTTTGACTGTCTCTTGGCGCATGTCCCTGATGAGGTCTGGGTATAGAGACTTTGGTCTCAAACTAGTTTCACTTGATCACTCTCGTCATCCCAAATGACCTCCCATGGCGGAAGAAAATAGAGAAGATGGAACATGAGATACAATCAAATTGTTGCTCGAGGAATCTCTCCCATGACAGAGGAATGAGATGATGGATGGCTTGTCCCAAGTCCTTCTACAAATGCCGACAGTGGCAAGTGCATCTTCAATGAGCAGCCAGTTCGGGGATGCAAATCCATTGAAGGTAGAAGTTAAATTTGATATTCCTTTACTTGAAGGCCATATCGATGCATATTCCCTAGATAACTAGTTGAATGTTCTAGAAGGGTATTTCTCTGTCCACAATTTCTCCGATAGGGAAAATATCACATTTTCTCTCCTTAAGGAAGTCCCCCATGTCCAAAATTGGAGGGGTATTTACTGGGAGAAAAACTCATCATATGAGTCTAGAATATTTGAGACAAATCCCACTTGGGCATCTTTCATAGATGCTGTCAAGGAACAGTATTATCCCGTGGGAAACTATGATGACGAGTACACCGAATGGACCATTCGGTGTCAAGAGAGGGACAAGACGATGTCAGTGTACACTAACAACTTTCATACCTTGCGCAAAAAGCTGGGTATCAAGGACTTGGAGTGGCACCTGATACTGAAATAATGTAGTGTTATACATTGGTACATCTAAACTGAGATGGAATTTCTCGACATTTCTTCACTTGGATTTGCCTATTGGTATGTTGTCAAAATCGAGGAGAAATTTTGACAGAAGAACAAGCGAGACTCTGGACCTGCGAATCTATAGAAGAAGCAAGGCAAGGGAAACCATGGCTCGAAGAACATAACAAAAGGAAAGGAAAACAAGTCCCCACCAGAAGTAAAGAAGGGGGATAGAAAGACAAAGAAGGAAACTGGGAAGTGGTACAAATTTCATAAAATCCCTTGGCACAACATTGATGAATGTCGCTCAAAGGAGTTATTGGTGGCTGAGATCAAATGTTCAGAATCAGATACTGATTCTGATTCTTAACCTAATTCCATAGACGTAGACAATGGGAAGCATAACATTGATGAAGACCCCACTACCATTGTTTCTACCACATAGATTTTATCCCTTCAATGGAGTCACCATGTGAGATTTAAAATATACATTTAAGAACTCTCACAAAAATTACTTTTTACTTTTATTTGTAAAAATAAAAACTGAAAAAAATCAATGGAGTCGCTAGATGAAAATTAAAGATCTATTCTAAGAATTCATCAAAAAAAGAAAAAACAAAAAAGGAAGAAAACAAAAGTCGTATTCCAGGAATAAATTTTTTTATCCCCAGCAACGGCACCAAAAAGTGTGGCCGCCTTTCACACACCTGGGTTACATGGCTGAAATATTCAAGCCACTCGATGTGTCCCTGGGGGCAAGTCACCTTGTTCTTGAGTCCTTCGTTCAGGCTAACTCCTAATGAAGCCAAGGGGGGTAGACCCTATTAAATTACTAAGGCTAATTACTTAGTGCGATGGTGTTATTTTGATTAATTTGTTTAGGAGTTGTTTGAAATTAACCAGTGGAAACAAAAGATAACAAGATGCAAGATTTGAAGCAGATAAGTACAGTAATGACACTCAATATATATATAATCAAAAGAAATGATCAAATAAATCACCAGTGCCTTAAATGGATTCAACAGAGAAAATAATGTGCTTGCATGTGCTTGAAAGAATGTTTTGAAAATTTCTCTTGGTCTATTTTAAATTAATGTGGAATGTGAATGAATTAAATTAGGCGAAAAGGGGACTCCACATATACCCGAGGGGTACTTGGAGTATGTCCAAAAGTGAACTTTCACGGCTACCTGCAAGGTGTTTGTGGGGTGGAACAGAGTCTCAGAGACTATTGTTTATCATGCACCCATTATGGTGTGACAAATATCGACGCCTCGAAGTCACTTTCCAGTTGTTTCCATTCCTTTGGGTATTTTGCCACCGTTTATAGTTTGTTCGAGGCATTGGATTTTCACCTGATGGTTTGTCAATTTGGGAGGTGAAGACTAATTAATCTAGTCACTCAATTTCTTTTGATGCAGCTTGAATGATCAAACAAACCGCAACCAAGTATAGAGCATACACAATGGAGTCTTTGTTATTTTTAGTAAGTTTTAAAAGAGGTGTTTTTATTAAAAAGAAAAACCTCCAGGAACCTCTTTTGGTCCAAGTGGACCTTAATAAAGGAATCAAGGAGGGGTTGATTTTATTATGATTATTAAAACAATTAATGAAAATGGAATTAGAGATACACAACACCGGTTTTCTAATTAGTCCTACCACACATCTCTTTCCCCTTGCGGATCAATCGGGAAGTCATGGGGTAAGTAGTATGATTAATTTTGAATTGAAAATATGGAATGCTGCAAAATGTTATCAAAGTATACAAACCTACATGTCAAGACTAAACTAGAAAAAAAAAATGCAAAAATGCAAAAAAGTGAAACGGACACAGATCCCCCTTGGGGGGATGGGGAGCGGGCTTGAAAGAGCCTACTTGAAATGATTCTATTTTTATTATTATTGCTTACAATATCAGAAAACTAAATTATGCAATTTTTTTGTTGTTATTGGGGATCCAAAGGCTTACATAAAGCTTGTAACAAGCTGAAATAAAATCATAGTGGTGGGGGAAGCCTCCGGGAAGGTCCGATTCGCCCAAGAGTCAGAAAACGGGCAGAGTATCCTTCTCTTTTTTATTAAAACTGCTAAAAAAAGCGATAAATTAAAATCAAATGTGCCCAAAAACACTTTGAAAGAGTTTTGGGTCACCACATAGATTATTAAAAAAAACTAAGTAAAACTTGTCAAAAACGGGCTAATCTAGTTTTTCAAAAAGGAACCAAGGAAAGCAAGCTTGCTTTCCTTGGGATCTTGGCTCGCTGTTTGGGCAGCCAATTAGATATGCACTTTTCTTGCAGAATATGAAACTTTAAAGAACAACAAGGGAAACTACCTTATTAGCAAGCTACAAATTTCCTTTATAATGCTTGCAAAAAAGAGGGTAATTTCAACTAGATCTCTTCAAATCTAACTTTATATGCAAAAAGGTACTGAGATATAAAATTAAGAAAGGACCTTACTAAGTAGATCTATAAGTGATTTTCTTAACGAGACAGATCTAAGCAATAATATTCTTTAAAAAACCAATTTGAAGAAAATTTAAGATTTTGAAGGAGGAAGAGAAAAGAGAAGTGCTTGTTGCTGAAGCAAATCTGCAAAAGCAACTTGTTAGTGAAGCACCGAGGGGCACAATATTTGCAATATTTGTTGGAAAACTGGTGGAATCAAACCTGAACCACAACTCTTCCAATCATGGCAAACCTATAAGCAAAACAACAAATCCCGCAAACAAAACCATTAAATCTGAAGATAGATATGAGAAGTAGATGATATATCATGAAAATAATCTTATTTAGCATGCAAATATTAGCTCATTCAAACATATGTAGCAAAATAGGAGTAAGTAAGCATACTTACAATGATCTATTCCTATGATTCCAATAATCATTCATGAAGACATCAGTTTAATGCAAAAATTGAAAAACATAGCAGTTCACCTCAAAAGTAGCATGATAATGATGATCCACACATGAAAGGTACTCCACAATTTAGCCTCCAAATCTTCTCTTTATTTCTACAATTGATGATCAATACAATATTACAATAGAAATCCCTTCAATCCAAGTCTAACTAGCTTGGAAGAGGAAATCTGTGCTTTATTTATAACAAAAACCTGAAAACCCTAGCCTAGAGGGGTGCATGCATGACTGAAGGAGAGACTGCAGTTGACAGAGAGATAAGCTGAGCCTGATCTGATGATGAACTGTGTCTGATCTGATGATGAACTGAGTCTAACTGGATCAACTGACTTTAACTGGACCAGAACTTTAAATCGGAGTGACACCTCACTTAGTTAACTGAACCAACCAAGAAATAACTCCCAGCTTTGATCTGAGAAGGGAGGGTGCAACCCTAGCTTTGCATGTGCCTGTTAGCTCCTCTTCAGTCTTAGTTCATGCCTTCAGTCAAGGAATGGTCTTCTCCAGTCAATCTGAAGCCAATGAGACTGACTTTAGTCAAAACAGAGCAAAATCCACTGATTTAGGAATTTTGGATTTGTTCCATTATTTAATTAATTTTTAATTAAATTAATTGATATTTGACTTTTTTTGTTTTTCTCAACTGAGTGATGGAAAAATCACTCAAAACTTAGGAAAAGTGGGTTTATGGGTTTACCGAGTGCTCCGAGTTAGAAAATGAGCACCCCATGACTGAATATGACTTTTAACCCCACTTTTATTATAAGATCAATTTTTCTAATTATACTATTAAAAAATAGCCTAAGTTTTGTAGAAAAATTAAAATTAAAAAAAATAAAAAAAATAAAAAAAATAAAAACCTAGGGGGACTTAGACATGTTCATATGACTCGACCATAATGCCTAGCATGTTTATACATTGACACATAAACTCTAATAACCTCAATAGGCCTAAATGCCAAGCCGACCGCCCCAACTTTGGAGGTATTGAGTGAAAAACTCATAAATTATCAGTTGTTTATTCAACAACCAATAATAACCAAGGGAAAAAACACCCTAGGCTGATCGGATTGACAAATGAGGACTAGGAGACTGAGTCTTTTATAGACATTATCATACTATAACATTTATTACAACTCCCCCAAGGGGGTATGAACATGTGATATAGTACAACAAAGTTTCCCAGAAGCAAGACTGAAGGTCTTTTGAAGTATGAACAAGTTATCCTTGTCCGGTTCACCAGGCTCACTTGATAAAAAACCACTAAGTACAACTTAGGCAGTAACAAGAACATCAGACACAAGAAGAAACTAGAGTCATTTTTTCCTCATCCATCCGAGTACCTCTACAATGCAAGGCCATGCATTCAAGGTGCTCCTCTAAAAAAAAAAACCATCCACACAACAATTACAACCCTCTCGGGATGCCAAAGAAAAGGAGCATCTTCACTTCAGCAAATGTCACACCAAGAGATCATCTCATCACATAGTTCGAGATATGATACGGGATTTGACGCAATGGAGACCATTTCTTCGTAATGAGGGAGGATTGATCCATATGAAAATCGGTGCCCACCCACCTATTCCAATGGCTCAAAACAATTTTCCATTGTGGCAGTTTCCTAGTTATTTTTCTACGGTCTTTTGGGTCCCAAACTTCTGGGGCTATTTTGAGGCCGTAAATGACATTTTCTGGTAATTCAAGTGACCATATGATTATAAATGGAATGTGTTTTTTCACAACCTAAATTTTTAAATCTCAGATAGATGTTTCCAACGAGCTATCGATCATCCAAATCGGAGATTGCATGCAAAAGTTATGACCCCGGGAAGTTGAGTGTTCAACTTACCACCTTGGGGCTGCAAAGCTTATGACGGTTCATCTTCTAGGGTTATGTTTTGGAATTTTGGGGTTCTCACCCTCATCCTTATTATGAATAGGCCCCCTGGCCTCATTTTGTATTCATCTTTGCATGAATGAGTGTAGCAGCCACATCTCTCCTCATAGATAGCTATCACCATTTTAGCAATTGTATTACAATCTGTTCTATTTTTTCCATTTAATAGAATATGTGTTTAATGTATCTTTGTTATCTTTGTAAAATGTCTATGTTTATGATGTTATCTATGTTATTTCATTTCATTCCAATGTAAATCCAGATCACAAGGGTCTCACAGTTCAGGGAACAACTAAGTGCTATTGGAGACACCCTTGATGATGCTAAACTAGTTATGACTGCTCCGAATGGTCTCACTAGAGCTTGGGATTCATTAATATAAAATCTGTGTGACAGAACATAAAGTATGAATTTTGAAATTGTATGCAAAGATTGCATTCAAGAAGATGCTAGAGTGGATAACAAAGAAACTCTACTCAGAGAAGATGATCAAGCTCTAGCCATCCATACTAAAGGAATAAAACAATCAAACTTCAAGAAGGGTAGTCATAAACCTTCAAAAGAAAAGAGTAAACAATCAGAAGAAATATTACTTAAAGTATCAATGTTATAAGTGTCATAAGATAGGACACCTTTTTAGAGAGTGTCCATCCAAGAATAACAACAACAAAAGTCATCATGCTCATTTAGTTGAAGATGAGGATAAGGAAGAAAGACCTAGAAAGAGACTAACAAAAGAAGAAGATGTGGAAGAATATGTACTATTCTCTGCAGTCTCTAGGTCTGTAACACCTGGAGAAGAATCATGGCTTATTGATAATGGTGCTTCAAAGCACATGATACGAAAGAAGCAAAATCTGTTAAGACTGGAAGAAAAGAGCTCTCCTCAGAAAGTATCATTAGGAGATGAATATCAATATCCCATCAAAGGCACTGGAACTTTCATGAAGATGAAGGAAGTATTATATGTACCAAGTTTGAAAAAGAACGTACTTTCCATCTCAACACTAGATAATAAAGGATATAGAGTTTCTTTCATAGATGGACAAGTACTTATGTGGTCCAAAGGAAAGACACTTGAAGATGTTATGGTAATTGGTGAAGAAGAAGGAGGACTGTACAAAATCAAAGGACACCCAGAAAAAACCCTTGTCCTTGAGACTACCAACTCAACTGAGCTATGGCATAGGAGGCTTGCTCAAATAAACTACAAAGCACTACCTTATGTGAGAAAGGTGGTAAAAGGATGTTCGCAAGCAACACCCTTCAAAGCATTTTGAACACAAATAATCTCAAATAGGTAATCTTTGATCGACATTTGATATTTTCACCTGGATCAACACTCATCATGGATACTCTAGGAGTGCCCTAAGAATATTTTATTGTTAAGGAAATCCCGATAGAAGTTTAATTGATTCATCAATTCACAAGGATTAGCATTAGCATTTGATTCTCATGATATAATACCCTCATTTCTTTTAATCATCTTGAAAACTATAATTACAGAAGTTAGTAGCTCCTATTTGCATTTCCACTTATCACTCATGCATGTTTAAAATCAAATGAATTTATAATTATTAATTCAAACAAGCTACTACATGGTGTGATAATTGTTACCGTTTAGTTCATATAGGAGACCTAATAAAGCTTTATCACTTCTGAATTATTTATCTTATCTTGTTTGTCATAAGGTTTTAAAGTGTATTTAATATAATTTTCATATGCCACACATTACTATACACTTATCCTTATTTCAAAATTTGTATTTCTGAAATGAGTTAGTGTTAAAGTTTTCCATGAGGGTCTAAGATGACTTTTAGAGTTTTTGACATAGGTTTGGTTACATTATAAATGATTTCCCGATCATTTTTTTTAATAACCTTGATCCTGAGTTTATCAATTATATCCTTGGTTCGTTACATTATTATGGTTTTATTCGATGAATGAAGGATTGAGACTTTGTAACCATTCTATCATGTTTTGAAATGATGAGTTTTTCTGGGTCATCACAATATTATGAAAATATCGATCAGTGTTAAGGTTATGATTGAAATTAAGGTTTTGATATTCGTGGCACTTGAATGTTGCCATCTGTCGATTTTCATCATGCAAAACACCACACTTAAGCAGTCGCTCATTTGATTTTCCTACAGATCATTATGGTGTGTTAAATGCTTACAAATCTCATTTATCTGTCAACTCATAGTATGATTAACTTGTAGAGAAATTCACAGTGCTTTGATAAAATAGGGAATTCTAGAATGTTGATGGAAATGCATGGAATGTGGATAAATTGACTGTATGTTTCAGTCTGGCTTTCAGAAACCCTCAAAGTTTGTGTAATCGTTGCTATGGCTCCGGTGTCCAGTTTCCAAGGCGTTTGCAGAATCATTTGATGGGGTTAATGCACGAGTCAGGTGTTAGTTTTTCAACATTTAAGCTAGCATTATAACAAGATCTTTTCACTGAGAGAATAACAAGCACAACAATCACATAAGCACATCACAAGAAACAAGAGACACAAAGATTTTTAGGAGGGGAAACCATAAATGGAGAAAACCCCTCAACTTCCTCTAAGATAGTATCACCACAAGATGTGATCCCAAAACAGTAAGATGACCTCCCTTCACAATAGCAGCATTCTGTCTTCTGTCTAGCCCAAGAATTTCCTTCTCCAAAAGTGCGCCCCACTTGAGAGAGCAAGAGAGCTAAGTCACAAGTGATAAATAGAGAGACTCTCACTCTCTATTTATATTCTTCCATTGACTTGAAGTGCACTCAACCATTTCACACGTAGGCTCGACCTAATAATTAATTACTTGAGCCTACACCTTAATTAGTGTATAATAACCCAAGTGCCCCTAAACTGTGGGGACTTACCCAATGACTTGATATGACTTGTTTACATTATCATACTCCCGATCGAAACATCGGGGCATGACCACATGACTCAAATACATAATAGAAACATCCCGGAATAAACATCGGGTTACAATAATATAAAATACATAGAAGAATACATTCCGAAGTTACATATACATCAACATCAGGGACAATGAATTAAGGATGACTGAAGAATTTATTTTTCAAGCCATTGGTTTATCATCAAACAAAAACGGATGGTAGGCAGCTACAGAACCGTCAAAGATCACAAGAACTGGATCACACACCCGATGAGAGAGGCAAATTTTGGTCTCTATTTTTGAACAAACCGTTTCGAATATGGGAAAGCCCGTTGAAAACCCACTTCACAAATGGGCCAAGTTACCCTTGAGCATGGGCCGTTTTAAAAAATAGTGCAGGATTTGTAAGATACGTGGACCTGTTTGAGCTGTATTAATTCCATAAATTCGCCAGACATCTCATTCATTTCTATATGTTCATCATTGCATGTTGCTAATAGATTTTGTTCGACATTTACAAGTGTTAATGGAGCTGTTGATATAAAGTTGGATGCTATCCTACATTTGTGCTCTTTTTGACTATGCGTGGTTACTTAGTGGAGGATGTTTCAGGATTGCAATTGATTTCCGATTCTGTAATTTCTACATTTATGTTTCTAAGCATTCATTAGCAGGGATTATCCAATATGGTGTTAACACGTTCTAGAGAATATAATGTTGGATTTCTCCGGTATGTGAATCTGTTTAGCGTGTTATTCTCTCTAGATGGTTATGTAACAACATACCTATAATTCTGCTAATTGTTAGACTATAGTTGGATAAAATCCTTAGATTCCCTTAGAAATAGGAATTTTAGTTGATCAATTGTAGCTTGTAGTTCCTTTTATAAGCAAACTATAAACAAAAGTTAAGGGGGTTCGATACCGAATATTTGTGGAGAACTTATATTCTGCAGTGATATAATATATTCTGTTATGCTCATTTTTCTTTAGAACTGGTTCTGAGGATTGTTGGTTGTTACAGGATGCTGAAGACAGTAGCTAAGTATTTCAGTCAATTCATACTATCCTATATGATGTTTCTCTGTTGATTGAATATATTTTTCATATATATATATATCTATATATCTATATCTATCTATCTATATATATACGTGTGTGTGTGTGTGTGTGTGAAATCATTTTCTGTTTGGTTTCTAATGAGAACATGGCATTGAAATATGAATGATTCTTTGTTTCTTGAAAGTAAGTGAACTTATTCATGGCTTTTTCAATTGATTATGAAAAAATGCTACATGAAATATTGATTGTGTAAGCTGATCTTATCTCATCTTTAGGTTAATACTTGATTGTATCTGTCATATTTCAAGACTATGCTAGATTTACTCGATTACAGGCTTCATTTTCTGTTTAAATTTATATTGTAATGAGATATCACCTTGTTATTATTTAATTTAGGTTTGCTTCTGTTGATGATATAATTTTCCGACAAATGCAGAATTACAAATCATTTTATAAATTGATACCTGTTGTCAATCCAAACAAAACCATCGCTGTCAGCTGAGATAGATAGATTGCATCTAGATCATTATAGAATTAGGAGCTAATATTTTTCATACTTAGCTTAGGTTAGTTTTTCAGCATCAGTTAGTCATGAGGTTGAATTTCTTTGATTTATCAGAGGATTCTATTTAGTGCAACTTTTCACCTTCACCTAAAGAGACTCTCAGGTTTGAGAGCAGATTTTACAGGCAGCAGGGCCTTGATCCTGTGGGAGACAATCATTCCAAACATACACAAGACTGCAGTAAGTCAAGTGTGTGGGCTATCTTTCCATAAGTTGGACTAGGACAGTCTTTCCATGATTTCATTTTTTTTAATTATTTAAATAATCATTTAGCCTCTAGCTCTTGTATTTCAGTTTTATAATTTTATTCTTTTAGTGGTCACATGTGTGCTTAAGGGCAGGTTAGATGACGAGCTAACCATTTGAAGAGTGAATTAATATTGATTGTTTATCATTCATGGCTCATTCCCAAATTCCTGTTTGGGAATCAGTTTTTAGTTTTACATTAGTTAATATTCCCAATGAGACAGTTAACCTCTTGTCGAAACCTGAATTTGATGGTGAAGGCGATAAATCTACAAGGGAACACCTCAAGAAGTTTTTGTCTAAATGTAATAAACATAATATTATTGATCTTAGTGCTACTTGCAGGTTATTTTCTCTTACCCTCAAAGGACGAATCAAATGCTGGTTGGAAACATTTCCACCTACTTTCTTTTTTACATGGTTTCAATTTGCACATGAATTTTTGGATACCTTTAAGGATTATGATTCTAATAAAATTTGTAGTGAATTGCAGGCTCTTCGAAGGAAGAAAGGTGAATCTTCAGAAGACTTTTTAGTAAGGCTTTCTCATATCCTTCGCAAATTTTCTATTACTGATTTACCTTCTGAATCTGATCTTTTAAATATTGTTTTCAACTCTCAAGTTCCTCTTATTCAACAAAATCAAGACATTTGTCAAGATTATGTTTCAACAAATCATTTACCAACCCTTCTAGAAACTTCTTCCTCTATCATTGATTCAGATACTTTCATAAGTTCTACCCAACCCCAAGGTGACAAGATCGAAGTAGAAGAAGTACCAACTCCTTCCGATGATTATTCTCTTCTCAAAGGAGAAAGGCATACTTCTTTTATCCAAAACATTGAACCTATATATATTAAGGAATCGAATGGAAAAGAAATTATTCATGCTGAATTTATTTGTATAGATAGAGAAGTTGATTATGTTGATGAATGACAATATTCAGATTCTTTTGTTACAAAAATAGATCAATATGAATTAATTATAAATCAAACTATATGTTCACCATTTTCTGATTTTTGTACTAATTCTTCTTTCGATTCAATTATCAAAGAACAAAAATATGTTAATGATAATTTTATGTGTTCTAGAAATTCAATAGAAAAAGTTGAAGAAGATGACATGAATCTTAGTTGCTCGACTAAATGTTGTTCACGAAAAGAGATTAATCTTTTTCAAGCAAAGATCAATAAAAGTTTTGATTTACATGAAGAATTATCAATTAATCTTTATCTCGAATCAATTTCATATGGAATGCTTAAAGGTACATCACCAAATTATATTGAAAATAATCAGGTAATAAAATAGAAATCTTTTGGAAATATTAATGATATTTCTAAATTGAGAGACTCTTTTAATTTCCTCACTTCTAATTCTTATTTTTCTATTTATCCTGATTTATTTTCTGATTTTGATATATGCGTAAGATTCCATCGGAATTACCTAACTACGTGACTTCAAAATCACATTTTTATGAAATACCTAACGTTGATGATTCACTTATTAAGAATGAGTTTGAGGGATTGGAACATATTTTATTATTAAATCATCATTCGATACAATGTTTTAAGGAGAAAGAAGGTTTATTGCAAGATGGTTACAGTCAACTGATATTTGATGAGAATAAAACACAAATTTTTGTTGAAACTAAAAATGTTTGTTCTCATCAGAATTACTTATATGAGAGATATAATTTGATTGGTGATAGTAAAATATTTGCTGATGAGTTTCCTATAACTTGTGATCACCAAAGACTTACATCTCTTTTAATTGATTCATCTTTAGTTGCAGATCCTCTTAACAATATTACTTCTTTCGATATTAGGTCATCACCGATTCACTCACCTATTACATCATTTCATGATCCTACTTTGTATATGAAACCAATTCTTCCAATTGTTAATGTGACTAATGTTAGTTATTTTATTCTTGAAATTGATTCACCTAAGATATATTTTCCACCTATGGATTTCATGTTGGTAGATCATACTTTGCATTCTAAGTTTTACGACAGGATTGCAGAGTGGCTCGAAAATTCTTATCTCAAAAGGTTTCCAAAAACTGGTAAATTTTTCTTATCAATATATGTTTCAAATGGTAAGGATGATAAACTTCCTTTTAGTTTTCTCTTATTGACATATCATTTCTGGTTACTATTAAGAAAACATGTCATTTTTACCAGATTAGAGATGCTTCAATGGCTTCATTGGCTATTTCATTTTACTTGATTTTCATTACAATTGTATTCTTTTGTACATAGTTAGGCTTAGGTTTAGATTATTTTTTCTTCATTTTTACCCTTTCTTGTTTGAATAAATGCAGTTATGAAGATGATTCCAATTTCAACCTCAAGAGGTGACATTTTTTAATACATTTAGGGATGTTTTCCTTACCTTTTACCCTCTTGCTTATAATTATATTTGTTTAAAATTTTCTTTTTAAGTCATATATGTTTTACTTTTTTTTACTTAATTGATAAAATATTTTATACATTTTTTATGATCATAAGCAAGAACTATTAAGAAAACAACGAATGTTGTTGTACATCAATACAAAAATCTTTTGAGTTGTAACTGCATATGTAATTACGCTTTAGTTTAACTTTGTTTGTTTTAGGTTTGTTTTATTTTGCTTATTAATAAGAGGGCCTAACTTATTAAACATCTTGATTATTTTTAACATATCCTTATGTCGCAAATTATAGAGAGATATATTTTTCATCTTGTAGAAATTAATTCTGTTTTGTCATTTGTGATATAACTATTTCATGTTTCTCCACTTAAGATGTTAATCTATTCAGGGCTTAGTTTTTATTTTTACATTTGCATACATCCATTTTAGATTTCTTACTTTGATTGGTTTTATTTTGCGAGTTGATAGGATTTTCTTTTGAGTGGTTTGTTGGTTTTCAAAAAAGGGGTAAACTAATTTTAGCGTATTGTGATCAAAACCATGTATTTCTATCAAGTATTTGATCGAAATCATTTTTTATTAAAGGGACATCATTATAGAGACACTCTTCTTTTGTCAAGATTTTAACCATAGCGAGATTAGTCTTGGCTTTGAAAAATTTATTATGGATCATATTGATGGATTAATTGAATTACTCAGCTATTATCTAGGATCTTTATCTTTCAAAATTATGCTATAATGTAGATGAGTTTCTTTTCAAAGGAATCATTTTCCCTATATTGAAGTAAGTCAGGAATCGTAGGTTATCTTTTAGAATTTTTATGCCATCCTTTTCTCTTTAGTGGGCCATTTGGATCTGCTTCCCCATCCACTAAGTAATATCTCTTGAGATTAACAATAACCTTAATATTAATCATTATACATAACATTAATAAAATATAAGGGATTAATTGATGAACGGGAGGTCTCATCACGAGCCGACCCGTCATGATCGTAAGCTCTGTTGAAGTGACATTACCGCATCTAGTTACCAAGCTAGGGTGATGGCTCTTAATCATTGATTAGGAGAAAGGAGGTCTCATCACGAGGCAACCTTTTCATTTTTCAGCAGTTTTTGTGAATGATTGCCAGCATATGGTTACCAAGCCAAGGTAGTAGTCTCCAGTTAATATCTTTATTTATTATTTGTCAGAAAAAAAGAAGAAGAAAGAAAAAGGATTTATCTATATCTAGTGGATGGGATACAAGAATCTAAATGAGGTTAAAATGGTTTATCCTCTGGTATTGAGGTCATACCTACATACTACGTGTTTTTTGACTTGTTTTGGTTAAGTGAAACTAATTCCTTGGAAATTTTTCTTTCTGCATTTGTAGAATAATCATTTATCTTTATAAGATTTTGGATAATGGTAGGGACAATTTGATTTATTTTGAAAGTTTTGGTTCAATCTCTACATATATAAGACAATGGCAGGATTAAGTTATGTGATTGAGAAATTGACATTTGAAGAGGCTTTTATCATTATTTCTCTTATATTATTTAAGATTTAGAATAATTTTTTAGAGATAACTGGTTCGGTCCCAGCATGTCGCCAATTGTTGGCAAGCAACACCCTTCAAAGCATTTTGAACACAAATAATTTCAAATAGGTAATCTTTGATCGACATTTCATATTTTCACTTGGATCAGCACTCATCATGGATACTCTAGGAGTGCCCTAAGAATCTTTGATTCTTAAGGCACTCCCGATAGAAGTTTAATTGATTCATCGATTCACAAGGATTAGCATCAACATTTGATTCTCATGATATTAAACCCTCATTTCTTTTAATCATCTTGAAAACTATAATTACAGAAGTTAGTAGCTCCTATTTGCATTTCCACTTATCACTCATGCATTTTTAAAATCAAATGAATTTTTAATTATTAATTCAAACAAGCTACTACATGGTGTGATAATTGTTACCGTTTAGTTCATATAGAAGACCTAATAAAGCTTTATCACTTCTGGATTATTTATCTTATCTTTTTTGTCATAGGGTTTTAAAGTGTATTTAATATAATTTTCATATGCCACACATTACTATACACTTATCCTTATTTCGAAATTTGTATTTGTGAAATGAGTTAAAGTTTGCCATGAGGGTCTAAGATGACTTTTAGAGTTTTTTACATAGGTTTGGTTACATTATAAATTATTTCCTGGTCATTTTTTTTAATAACCTTGATCCTGAGTTTATCAATTATATCCTTAGTTTGTTACATTATTATGGTTTTATTCGATGAATGAAGGATTGAGACTTTGTAACCATTCTATCATGTTTTGAAACGATGCGTTTTTCTGGGTCATCACAATATTATGAAAATATCGATCAGTGTTAAGGTTATGATTGAAATTAGGGTTTTGATATCCGTGTCACTTGAATGTTGCCATCTCTTGATTTTCATCATGCAAAACACCACACTTAAGTTGTCGCTCATTTGATTTTCCTACGGATCATTATGGTGTGTTAAATGCTTACAAATCTCATTTATCTGTCAACTCGCAGTATGATGACATTGTAGAGAAATTCATAGTGCTTTGATAAAATAGGGCATTCTAGAATGTTGATGGAAATGCATGGAATGTGGATAAATTGACTGTATGTTTCAGTCTAGTTTTCGAAAACCCTCAAAGTTTGTGTAATCGTTGCTATGGCTCTGGTGTCCAGTTTCCAAGGCATTTGTAGAATCGTTTGATGGGGTTAATGCACAGGTCATGGGCATTGAATTAAGGCTGACTGAAGAATTTATTTCTCAAGCCATTCGTTTATCATCAAACAAAAACGACAGGAAGCTACAGAACCGTCAAAGATCACAAGAACTGGATTGCGCACCCAGCGAGAGAGGCAAATTTCGATGTCTATTTGTGAACAAACCATTTGAAATCTGAAAAACCCGTTGAAAACCCACTTCAAAAATGGGCCAAGTTACCCTTGAAGGCAGGCCATTTATAAAAATAGTGCAGGATTTGTGAGATACGTGGACCTGTTTGAGCTGTATTAATTCCAGAAATTCGCCAGACATCTCATTCATTTCTATATGTTCATCATTGCATGTTGCTAAAAGATTTTGTTTGATATTTACAGGTGTTAATGGAGCCATTGATATAAAGCTCGATGCTATCCTACATTTGTGCTCTTTTTGACTATGCATGGTTACTTAGTGGAGGATGTTTCAGGATTGCAACTAATTGCCGATTCTGTAATTTCTACATTTCTGTTTCTAAGCATTCATTAGCAGGGATTATCCAATATGGTGTTAACATGTTCTGGAGAATATAATGTTGGATTTATCCATTAAGTGAATCTATTTGGCATGCTATTCTCTGCAGATGGTTATGTAACAGCATACCTATAATTCTGCTCGTTGTTGGACTATATTTGGATAAAATCCTTATATTCCCTTAGAAATAGGAATTTTAGTTCATTAGTTGTAGATTGTAGTTCCTTTTATAAGCAGACTCTAAACATAAGTTAAGGGGGTTGGATACTAAAGATTTGTGGAGAACTTATATTCTACAGTGATATAATATATTCTATTATGCTCGTTTTTCTTTAGAACTGCTTCTGAGGATTGCTGGTTGTTACAAGATGCTGAAGACAGTAGCTAAGTCTTTCATTCAATTCATACTATCCTATATGATATTTCTCTGTTGATTGAATGTAGTTTTCATATATATATATTTCTATAGTATATGTGAAATCATTTTCTATTTGGTTTCAAATGAGAACATGGCATTGAAATATGAATGATTCTTTGTTTCTTGAAAGTAAGTGAACTTATTCATGGCTTTTTCAATTGATTATGAAAAAATGCTACATGAAATATTGACTGTGTAAGCTGATCTTATCTCATCTTTAGGTTAATACTTGATTGTATCTATCATATTTCAAGACTATGCTAGATTTACGTGATTACAGGCTTCATTTTCTGTTTAAAATTATATTGTAATGAGATATCACCTTGTTATGATTTAATTTAGGTTTGCTTCTGTTGATGATAGACTTTTTTGACAAATGCAGAATTACAGATCATTTTATAAACTGATACCCGTTGTCAAGCCAAAAAAAACCATCGCTCTCAGCTGAGATAGATAGATTCCATTTAGATCATTATAGAATTAGGAGCTACTATTCTTCACACTTAGCTTAGGTTAGTTTTTCAGCATCAGTTAGTCATGAGGTTGAATTTATTTGATTTATCAGAGGATTATGTTTAGTGCAACTTTTCACCTTCACCTAAAGAGACTCTCGGGTTTTGAGAGCACATTTTACAGGCAGCAGGGCCTTGATCCTGTGGGAGATAGTCATTCCAAACATACACAAGACTTCAGTAAGTCAAGTGTGTGGGTTGTCTTTCCGTAAGTTGTCCTAGGATATTTTTTTCGACCAACACAGGGTTACTAGATATGAAGATTGATCATGAGGGAACTTGCAAAGGATGTGAAAGAGGAAACAACAACAAGAATCCCTTTTCAAAAAGTGAAATAAAGACTAAAGGTACATTGAAATTAACTCATTCTGATGTATGTGGTCGTATGGCCTCCATATCGTTAAGTGGATATGAATATTATGTCACATTTATTGATGACTATTAAATAAAGACATGGATACATTTCTTGAATACCACGAGTGAAGTGTTCAGGAAATTCAAGGAATTCAAATCCTTGATAGAGAACCATTCAGAAATAAGAATTAAGACACCGGGATCATATAATGGTGGAGAATATACTTCAAAAGAATTTGAAGCATTTTGCGAGGATGGAATCAAGAGGGAACTAATCACTCTCTACAATCCTCAACAAAATGGTGTTGCAGAAAGAAATAATAGAACCATTATGGAAGCATTGAAAGCAATGAATCATGACCAAGACATCCCCATGCACCTGTAGGATGAAGTAGCAAGAACGACCATGTATGTGCATAATAGATTATCTCATAGTGCTATTGGATTCAAGACTCCTGAAGAAATGTATATAGGAATGAAACATGAAGTGAGTCATTTCAAGATATATGGATGTCTAGTATATGTACATATTCCGAAAGACAAGAGAACCAAGTTGGATCCTTCTGGAAATAAGGGAATATTTGTTGGATGCGGTGAATTCTACAAATCCTTCAGGATATACATTTCAGGATTCCATAAATAGTGTTACAGAGAAAACTTCCTATGGATTGGGGTACCACAACAGATAGAGTAACCACATAAATTAGTCCTTTCCTATATGCAAAAGAAACCAAATGTCTAACACTAAAGGATCTGGATACATACCTTATTCCAGACGGTTGATGTAGATCCCCGTTGAGCTTTTCCACTCTCTCTTGTATAATTAATTTGCTATCTAAACATTCATCAAACAAGACAAGCATGCTATATATAATTGTGTTAGACCTACTCTAGCATATATAATCAATAACATATAAGAATTTAAAAGCATCCATGGATTCAATGCTCATTTAAATACACATTATTGTACAGGAAAAGATATTTCTATTAATATAAAACATAGATTACAATAGTGACAACCTCTGTTGGCAGGTCTACGAATTGGAGAAACAGAGTCCTCCACCTGGGCCTCCACCACTTCAATCCTCCATCTCTCGATAGCAAGCTCACAAGCAAAGGAAAGATTGGGAAGAACACAAAGTGCTCCAAGGGACAAAGGGATGCAGACTCAAGTATAAGCTCCAACAACAATGGATTATAGTTCTCTTGCTCTTCAATTCGTCCTTTTTCAATGTATCCAAAGGGTTCCTTATATAGTGCTTCAATGGGGTAATGGAAGGTCAAATCCAAGCGATATCAAGGCGTATGGAAGGCCAAGAGACAAGTGATTTAGATCCACATCAATGAAAACTCCAAAACTATTTGGCCTTTTGCACACATCCCGATGTACGCGTGTTTAAGGGTCAAATCCACGTATATACGCGAGAATAGGTTTAAAAGTCGCGTATATCAAATAATACATGTTTTTAGGGATGATATTGGAAACATAAAAAGTACAAAAATGGTCCATGGGGTCTAAAGAGTCTGCAGAGGGATAGGGAAGGCCATAAAGGTGTGATCCACCATGTGTGGAAAAATCAGCTGTAACAGATGCCCCCTAATGTGTGAGGTCAGAGGGGTCATACGATGGCCAAAATACATTGTAAGTCCATCCCAGAAGTGGAGTGATGATGAACCAGGTGGAAGAACTAGCCATCCAATAGTACAATATAATGATCAAACTCTACACATAACTACAAGTAGATATGGCAGTCCCAGATACATAACAGTACAATGGCCATGAATAGGCATGATACAAAATATGACATGTGTGGTCATCGCCACATACAATATAGATAGATCAGAATCTCCATGATGAAGATATACAAAGGGTCATGATGTCCATGATGGTTGAAGATATATAATGGATCACGATCTCCATAATGGCTGGAAACATCCGACATATACTGGAATCAAGTCACAAGAGATGAAATCTCATGAACACTGGCACGATCAAGGAGATAATATATATGAAATGCCACTAATTTGGAAGGTCTTCTACACAATCCGCTATGAGTACATGTCCTACTATGCGAATAGAGGCGTCGAGCTCGAACATAGTAGTCCATCATCTGATTACTGGTCATTGATGTATATTGTTAACAAATGCAAGATCACCCACCGATAATGAAAATGGGAATCAAGGTACTAGAGTGAAAAATAAAAAGTGTGAATAAAGGTGTTGAGGTCAAACACTTGAAAGGATCCATTGATCAGGGGGCATTGATGTATTCCCAAAAATTGTTGATGGAGAGATAACTTGCCATTGAAGACTACAAGTCTCAAGGCACTAAAAAATTACTCTAGATTCCTATCCCAGAATAAATGATATGAATTCGATGGGATGAAATCTGCTGGAAGGAGGGAATTAAGGCATACCCCATCATCCAACACGAGCTACTTAGCAAAGCTGTATAATGTGGAAGGACTCGATCATAATGTGCATGAACCAGTATCAGTACCAGGAATGGCCGACATGAAAAGTCAAGAGAACTGAGGTATGGCCGAATCAGGTTTCAAATTCCCTCGAACAAGAGCATAAAGGCAAATGGTGACTGAATGTAGGTAGCATAGACTCAATATACAAAACTGGGACATCTCTGCGACACAGGAGGCATTGACAGAGGCTCTATAGGGACTTGAAGCTTAACTAGTCGGTGGAGATAAACTCAGAGAAACGAGTACAACTCCTAAAGTCAAAATATTAACCCAACCAATGGATGTGATATATAGTGCTCTGTTTGAAGGTGACATGACTCGACTATTTCCAAAGATAACATCTTTTCTTGTCCGGATTTTTGGTTTTTTGATTTTTTTTGGATTTTTTCAAATATTTTTAAAATCTTGAAAAAGAATAAAAGTGCTTTATATTTACAGACTAGGAGGAGACGAGTGTCAATGGGAAAAAAAACTAGTTCAAAGCAGCGGAACATACCTATGCTCAATGTAAGGACACATGTGTAGGATAACGACACTCAGGGGAAAATCCCCTCTCGGTAAAAAATGGGGAATCAAGCTGCAAAAGATATGTAAAATGGCTCTGCATCGCTAGACATGAGACAAGCTCAGGATATATAGCTGATAATCAAAGTCAGGGAAGCCGACATAAGGATCAATGAGGTAGGAAAAGTTCATGATAATGCAATTGCAACTTGACATAAGGGAGTCCTGGGGAAAAAAGGACAGCAAAAAGGTCAAGAGGAGTATGAATCTCTTTCTCAAAGTCATGGCGGTACTATACAAAGGAATCCTAGAAATAAGAGAGGACTCACAGCATGGGTACCAAATGCAAAGGGAAGCTAACTAGGACATCCATGTATAGGAAAGCTCTACCATTCACATAGTACCACTTCTAAAAACACCAAGAAGGTTCTGTGATACCATGGAATGGGTTCGTACCTAAGGTTAAAATGAAACAGTTATAAGGAAATGCATAAGTGCAAGCGCATGTGATATCCTAACCTATATGCCAGTTCAGACATAATACCTACGATACAAATGAACGGGTCGAAACCTTAGAGAGAGTGTACAAAACCTGGACTCTACAAGACAACCATATTAGTCCAAAACAACCCAAAATAGTAAAAAATAATCCAAACTATAGGGAATAGGGAGGAATGATCATGAAAAATAAATTCAAAGGAAACATTGTGGTGGATGATGGGCCATAAAAAGGAATGTAAAGTGTAGACCCAACGTTCACGTATCCACTACCACCCCATTGAGAGTGACCACTGGTGTAAATATCGAGCGAAGGGAATAAAAATCCTCCACAAATGGAGTAGAGGATGGAATATGACCATTCGAAAAAATATGAGTACGGTAAGGGGCTATGATGCCCCGAAGTCTGACACCAGGGTCCGTACTAGGACCAAGGATGGGCGATAGGATACCAGGCATGCCAAAGATAAATGGACCCAAACTCACAAAAGCATAAATATACTCAAGTAACCGCAATCCCAAAGGCCAACTAGCACACAAAGAACACACTCCTAAGAAAATATACAGCCAAAATACAAGCAAACCAAGGGGAGGATATGTGATCTCCCAAATGCAGTAGGTATGTCTCACCTAGGAGAGTCTTGAAACTCCCATACACTACAAGCAGAGGTATGTAACCAATTATCGTGGCCCTTAGCTTCAACCCATATAGAGACTATGTTGTCCAACCTCTACCTGAAAAGGAGACTCATAGAATAACCTATGCAAGTACCCCCTGTGATACCTAGTTAAGGAAACTAAGGTCACCTCAATATAACCAATGCTCAGGAAGATAGTCGTAGTATGGATCAACCATATGGGAAGGGTAACAAAGCCCAAAACTCTCAAAAGATCCCCCAGATACAAATACAATCCTGGAAATATCTCCAGTGCTACTTAGTTACAACCATGGGTCATCCCAATCATAACTACTCACACTTCCTCGTGCTTAACTCCCTTGTAAGAGGATGATCCTGAGAAACACTAATTATATAAAGGAATTTCACACTCTCACCTGGAAAGACACATAATTGTTGTTGTTTAGTAGTCTTGGAGAATTAGCTTACAATGAACTATTCCAAGACTCTAAAACCTAATCTTGTTGATGCACTGTATAAAACAAAAGAGTGTAATTCATTTTATTATGCGTTGATTTTAATTGGCTATAATTACTCAAAGGAAAATGATCGTGCAACTAATGAAGTTATGACTCAGCAGTGAAGTAAATATCCACACCATAACAAACAATGCTAAGTGCAATATTTGTCAAATGAAAAATAGGGTATGCCACTACATGAGATGCATAAATATATATTCCTTTCTAAATGCCAATGCAATCCTTCTTATATCAAAGCATAAATAAAAATCTCATCCAAGCAATCCAATGCAAGTACCTCCTCAAATCCATATGAAAAAAATGCAACTATCTTGTATTTTTCAATATAAAAGAATGAAAAATGCAATAAAAGTCATCTAAAACTCTCAGTCTTTGCAGCAAGTATAAAACACAAGCCCAGCAAGACACTGAGACAAAAAAGAGTAATGCACTAACGGTGAAACAAAAAGGATAAATGACTAAAACTACTTCCAAAGAAAAATCAATGAAAAAGCAGTCTCTGGTCACAAAATAAGCATCCAACAAACAACATGAGACCCAAGGAAGACCCAACCACACTCACAACCCACCCAACAACTTACCACAACATCAAACTCACCAAAAGGGAGGATGTACGTGATTGTTTAAAGAACAGCTGCGTATATACGCGACTTATGGACAAAAATATGAATGTATACGTGGATTTTGGCCAAAAACGTGCGTGTATATGCGACTTCTAGCCAAAAATCCACGTGTATATGTGACTTCTCGTAAAAAATCCACGTATGTACGCGACTTTTGCCCAAAAACCTGCATATACAGAGAAGACAGTGGTAAAAAGCAGAGGGTCAAACCAATAAAGGGGAGAGTCAATGGATGAACATACTATAAAATGCAACACATAAACAAGGATACACAAATATCAAGTCAAGAATATCAAGCACATTGTGCCCCCAAACCCCAAAGAAAAACAAAGAACGTCCCCAGTATGGTCACCAATTCCGTTACGGAGAAAACTTCCTATGGCTTGGGGCACCACAACAGACAGAGTAACTACATAAATAAATCCTTTCCTATATGCAAGAGAAACCAAATGTCTAACACTAAAGGATCTCGATACATACCTTATTCCTGACGGTTGATGTAGATCCCCGTTGAGATTTTCCACTCTCGCTTGTATAAGTAAATTGCTATCTCAACATTTAGCAAACAAGACAAACATGCTATATATAATTGTGTTAGACCTACTCTAGCATATATAATAAATAACATATAAGCATTTAAAAGCATCCATGGATTTAATACTCATTTAAATACACATTATTGTACAGGAACAGATATTTCTATTAATATAAAACAAAGAGTACAATAGTGACAACCTCTATCGGCACGTCTGTGAATCAGAGAAACTGAGTCCTCCACCTAGGCCTCCACCACTTCAATCCTCCATCTCTTGATAGCAATCTCACAATCAAATGAAATCTTGGGAAGAACACAAAGTGCTCCAAGGGACAAAGGGATGCAGACTCAAGTATAAGCTCTGGTAACAATGGACTATAGTTCTCTTGGTCTTCAATTCCTCCTCTTTCAATGTATACAAAGGGTTCCTTATATAGTGCTTCAATGGGGTAATGGAAGGTCAAATCCGAGTGATCTCAAGGCATATGGAAGGCCAAGAGACAAGTGATTTGGATACACATCAAGGAAAAATCCAAAACTATTTGACCTTTTGCACACATCCCGATGTACGTGGGTTTAAGGGTCAAATCCACGTATATACGTGAGAATAGGTTTAAAAGTCGCATATATCAAATAAGACATGTTTTTAGGAATGATCTTGGAAACATAAAAGGTACAAAAATGGTCCATGGGGTCTAAAGAGTCTATAGAGGGACAGGGAAGGCCATAAAGGTATGATTCACCATGTGTGGCAAAATCAGCTATAACAAATAGATATTAGTAGGGATGTAACATTTGATGAATAGACAACTCTTAAGCAAACCAAAAAGTGTCAACTTGAAGAAGTACATGAAGATGATGTAAATCCAATAATGGTAGCAGCTAAACCCTCTCCTAAAATAGTAGCATCTAAAGATCATGATGTGCCAGAACCTCATGAACCCCCTACTATGGCTATATCTCAAAAGACAAAACCAGATTGGGTAAGAGAAATCACACAAGAAACAAAAAATTATGAAGCTCCAGAAGGCTCCACAAGAATAATCAAAAGATCAAATCCATACTCCAGTTATGTAGCTTTGATGTGTGACCTTGTAGATCAAAAACCCACTAGCTATGAGGAAGTTGCACGGAAGAAAGAGTTGGTGGAAGAAATGACAAAAGAATACCAGTCAATAATGAATAATGATGTTTGGGATATAGTACCCAAACCAGAAAACAAGAGTGTGGTATCTTCTAAATGAATCTACAAGATAAAACATGATGCCGATGGAAGTATTGAAAAGTACAAGGCAAGAATTCTGGCTAGAGGATTCTCTCAGAAAGAGGGTATTTATTATGAAGAGATATTTGCTCTAGTATCAAGGTACAATTCCATCAGAACCATCATGGAACTTGCTGCCATGATGAAGTGGGATCTACACCAGATGGATGTAAAGACAACCTTCCTATGAGGAAGCCTCAACACAATTGCAACAAGATAACCTTTATTGTACCGGGTGATCTATGAGGAAGCCTCAACACAATTGCAACAACATATCCTTACTCTATTTTTCCCTTCTTAGTTGCATTCCCATGACCTCATTTTATATGTCAAGAGGTAGCCAAGAAACATCTATATCCAAGTGTGAACACCATCACCGTATGAACTAGATCCAAGATACAAAAAGGGGGGTATGCAATTCTCCCCCATCATACTAAGAGACAAGTTCAAATTTTTATTTGTGAGGGAGCTTTCATGAGCCTTCAATACATGACAGGTAATTGAGATCCCACCATTTTAACAGTAGTGTGGATTTTGAAGGAAAATTTGTGCTAGGATAGCATGGGCACAAAATCGATAATATGCATTATAACATCAGTGAATAGAGATTTATCCATGTGACCTCCTTATTTAACTATTATTTGGCCTGTTTGGACTCATACTGCTTCCTGGACCTAATGAGGATGTCTTCAGTGGGTTGCATGGTATATGTTTATGAAATATTACTGCAATATTAATGAAAATGTTGTATGCATACAAAATTTGAGTCTTAACGGTGGCCTTTAGAGCATGTCTTCTATCCTATTTACTAACAAGCTAGAAGACATATCACTCTAGGTATGGTATTGGATCAACCAAGTGAAGATCTATTGATCACCCAATTGTGTTTTCTAGCCAAAACTTTTTGACAACAAAAAGGAATTATACTATGAAAAAAAGGGAAGGGATACCTATGGTATATGCCCTATAGAATTTTAGGCACAACCTATTGGGGGGGCACTTTAAAATGTTTACATATCAATATTCTTTGAAGTACCTTTTCAACAAGACAATGTTGGGCAGGCGGGAAGATCTATTGATGGATCCTCTTGTTTCAGTAATTTGATTTTGAGATTGTAGTCAAGCTGGGAAGACTGAATGCAGGGCGATAATCTATTAAGGTTGGAGACAAGAGAGAAACTAGTTAACTTAAATGATAACCTCTTAGATGCACAACTCTTTTTGATAAGAATGGTTGATGAATACTTTGAGGAAAATGTGAAATTTCTAACTACAGGTGTTTCCCTAGAAGGTTATACTACAACACATAAGAAGAAATTAGTTGTTAAATATGTAGATTATCAACTGATATCCAGTCAGCTATACAAGTTAGGACCAAATGAGATATTGCATTAATGTTTTCTGGAACATGAGTGACCAATGATATTGGATGAGTCTCATGATGGTGTGGTAGGAGGTCACTATTCAAGAAAAGATACTACACAAAATATACTAAGGGATGGATTATGGTGGCCTACCTTGGATAAGGACATAAAATAACACTGTAGGAACTGCCACATATGCCAGATAAATTGAAAACCATTAAGGAGGGATGAGATTCCAATAATGTCATAGGTGATGTTGTAGGACTTTAACAAATGGGTTGTTGATTTTGTGGGTCCCATCAACCCACTAGGGATAACAAATGGATCTAGGTACATTATCATTACGATAGACTACTTGACGAGCTGGGATGAAGTTGTGCCTGTAAAATATTATAGTGTTCTGACTACTGCAAAGATCCTATTTGAGAATGCAATCACCAAATTTGGTCCCCCCCCCAGTTTTACTCAAATATCAGGGCACTCATTTTGTTAACAAGATGATTGAATCACTCTCAACAGAATTTCATATCTATTGTAGAAAGAGTGTCCCCTACAATCCACCACTGAATGGGTTTGTTGAAGCATTTAATAAGAATCTGTAGCATGATTTGACAAAGGTCTATAATTTAATATACGACGAATGGTACTTAAAGGTCCCTATAGTTTTATGGGCTTATAGAACCACTTGGAAGAAATTGATGGGCCAGACACCATTCATATTGGTATATGGACAAGAAGATGTTATGCAAATCGAGTATATTGTACCAAGTTTAAGGATTGTTGTTTTCATTGATATGTTTGATACTAGTGTTGTTGAAGAAATATTGTAAAAGTTGCTCTAGCTAGAGGAAGACAGATTTGTTGTAGGATTCCATCAGCTAGTTCAAAAATAAAGAGATAAGTCTTAACATGATCCCCATATCACAAAGAAGCAGTTCTAGTGAGGGGAGTTAGTCCGTTTTTACTAGAGTAAATTTTTAAAACACCTTGGTAAGCTCTGAATGCAATGGTTAGGTCCTTATGTTATCAACTATGTCATAGAAGGAGGTTTAGTCTAGTTACATAAGTTAAATGGTGTTCCTTTGAAAGGATTGATTAATGGAATCCAGATAAAACCTTATAGGGATAAATGTGCATGCCTTTGTTGAAGTTGTAAATTTTTTTGAAGTTAGAAAAAAATTGGAATCCCCACCTTTTTCCTTTTTCAAATTTTTGTATATATGTTGAAGTATTTGGTTCTATCTTGGTTAGGGTAGCTACTTGTCAAAGTAACATATTATCGAAGTAAGTCAAGTTTCCATTCTATATGTTTCTGCCAATGAAAACCAATGTGCTATCGAAGTTTACACCTTGTCGAAGTCATAGTTAATGCACATTAATAACTACTTTTAAGGAAAAAGTAGTGGACACATTAGTGGGATCCTATCATAAATGGATCCATTCATATCCAGAATCATTACCAGGATCTATTCATACTCATTGAACATTGGGATTAATAAGAAAGGCATGTGTGGAAACCAATTTAACAACCAACTGCTCTACCATTTGAACTTCATTGTGTCAAGACGTTGAAGTGTTTTAAGGAAGGTAGAACTTGAGAAGTAGTCTAAGAATAGATTAGTAGAGTAGGTTGCAAGCATGCAGGTCGATCTTTCCAGCACAAGTGAGGTACATGGATATGTTGTAGAGGTGGAAATGTAGGAACCTGTTCCAATTGTTGAAGAACAACCATAAATTCTCTTGTCTTATATTCCAACAAGTATGATGAGGAGGAAGTGGAATTCACACCATTAAGTGAATATAGAAGGAAGAACGAAAGAGATCCATACTGAGGGTTCTGGATCTGGATCTATGACATTGTTTCCTAGATATATCTGACCATGAAAAATGTATGCAACACCAGTCAATGTTACCAAGAATTACAAATACAAAATAGCGAGACCACCTATCCCAAAGGGTGTCTATGTGCATGGATGTGTACTCACTAACATCCATAAGTTATCCTATGCAGATCATGACTTGAAGAAGCACCCAAAGTTCCATACAAAGAACCACATGAATACATTTTGTTTAGCTTTAGAGGAACCATTAGAGATTGATCCTATGGAATGGTCTCTAAGGCTATAGAGGTCAGTCATTTTATCGCTGATGCACCTACTATACTTAGGACACACTATCGAAGCTAATGCATGTGTAAAATAGTTGTTGTTATGTTTCCATGGTGACTTCTTATGGATCGACCAAAATATATTAGTTGATTCTGACTTAATTTCATTATTAGAGGGTTTCCCAAGGATGGGCTGGAACCTACATAGTTCTTTGTTGAGAAGGGAAAAGATAGAGAACTGGCCACGTGGATGAAGCATAAGTACAACTTGTCGAAGAACAATAGAGTTTTCAGCATTACATCCATAAATTACCAAGTCATTTTCTTCCATCTCAGGCATCAACGATCAAATTATTAAGGATAATGTGTCCAAACCAAGTAACCACATCAATCATAGCAGTAGTAGAGCAATGTTTTGAGGGAATGCAAATTATTTGGGCCACCTTTCTTCTAAATAAATTCCTTAATGATTGTTTTGAATCCCAAGAGAGAGGTAATCATTTTGCATAATCCTGGATGTTGATGATAATTTCATTCATTTCATGGGAAGAGTCACCAAATTACCAAGGTATGGAACACTCTATCCATTTTTTGGGGGAAATATATTCTAATTTGTGGTTTACTTAGAAAGAACGAAGGCATGAATACAACAACATTGAACTTTACATGCACACGGAATTGTTGCAACATAATGTTATGAAGATCCCATGCTTTGAGTCCCACACTGTAGAGAGACACCTAAATATCACGAGGTTTAAGGTCAGGACCCACCAAATGTATGTTTAAATAATACATGTCCCTCATAAGTAGTGGCTCACAACTAGGTATAAGCTAACATAAGAAGAAGTCGATGCCATTATGCATGAAATTTGAATGGTTAGTCGAGTGGAGGGTCATTGTTGAAGATGGAAAATATCCATAGATATCTCTCAACAACATCAACGCTAGGAGGGTACATATAAGCAACATCGAAGTGATCACCAGGCGTAGAGTACTCCAAAATAGGAAGTGGGAGGTGATAACCCACCCATTTTACATGATGATGATGATCCAGAGTCAAGTATAACACCAACTAATACAACACTAGGGGTAAAGTGCAAGGCCGTAGATTCAAATAAGAAAGGGAAAAAGAAGCAAAAGGCCCAAAATCTAGTTATAAGTTAAGCATTGACTTGTGATGATGTCATCATCCCGTTCGACAGGATGGTTGATGTCACCGAATAAAATAGGAAGCTAGCGGAAGAAAGGACTATCGAGCTCTTTAGGGGTGTAACCATCCTACTCGATACATCAATATATCATCATTGCAATGAGAAGCTATCCAGCAGTAGGATCCAAGGAAATTATAGGCTAAGAAATTCAAGGAAAAAACCAAAGTACAGTTTCTTTCAAAGGCATTGAATTTTGAAGATGTGAAACTGAACGAGTAGGCTCATAAGTTTCGCTTTATTGATATCAAGGTGTTGACCTTACCCATTTCCAACATACAAAATATTCAACAGTAGATATCAGAAGAAATCAAAGAACGAGATTAGTCCATCTATGAGTTGATGACAAAGTATAGGGATCAAACCACCGCCCTTAAGGAATAGCTTACAGGAATTCGAAGGGAAAACTATTAGTTGAGATGAGATAAATAGAAGTTGCACAAGGTTATTGAAGCAGCTTGCCTCAAAGTTCCAAAGGCATATCTAGTCGAGGAAATGCCTAATGAAGATAAATATTGCACCTGACAATATTCATAACGGGCTTCAAGAAAAGGGTTGGTGAGCTAAAAGAAAAGTTAGTCCCTAGTAATCCACTGATATTTTAAGGAAGTTGGGATGTTTTGATAGTGTCCAACCGTAGAGTTGGTTAGGAATTAATTTTTTTTTTCCACTTACATGATTATGATTGGGTAGTGGGCATGGTGTGAAAGGCTATTAAGAGACTTTAATTATGTAATGGGGTGGTATTTTGGGGGTTATATAGTGTGAGGATAATATTACATGTTGTGTGCTTTCTAGATATAAGCCAATGTATTTATTTTGGCTATGTTGAGGTATGAGCTATAAAAGAGTCAGATGGATGATGTATGATCTACAGGCTGTGTGCATATATCCATTGTAATGAGTTGTTGAAGAGAAATCTGTAGACTTTGTGCATAGACATGAAGCATCATTTTTTTGTGACTCTTTAATAATCAACAATTTTTGGTTTTTCTTGTCTTGGGTTTCCACGTTAAATATTTGGTGTTAAATTTATTTTGATGTTGCATGATTTGTTATTTTTCTTACTATTACATAAAATCCTAACTGAATGCATTTAATGAAGAAGTTGATGAACGATAAATATGTTGTTTCATTCCTAGTTACGTGTTATAGAACACTAATATGAAACCGTTGTAGTAAATGTTGTGTTGAATATTTTTGGTGGAATCCCGACCAACAAAACCCAGTTTCTAACTGTCCTTTATTTACATCATCGTTAGTGGCCTGTCTAACAGTCCACACTGCTTCGCATAAAAACCAATATTGCTCAAGATCATCGGTGTTGTTTCCATGGAACAAAGGTAGCTTCATGTTGTCACCCGCCATCCTAGGCTGCCTTCCTATAGATGTTGATATACTACTAAACGTTTTCTAGCACATCAGACAAGTCAATGTGGGACTTGGATATTTTCCTTAGTTTGGAGTAGTGCGCAGAGGCATGGGTATGTTGTTGCTGGGGTTTGATATTATTAATTATGTCATAGTAATATTGGGACTAAACACAATCTTCCAAGCGATTCAAGAAAAATTAGATGTCAAATGGTGTAACAGTACTACAATAACAGCTTGCAGACCTTGTATAATCAATAATATAATGATAGTACAATACAATGTCATTTAGAATGCATGAATTCCAAGATAATTTGAATACTCAAGGAGGTCATTCAAATTTCATGGATGGGTGTAGCTTAACTGAATGTCATCCACAATCGACACACTCAGTTAACCAGTGATGTGATCCATAACTGAATCTCATACTAAGTCCTAACTGAATCGAAATGCAATAGATGACTGAGTCTAACTGAAAGTGACTCATCACATATAAATGCATGTCCAATTCAAGGAGGTAGCACATCCATAACTCCAAGTAGCTAAGATGGAGTTAATTGAAGTGACACTTGTCATCAGAAGTGGTTGTAGGCCCCAATGTTGACTCCGGTTCATAAATATTAGCGAAAAATAGACAAATAATAGATGGAGGCGCCTATACAACTCAGATTAACTGATTGTTAGGTGAAACAACAATCAATTAGCAATTAGGTGCACTTGTGACACTCAGTTCACCCCAGAATTGCTCCCCGATTAATGGAGGAAGTGCAGTTAGCCTCCTTGATTGAAGGAGGAAGCACAGTTAACTTCCCTAATTGAAGGGGAAGGATTAGTTGGCCTCCTTGATTGAAGGAAGGGGTGGGAGTGCTCATGATGATGTCATGGTTTTCTCATCTGATACCAATTAAGTCAATTAAACTTAGGATAGTGGGTAAATAGGCTAAAATTGACCAAATAAGTGTGCATTTTGGGTAAATGACTCCAACAGATCTTATCCTCGTTCTAGGCATATCCTGGGTCTCGTTGTCCTCATTGTCACTATAGGGTAGCTTCATCTCATGTGGTTGTCCTTCGCAGTCTTGCATTTCGATCGCAACAAGACCTTCCCTTTCCTCTGCTTCTTCTCTATTCGAAACCTTGCTCCTCCCCTTGTACAACCACTTCCTTCCTCAGGTTCCCTCAAAATTTTGTCGAAACTTGCACCCATATACCCATTATCTTCTCATTTGTATCCCCCCTTTGTTGCGGTATGCACATCCTCCACACACTGGGTTTCTACTACTCTAGGTGCATCTTGAGTATATGCTTTTCGCAAACCAACATTTTAATCGACAATTAAAGCGAAAATAAGAACCTACCTCTAGTTCTAGTGAAGAACTTCCTCTCTGCTTCACTATAAGATTTATTAGTGTCGACAGTGAGCTCGGTGATATATCCCTCTAGGATACTATCCAACCAGACCTCGACGGTGTGCGACACTTTGTTGCTAGTTTCCTGCAGCTCCTGAATCAATTAAAGGGTCCAGGCCATTGGTTCTCCTCCTTGAAAGTTTGTCTTCTTGTATGTGAATTGCGCCATCCAATCAGACAATATGATAGGAAATTCACTGAAGAAGTATTCATGTGGACTGTCGTGGATGTACCTTTCTAACCACTTGTTTGTTTTCAACCCAGGGTTCTGATTTTCTGCTTTAGCAAATTCTCTTAGCTTCTGGTCAAACCAATCTTAAAGTTCTGGTCGCATCGAATTCCACATCCATTCTTGGGTAGCTATTTGTCAAATGCTACATGCCCTCCTCTCAGTCGCAATGAGGTCCAAAAAATGGAATCATTTGTTGGCACAATCCCGACCAAAAAAAACCAGTTGACAAGGGTTCTGCTCTATAGACGCTCAACACGCCGTGATGTCCCTGAGCATCGACACAGACAGGTTTTACCATGTCCAGTAACACCCGCAGAGTGGATGAGGTCTCACCTAAACCAAGTTTTCGCAGTATAAAGGAGGGTTGGGGAAATAGAGGTTCATTAGCTTAATTTCTAGATCTAATCTACTTACTGAACTATTCATCATATCGCATTTATTCATTCATAATTACAACAGATCTACTAGTGGGGAAAAAAGATCTAAAAGATGACAGTATCCATAAGTAGAAATCATCGCATTAACCATTCATACATAGATCTATTCATCATTCATCATCAGAATTGAAGCAATGTAAAACAAGAAAACATAAAGGGAAACAGTAGTTCAAATCAAATCACATCATATTGAATCCACAGAACAACTCGCAAATAAAAAACAGACATCGATCTAGTACCATATCACACTATGTAGTATCGTATCTAGTATTCATTCTCCACGTATATCTTTTACATGCATAATTATTCTATTTACAGGCTTGTGCCTTTACATTCAAGGTCCACTTCTAACTAACTTCTAACACAATTAACCACTAAGGACCAATATTCCGAAGAAATGGTCAATAAGAACAAAAAGTGACATGAAAATATAAAAAAGTGGACTATTTTATGCCTCTCACACTATCTTTTCCTTGTGCAATGCCACGTGAGTATGCGCAACATCCTGGATGTTACACAACTCACTTACCTCCAACCCCTTGCCAACAGCCCCCTAACACAGTCTTGTGGCTCATCCTCGATCCACGTCAGATGGACATGGTGTACTCATTAGTCTTCATCTTGAAGTCATCATATTGCTGATAAATTTTGGTGATCTGTGCTCTAACTTTCTCAGCAACATCCTGACACATAAGTTGATCCTACTTCAATAGATGCTCCACCATCTTTGCATTAATTTCCTTCTTAACGTCCTGCACAGCTTGCACCACAACAATAGCTTTTGTTGACAGTTGGGATCCAATCTCTTGGAACTCATTGAGATGGTTACCGTGTTTTCACTTTCGTTCTTGATATTTTACCATCCACTGCTGCAGCTCCTTTAACTCAGAGGAACACATGATTGACACAATGGGTGGCATTTTCTATAGCGGTTTATTTAGTGTGTCCAACTGGTTCTTGACTTCCTTCAATTGTGTTGTAAGTTGTTCTAGCTTCTCATCGTTAACAATATTACCCCAAAACTGTGTCGTTACCTCAACGATCTTCTTAGCATCTTGCTTGAGTTCATAAAACTACATCGCAATCTCTTCAATGGTGGTTTTTCACTCCGCAACTTGTTCTTGTGGTGTGTCTAGCTATACCATAGCATTTAGTAGGCTATTGTCAGTATGGACCTGCACAATGACTTCTCCAAGTTGCTTGGCCTTAGTGATTTCATCCAGTTCTGCTGTTATTTCATGGATGTATTGAAAGCCTACGTCAACAACCTCTTCGACCTCGCCTCTTCTAGAAAACAACTAGACCTTTCCAATAACAAGGTGGTTGGTTTCCTTTTTCAATGCAGTAATCTCTACAGTAGCTTTCCTCGCTAGTTTGTCCTGCGTCGTCTTCAAGGATTCAATGTCCTATTATCTTTCTGTTGTGAATTGCTCCCTTCCCTGTTTCAGACCCTATACTTCCTTCCCGAGCTTCTCATCTTCATCCTGTGACTACAGGTACTGGTTGCTGAGCTCCTTCTGCCTATCATCCAACTCCTGGTTGGTGACCCGCTACATTTGTACTAAATTCTGGGTCGATAGCTTGTTGATATCCAAGGTGATACTATGCAGTTGGTGCAGTAAGGATGTCACATCTGCATTTCCTGCGTTGATTGTAGTCAGGGGAACCCGGATATTCCTAGCCTGTGGCTTGGTGCTAATCGATAGGAATTCCTGCATATTGGTACTCTCTGGTTCTCTCTTCAAAACAACATTATAAACAGAATCCAACTTGTTTCTTACCTCAGCAAAGACTTACTGGTTGGACTGGTGCATTGCAGTCACTATTGTATTAGATGAATCCTTCATATCCTTAATATGTCATTGGAATTGGGCCTCCAACATTGATCTAGTACTATTGTCGACGTCCTACTCCATTCTATGCTTCGTTATGATCTCATTCAGGATGCGTTGTGCGTCTAGATCAGTATCGGTTGATGAATCTCCATCCAACTCATGAATACTCTGCTCTTGGTGCATAGGATCTTCAGGTTGCCACTCTGATAATTCATTTGCACTGACCAGGTTGTGCCATTCTGTAGGCCCATCCTGAACCACTACTTCCAATTCTTCATCCATCACCTTATAGGATATGGGTAGCCATTTCTTATCAGGGTTGTGGCATGCCTTGATCTAAATAATGTGCATTCCAATGGTGATCCACATAATCTATTGATATTTCAGTGCTACTGCATCTAATAACCTTTGGATTTTGATCGATGTTTGTTGCAATGCCTCCTGGTAGACCCAAAAGTTGATCACACAATCTGTTTTCCAACTGGCCTCCTCCACCCACCACAAGTTTTGATATCATGCGCCCTTGCACACCTTAGCAGCTTCGACCGTAATTCCTTGGTAATCTTCTGGCTCCATCCAAGCCACCAAAAAAATCAAGATTCATAGCCAACTATAATAAAAGGCCGCTCTCTAGCCTAAACTGCTACCGTGTACTCTATCAGCTAATTCAACAAAAAGAAGGACCAGTTCATGTGGACTCCCTTGGTGCATTTCTGTGCACATGCAATAACTCCTGAAGTGCGCTGAATAGGGTGATTCTTTCAGAAAATCTTACATGCCAGTATTCATTAACCAATACGTACCATTCTGTCATTGATTTTGTCGATGCGATAGGCTCTGCCATTGTGTTGCAAATCATACTGCTCCTTCAATCATGCTGCCAGATGCTTGTCATTATATCATCCTTTGAAATACTTCTATGGGTCTTCCCCATCCTTCGGTAATACCATAATTTTAGAAATCAAATCCACTATGAGTGTGATTGGTTTTTCCAACCACAACGTTCCTCCATGAAGACACACCAAAAGCTATTTGACATATGCATTTTCTTCGTTCAACTGCCCAAAATGCGGCATATTGATAATCCTCAATAACCCAGAGTTGTTTAGTCCTTCCACCCATGGCTATGGAATACATAGGAAGGGTGCTCCTACGATCACGAGAAATGACTCGTAGGGCTCATCCACTACATCCTTCCATAGAAAAAAATTGTGGTCCTCATGCTTCATCTTGATCAACACAGGGATAATGTCGATGGTGTAGGTCATCCCTTCCGGCAGCAGCGGTAGTTTGGGTTGATACTTCTAATTTTTGGTTAGATGCCAAGGGTTCACACTAGGGCAAGTAGGAGCAATGTGCCCTGGAATATCCTTCATAGAGATCCCTGTACGAACCATCGATTCAACTGCTCCCAAGCTAGAGGACCCTGTTTGGGAAATTCCTTCCCCTTGCGCTCTAATGGAAGTTCTCGTCTGCCACTTTTGTGGTAGTGTTCAGCTTGGATTCTGGGCCTTCCAATTCCCTCGCGGAATCGATGATGATCTGATTGGCATGCTCATTATTTTTTCAATGATGGAAGTTGGTTGAACTGAGGAATCATGCTCAATTGATACCTCTATTTTTTGCGGGTGCTCAACATGTCGCACCAATATACCTCCCTAGCGCACACCGTCTACTTCACTCTACAACTCACGCACTGCTCTAAACAAAAATCATCTTCAAATGCTCTCTTCAACTCGACTCAACATAGCTCAAAATGGTGCTTCTGACCTGCATTGAGGACCTTCTTATAGCACGTGGCCAATCCATTAGTCATCATTGCTAAATCATCCACTATCATCATGGCTAAATCCTGCATTAATCACCTAAATTCGTCGTCGATTTTGTCAATCCAACGATCGGATCATCCATAAATGCACATCATTTCAACAAGTGCCACTGGCTAACTATTTTCATTTATTGCTGATTTGACTATATTGTAGCCCTTCAACTACTGCAGTTGGGCCAAAAACTCTATGAAACTAACTCCTATGCTTGCGCAACCACTCCCTCCTGGTACTCCCTTCTCTCCTCTATCTACTCTACTCCTGTTTTCATTTTTTTTTCAGTGCACAGTGCTTCAGGCATTGCACGGTCCTTCCCTCGATCGATAAGGCTTCAAGCGGATGTCGTTCATGAGATTTGGTAGTACTGCATGATCTAGCTACTACAATTAAACTTCACCCACAAAGATAATATAATTGAGCAGATATGGTCCAAGCCAGTGCATTTTTAGCTTACCCGGATGCTTCAAGAACTTGTTGTCATATAGCAGCACCAAATCCCCTTGCTGAAATTGTTTGTTCTTTATGTGGTGATCATGCCATGCCTTCTGTCTGTCTCTCAAAGCACTGATGGAAACCCATGATGAAATGGTCTTCATCAAGTTGTATCAGTTGTGCTACATGCTTCTCTAGCGCAGCATCGTCATATATTCTAGTTGCAACAACAATGCACAGGCAGAGAACGATGTATTCCATAGGCATAACTTCCTTTTTCCCATATACCAATTTAAACAGTGTTTTCCTCATCAATCTCTTGCATGTCGTGTGATAGGCCCACAGCACTACATGAATCTTTAGATCGCAGTCATCTCGGTTAGTGTTGCATACCTTGGTAAGTGCCTACTCCAATATTTTTTTAATTCCTCCACAGTTCCATTCGCTTGTGGATGGTATGGTGTACTTTTCTTTGGTTGAACTTGTAATTATTCTATAAGCACTCTTACTTTGTGGTTGATAAAATTACTACCCTGTTCACTCATCAATATTCTTGGACACCCAAACCATGTCACAATATTCTCAAATAGAAATCAAGTTATTGTCGCAGCAATGCAGTCCATAACTAGTGCATCCTCTGCCCATCGCGTCAGATAGTCCATCATAGTGATTATGTAGTGTGCACCATTTATTTTACTAGGTTGATTGATCAAACCCACAAAGTCTACCTCCCATTTATCAAAAGGTTGCAAATTTACCTGGGGTACGAGCGACATCTCATCCCTTCGCGAAGGTTTTCCAATGCGTTTATAGACATGGAAGCTCCGTG
Source organism: Pseudotsuga menziesii (assembly GCA_001517045.1). Taxonomy (NCBI): domain Eukaryota; kingdom Viridiplantae; phylum Streptophyta; class Pinopsida; order Pinales; family Pinaceae; genus Pseudotsuga; species Pseudotsuga menziesii. The sequence continues at coordinate 454,045 of LPNX010340325.1, read as the reverse complement.
CATAACCTGCCGCATCATTATGAAGAGTGTCCCACCAAATTCCTGTGTGAAGAACCTTCTGTGCGGTATCTCATCCTCCATAGTGTCCCCCAGCTATGTTGGCATGCACTTATTCCAAAATATTCTCTTGTTCACAAAATTTCATCAGGTCCCATATTATACAAGTATCCGACAATCAATTGAAAATCAGAAGCTTTAACCACCAACTGCTTCTTTTGACTTGTGGAAATTTCTTCTGGTGCGAATCTCGTTGCTAGGAACTTGATTATTGGAACATAATGGTCATATTCCATGTCAACTCGAAACAACTGCACATCAGGAAGTCCATATTCAATGTTAGTAGGTTCCTCACCCATTTTAATTCTGGATAAATGACCGGGGATGACATTTAAGTGACCCGACTTCATGATGATCTCAAAATAAAAATCCTGAAAAAGGAGTAGCCATCTGCATATCTTACCCTCCAACACAGGATTATTGACCAGATACATCAAATATGAATGGTCAGTAAACGTCTTGAAGTGACCTCCTAGAAGATAATGTCATAATTTCTATAGTGCATAAACCATCACTAGCCCCTCATTCTCTATGGTTGTATAATTCTTCTCTACGAATGATAACTTTTGACTCGCAAAACCAATAGGGTGATCCAAGTCATCGTCTCCTGGCACAACAAAAGATGCATCAACATCAATGTGGAACTTCTTGTTCCAATCTGGCAATACAAGTATCGGTGTCAAATCCATCTTGGCCTTTAGCATGTCAAAGCTACTTTGACACTCTAGAATCCATTCAAATACTGCATCTTTCTTCAATAATTTCTCCATAGGGGCATTGATCACAGCATAGCCTCTGATAAATTTGTGATAATTTCCTATGTGCCCCAACGTTGCCCGAAGAATCTTTACATTGGTTGGTGGGGGAAAAATCAAGATGAGAGCTATCTTTACAGGATCGACCAGTAAACCTTGCTTGCACACAATATGGCCTAACAGTATGCCGAATGGGGTGCAAAAAATGCACTTTTTAAAGTTCAACGCGATCGGGTGTTGGTGATACCTTTCCAGCATCAGTTGAAGGTTGGACAAACGATCCTTGATTAGACTGTACACTTTCCAATCCTTCATGTACACATGTAAGAACTTTTGAATGAAATCCGTGAAAGTAGTAATGATGACCCGAGAGAATACCACAGGGGAATTCTTCAACCCAAAAGGCATGTCTATATATTGAAAACATCCCCATTCAGTGATGAATGTTGTTTTATGTTGATCATCCTTGGCGATTATGATCTAGTGATAACCCAAAAACCCATTTGTAAAGGACTACATTTCTTGACCGCCTACTCCTTCAAGTACCTCATGAGTGAACGGTGTTGGAAATAGGTCATGCATACATGACTCATTTAGTTTCCTGAGGTCGATGCAGATACAAACATTGTTAGTTTTCTTGTATTGGACCACCATAGGACTAATCCATTTTGACTCTTCGATAGGTTTGATGATTCCGGCGTCCAACATGTGATCAAGATGAGCTTTGACTCTGTCTTTATATCGCAGATTCAGGAAATATGGTCTGTGTTGCACTAGTTTGGCATTTTGTTTCAACATGATTTTCATTTCCTCTAGGTCTCCCAAAATCCCTTTTCTTCTGATAATTTTGTTGGAAATAGATCTTGAAACTCATGTAGGAGGTTTGTGATTTTGGACATGGTATTCTCATCCCATTAGTCCCCAACATTTGTGAACTTCAGACTCTCATCCATCCCAATGTTAACTTTCTTAATCTTTAGCGGCTGAGTCATGGGATCAGTTGGCACATCTGGTGCTGTGACATCTCGACTCCCCTTAGTCTCCAGAATATTAATATTTCACAACTCATCATCATCCTTTGGCTTTCCAAACATGTTATATCATTCCATCATCGATGGCATGTGGCAATGTGCATGTGGATCCACTGGATATGTGACTGACACAACTTTCAAGACAACATCCTAAATGATTTGAAGTGAATTGTGGACATTAGGATTGGTGTCTGTGAAACTAAAAGTGTGGGAAAAACAAACCATCAAATCCTCCTAGGTAGTTATTTCTCTATGCATCTCTACGGATATGTACGAGGACCTCAATATTTCATCCAAGGTATGAATAAAGGCATGGACCCATCCATCCTTTGGTCGCACTGCCCATAGTTTTTGACACTTCACCAAATGGCTGCTTGGGTTATTCTACCCATCATACTTCCCAGTTTGGTACACCTCTGTGGTACCAAAACAAACTGTCATCAGCCTATGACACTACGCCCATCCAGTAATCATGTTCTTATGAGTTTCCCACTAGTGGGAAGGAGTATCCTTCAGTGCTTCCTCCGGTGCTAATATTCAATGTGGCTCTGAGACTCTTTATTCAAATATTTCTAAGAATGTAGACATCTTGGGTAATGAATATGTACTAAAAATTCAACAATTTCAGTCGCAACATGACACAGATATTGTGTAATTAAACCACACTTTCTAAAGGATAAATCATGCATGCGGTTTTTCCAATTCTCGAGCGCATCTTCAGAATCAGAGGACGCAAAGATAACACTGTGCCAACTAAGTTCTCCCTCGATAGTTGGGTGGATATATTATTCAGAGATGTTGTAAGCATGATCCCACCCCTTGACAACTTCATCCTTCACATGTTCAATGTATCTCCAACCCTTGTTTGAATCCATGGGTTTGATGACGTGAATGTCTTGGTTCTCGAATGCCATCATTTGCTTCTTAAAATTAATCACAACCATACTATCATCAACCCACCCAATCCCTAGCAGTGCGTGATATGATCCTTCCCCATTAATGACTTCAATCACATCAAAATCAGCGTGTGTTATCATACCTTCAACATCTACAACCAAGTTCATTACCCATCCAATTGGTTGCACCTTATCTTGGTTCGCCAATCACAGCTGCATAGGGTACCAAACCAATGGTGGGATCCCCATTTTCTTCTAGGTATTCTTACTCAATATGTTCACATCTGATCCCAGGTCCAAGATGACTAAGTCCACTTCATAGTCACCTATCTAGATATTCATACACATCTGTTTACCTGTATTTTTCTTCTGTAGGGAGTTCACTGCAGAGTCCTTCAACTCCTTTCCTGGATGGTACAACCTATCAATCTCAACAAGAGCCTCGAGATATCATGCAAGTGCTAATCATTTCTCAAAGAATTTCTGCAAGGTACCATGCTGCCATGATGGTCCTTCTTCTAAGGATGAATCAAAGGCGGATGGCACTTCATAGACAAGCGACTTACCAAGATTTCGTCTAATCATGTCCCACGTTTCAAAAAAATTCTCCTTTTCATTTGCTATATCAAATGTCTCTTTCTTCTTCATAGCTAATCAGACTTGCGGTCAAGGTCCATCATCTCCCATTGTCGCACCTCTGCGAGTGACAATGGCAATGTCAACATCCTGCATTCTGGGCTCTACTGAAATCGTCACAACTGTTGGACCTTGAGTCTGTTTCATCAACAGATTTTTAGCCACTGGTGGATTCTAGTTTACTGGTGGGTTCATTATCTCATTCACAGTCTGATTCTAGAGAGGGAATTAATTCTAGACCTGGCTCTGTAACTAGTTCTGGGATGGTAGCTAATTCTGAGTTTGCAAATCTTCCTGGTTTTCCATCTTGGGATTAACTGCGGGTATTTCTCCATGGTATGATCAATCATTACACAATACATACATGAGCACTGCAAGTGTGGGAAGTCTCTCTGATAATTCCTGAATACTCCATAATTATAACATTGGACAAGTGTGCGACCTCATCCCCCTCCTCGTCCAAAGAATCCTCCTATGCCTCGAAATCCTCCATGCTATGGGTATTGTGGCTAAGCTACCTGTTGTGGAGGGGGATTTGGTTTTTGCTGAAAAAGTGTGCTACTTGTTCATATTTTGGTTACGCATGGGCCATCGGCATTTGATTATATGGCTACTATGGTGTGAACTGCGGTTTTGTCCCATACTGTGGCTACGGCTGAGGTGGAAAAAACTACATTGGTGGTGGCAGTGTGTACTACTAGTGTGGTTGAGAAATTACCATATGAGGCTGGGGATGTGGTTGTTGAACTACATGGTGACCTTTTCCCTTCATGAAATATGAATCATAAGTTATGTCCTGAAGAAGATCGTATGCTCGATAGTCTCTATCCTCATGCCCGATTGAGCGACAAAATGAACACTATAAATTTGCAAGTTTCAACACCATCTTCTTCATATAGCTACATTCCTCATGTCGATGTCCATCGACTTGGGATATGCGACACCATAGCACACCATTGCTAATCAATGGGTTCAAAGCTCCAGATAACAGAGAGTTTCTAAATTCGAGGAAAGTATCTTTGGTGTGGCCATCTACGTGACACCGAGTACACCAAAGATATGCGCATTCTTGCTTAACTTTCTTGATGTCCTGCAGCTGGAGTGTGAGGTTTGCTAGATGCTCCTGGATTTGATTCATCCTAACTGCACTCTCCCCGATAGGTGAAGCTTCAAGCTTCATCCCAATCTCTAGGTATACACTCAGCAAAGCTATATTTTGCAGCATCAATGGTTGTCAGATATGAGAAATCAATGCTGCAATAAACCATTATTTATGTTGGACATCACTCATAGAAAAAATGACTTTTGCCATAAGTGTCTTGAACCTCTGATCGAAATCCCAAACTGTCTCATTGGGAAACTGCTTGATTTCCTTCAACTTCGTAATGTATTGTGCTTCTGAATTCGGTTTTCTGAATTCCTTGATTAGTCCCATCTGGATATCATCCAATGTCTTCGTTGGAGTCCCCTGAGGAACTTGGATAAACTTCATAAACCAGTCAATTGTGCGACCCCTCAGAGTAGTCGCTAACTGTCCTTTCTTTACATCATCGTTAGTGGCCTGTCTAACAGTCCACACTGCTTCGCATAAAAACCAATATGGATCAGGATCATCGGTCCCATTTCCATGGAACAAAGGTAGCTTCATGTTGTCAACCACCATCTTAGGTCGCCTTCATACAGATGCTGATCTACTACTAGAATTTTTTTGGCACATTATACAAGTTGACATGGGACTTGGATTTTTTCCTTAGTTTGGAAAAGTGCGCGGAAGCATGGGTACATTGCTTCTAGGGTTTTATATTACTGTCATTCTAGGTGTAACCTGGGCTTGGTCATCCTTGTTGTCACTATAGGGTCGCTTCATCCCATGTGGTTTTCCTTCGTGGTCTTGCGTTTCGATCGCAACAGGACCTTCCCCTGTCCTCTACCTCTTCTCTATTCGGAACCTTGCTCCTCCCCTTGTACAACCACTTTTTTCCTTGGCCCTCATAATTTTGTCTAAACTTGCACCCATCTACCCCTTATCTTCGCATTTGTCTCCCCTCTTGGTTGCGGTATCCAAAGCCTCCACACACCGGGGTACTACTACTCTAGGTGCATCTTAAGTATACCCTTTTTGCAAACCAACATTTTAATCGAAAATTGAAGTGACAATAAGAACCTACCTCTGGGTCCACAAAAGAACTCTCTCTTTGCTTCACTGTAATATTTATTAGTGTCGACAGTGAACTTGGTGTTATATCCCTCTAGGATACTATCCAACCAGTCCTCGATAGTGCGTGACACTCTGTTGTTAGTTTCCTGTAGCTCCTGAATCAGTTCAGGGGTCCAGGTCGTCGGTTCTCCTCCTTGAATTTTTGTCTTCTTGTATGTGAATCACACCATCCAATCGTACAATATGATAGGAAATTCGCCGAAGAAGTATTCGCGCAGACCGTCATGGATATACCTTGCTAACCACTTGTTTGTTATCAACTCAGGGTTTTGATTTTATGCTTCAATAAATTCTCTCAGCTTCTGTTCAAACAAATCTCAAAGTTCTGGTTGCGTCAGATGCCACATCCATTCTTGGGTAACCATTTGTCAGATGCTACATTCCCTCCTCTCAGTAGCAATGAGGTCCTGACAATGGAAACATTTGTTGATCCAATCCCTACCTGCAAAACCTAGTTGACAAGGGGTTCCACTCTGTCGATGCTCAACACATCGTGATCTCCCTGAGCATTGGCCCATACAGGTTTTACCCTATCCAGCAACACCGGTAGAGCGGATGAGGTCTCACCCGAGATGTTCAAGGGAGGGCTGTCACAACCAAGTTTCCATAGTATAGAGGACAGTTGGGGCATCAGACGTTCATTAACTTAATTTCCAAATCTAATATACTTACTGAACCTTTCATCATAATGCATTTATTCATTCATCATTACAGCAGATCTACTAGTGGGGAAAACATATCTAAAAGATGACAGTATCCATAAACATAAGGCATCGCATTATCCATTCATATGCAGATCTATTCATCATTTATCATCAGAATTGCAGCAATGTAAAATAGGAAAAGACAAAGGGAAAAATCAGTTCAGATCAAATCACATCATGTTGAATCCATAGAACAACTCGCAGATAAAAAATAGACACCGATTTAGTACCATATCACACTGTCTAGTATCGTATCTAGTATTCATGCTCGATGTATATATATTACATGCATAACTATTCTATTTATAGGCTTGCACCTTTACATTCAAGGTCCACTTCTAACTAACTTCTAACAAACTTAACCACTAAGGACCAATATTCCGAAGAAATGGTAAATAAGTACAAAAAGTGACATGAAAATTAAAAAAAGTGGACTATTTTTCGCCTATCACGCTATATTTGCCTTACATGGTGCCATGTGAGTATGCAAAGCACCCTATATGTTGCACAAATCACTTACCTCCAACCCCTTTCCAACAAATTTGGGCATATATCAAATTTATATTTACATAATTTTCATTATTACCCTTCCCTACTACAGAAACCTCGTTCTTGTAGTCCCCATAGGTACTTCATGTGAGACCTCATTTGTTTTGTAGGTGTGGTTGAAAGGGGTAGACCCTTTTGACTTGGTATCTTGGGTTTTTTCTGGTATACTATTGGGTGAACCTAGGTTGAGTTAGAATTGTGCAAATAGGGTCCCCATAGTTTGGAAGGTGTCTGGGCACCAATTTGATGATGAGTAGGATTCCCTTGGTTTTGGGTGAATTAGGGAATCGATTTGATGATGGACAATTTAACCCACTATTTTTAGTGGGTTGAGTAATTTTAGCATGATTATGTGAGGTTTATTTGTAAACAAGAAGAGGGGTGTCCCATGAATCAATTCCATGTTGATTGTTCTTTTAGGAATAACTGAATAGAATTGGTTTCTTTGGAAGGTGGGTCTCCAATACTTTTCTTCGCGGGGGTGATCATTACAAGGACTATTATAGATGGTAGATTACTCATGGAGGTATGAGTGGTTAACTGTGATCCTTGATCCTAACATGTGCCGATGAATATGATGGCATCAACTATTAAAGGTGGGGGAGTAAATGCACAATTATAAAATGTTGAAGTATGAGTTGATCTTTTTAAGCTTAATCAAATTTATTGCACTTGTGGTGGTTTGACATCATGGGTGGAAAATTATGATAGGGTTTGTAATGGTGTGCACACACATGGGGTGGAAATGCTATTCTTAGTGTTGACATTGATGGAAAATTATTACTCAGAATTAGGACCCTATGGTTGTTAGCGCAAGTGCTGGTAAATGAAATTTAAATAGAGGGAAAACATTGCCTATATGCAAGTTTTGGGATGGTACCTATGATGCAAGTCTTGCACCATCACTAAGGAGATTATAATTGTCATTTAGTGGTCATTATCATGTACAGATGACACAAATTCCCAAGTGTAATACAGATCAGGAAAAAAGTATTGAAAATGTAGAAATAATCATGAGAAACATAATGCGCATGAGCAGGGTACATAGAAATTGGTGTTGGATGTAACTTGTAAGGGGTGAAAGAAGGTTCCTATCCTCTAATAATGGAGGCCTACTTGTGTTTGGGTATTGATATATATCTAGGTGTTAGTATAATTGTATGTATTGATAGGTATCAAATACTTGAATGGAGATCTCATGATGTCTAGGAAACATGTAATGGACGTGGTGGATCTTGGTCTTCATTTGAGAATGATGAATCACTACTAGTGAGTAGACTATCCAAGGAGGATGTGTTTTCAAGGGTATTTCTTAATGAGGAATGATTTCCTCATTGGGTAATCCTTGTGAGAATACCCTAAGGTGGGAAAATTGATCCTATAGGTGCATGTGTTTGAGGCAGACTTATTGTTCGGTGTGTAATACGTTACACGATCTCCATGGGCATGGGATCCTGACACATATAGGATCATGTGTCATAGTTAATGGTGAGGTAAAACAATCCAGTATGATTATGCTAATCAGGTTGGGAATCATATCAGTATGGTTCCCACAATATGAAAATACATCATGTTTTTCTTATAAGGATAGACTCATAGGTTTTGGTATTTATGGCGTAGGTTTCTTGATTGTAGCTACCTCAGAAATGGTCAATTTTATGGGAGGCACAACTGGTGTTGCCTTTTATGTAATGAAAACATTTATGAAATTCATTTATTGTTCTTGAGGTGGATTATCTCAACCAAAAAGAGTGTGAGGTAGATGGTTTCCAAGGCATCCTAAAATCAAGAGAGGCCAAGACAATGGTGTGTATAATTCCCCAAATGTAAGAAAATTGAACATACATGATTATTACATACCAAATTTTAATTAATCTCCCTTTTGGTTGAAGACGAGGTTGAATGCGTGCCACCTATTGTAGTATGTGCCACATGCATCACACTAACAAGGGTATTAATAAAATTCCTTAGCTCCATCAATGTGGGGCACATGTTGGTTGCGTGGCTGCATAGGGTACACGATGGGGTGACCCTTACTATTGGAGTAGTGGTTGTCATTACTGGGCTTTCAACCTAGGTTGGTTGATTCGTCTATGTTAGGCCTAATGAATACTAATGGTGGATCAAGAATAGGGTTAGTCATGACAGGGGGTGTCAACTTGGATCGCTTTATACCCCCTTTGTTGGGTTTGATGACAACTAGTTGGGGTTTGGTCATAGGTGTTGCTAGGTATGTGTGAGGGATAGATAGCCTAACTAGAATGACGGGTACAAAGTCATAGTGGGCCACTAGTTTTGAGGCCATATCTGGGTAGGGTGGCATAAGGTATCACACAAGGATTCTCAAAGTAAAACTAGGTAGTTAGTATCTGAAGCCATGACTGGTATCCCTTGCACTCCCATGGGGGGGGGGTACAAAATGGTATCTAGAATATGGGAGGAATTAATGGACTCAATGTTTATTCAATGGCATGAATAATTGGAGGATTTTTTGATGCCGATGGGTTTGGAGACGTATTTTTAAAGGAGAAAATAATGCACATCAAAATGGTTATCAATGTAGGGATTTTAGGGGGAGGCCTTAAGTATGCTCCTAACAAGTTCGGATATTTATACACACCTGAGCATGTATCAATGTAAGGAGGTTAATTTACCTCTCCTATAGTGGGTAGTATGTTTTTGGGGATGGTGTTGGAATGAGGTTCATAGTAATTGAGATACTTAAGGGTGAGTATCTTCCCATTAAAGGGAAACATTATGATGTGGAATACCAAAGAGGAAACTGTAATATCCCTCTTGTATACCACTAAATATTTTGTAATTTTGAATGTTTATTGTACTTGTTTTCTGGTGAGGAGCTCAAGGCCAAGGCCCCACCAGTAAAAATTTGTAAGTTAGGTGATTAATTCCCTAAGTTGTGGACTTAGGAGACTTAAGGCATTTGCGCAACCTAACAATGGGAAATTAAATCCACTAAGGGGAAAAGCTAGTGGTTAACAAGGCCTTGGGGATTTAGTAATGTTTAACCTAGTTTCTTTACTATTTTGATGATGTAGTGGAAGGAAGCTAGCTACCTAATTATTGGTAGGTTTCGTAGTCGCCAAATTATGGGTAAGAGAGACATTAAAACAGAAATATATATATATATACATACATAT